>LPNX010711149.1:343469-715483 GCA_001517045.1 Pseudotsuga menziesii | reverse complement strand
TTTCACTAAAGCAGTTAAAGAATTATGTCTTAATAAAAGGAAGAAGGATCCATCCAAAATACATGTGGTAGGCAATCTAGCAAGACTAATGTCTAACACTATTTTCATTGAGAAGTATATGGATCCTGGGATTCCAATGGTTACAATTACTATTAAATTTTTCAATTCCAAAGACATTGATTGATTTAGGTGCTGCCATTAATGTTATGACGCTTAAGACAATGGAATACCTTCATTTGACAAACCTCAGACCAACAACAACAGTCTTGGAATTAGCTGATATGTCTAAAATTACACCTGAAGGGGTCTTAGAAGATATCACTGTTTCTTTAGACTCCTGAGAGTACCCTGTTGATTTCATAGTCCTATAGCCAAAGTCTAACCTAGGAGGTCACCCTTTGATTCTTGGCAGACCATGGCTGGCAACAGCAGATGCCTTCATAGGGTGTAGGTCAAGTAGCATGCTTATCTCACATGGGACAGAAAGAAAACAAATTACACTCTACCCTTCTGCCCAAAGACCTTCTACATTAGATCAGTTGTCATGGATTAATGAAACTAAAGAACAAGAAGAAGAAGTAATTCAGCCTATCTTGAGTATCAACCAGTTCTATGACTTTCAGGAAGCAAATAATGAAGGTTTGTTAGATTATTTTATTGCTGAACCTGATATTTCTGAAGAACTAAGAGACATACAATATGCTGCAGCAAATCAGGTTTTGGGTTATAATTTTCAGGAAAATTGCACAATACATTCTCTAGCATTGGCACTTCATGATATTCTCAATGTTCATCCAATCACAGATATTCAGAGTAAGATAATTGAAATCAATCAAGGCAACGGTTTAAATATAAGTGCACATCTTACTCCATCACAAGAAGAACAATTGATTAAATTACTGAATACACATTCACATGCATTTGCTTGGGAGTACACAGATATGCCCGGTATTCCTCATGAGACATGCACCCACCATATTTACACAGATGATAAGATCAAGCCTCTTAGACAACCACAACGCAGAATGAACCCTATATTAAAAGAAATAGTCAAGGAAGAGCTGCAAAAGTTGTTAAAAGTAGGGTTTATCTATCCCATTTCCGATAGCCAATGGGTTTCCCCCTTGGTTGTTGTCCCTAAAAAGAATAGTAAATGGCGTATATGTGTGGATTACAGGGAATTGAATAAAGCAACATTAAAAAACTACTTTCCATTGCCCTTCATTGATCAGGTGTTGGATACCCTAGCTGGCAAAGAGTACTTTTCATTTTTAGATGGTTTCAGTGGTTATAATCAAATCAGTATTGCAACAGAAGACCAGGACAAAACCACCTTTACATGTCCCTGGGGCACCTATGCCTACAAGGTTTTACCTTTTGGCTTATGTAATGCCCCAGCTACCTTTCAGAGGGCGGTCCTGGCCATCTTTGCCGATTTGATTCATGAGTGTGTTGAGATTTACATGGATGATTTTTCTGTTTATGGAAGTAATTTTGAAGATTCTTTGGCAAACCTGGAGAAAATTCTAAAAAGATGTGTTGACTCAAACATTTCCCTCAGTAATGAAAAATGTTTTATGATGATGACTGAAGGTATAGTTTTAGGACATCACATTTTTGCATCTGGTATAAAAGTTGATCTTGCTAAAATTCAAATAATTGAAAATTTATCGGAACCAACAACTCAAACAGATGTAAGAAGCTTTTTAGGGTATGCAGGCTATTATCGTAGATTTATTGCAAATTTCAGTAAGATAGCTCTGCCGTTGTTCAAATTGTTTTCTAAAGATGTGAATTTTAATTGGGATACTAATTGTCAATCTGCATTTCAGACACTAAAAGAGAAACTCTCAACTGCACCCATTTTAAGGGGACCAAATTGGGCATTACCTTTTCATATTTCTACTGATGCCTCTGCTACTGCCATAGGGGCTTCATTAGGCCAGAAAGAACATACTTTAACTTATGCAATCTATTTTATAAGTAAAAATCTGACACCTGCAGAGTTAAACTATACAGTCACTGAAAATGAAATGTTGGCCGTGGTTCATGCTGTAAATAAGTTTCGTCATTACATAACTGGTTATGAAATTTTTGTCCATACAGATCATTCAGCCTTACGGTATTTAATGAACAAGTATATCACTAATGGTCGAATTACTAGATGGTTATTATTAATGCAGGAATTCAACATTACTGTTCTAGATCGACCTGGACGAGAAAATCAAGTGGCAGACTTCTTGTCTCGCTTACACAATACTGGTGAGATTGTTCCTATTTCTAATAGTTTTCCTGATGAACACCTGTTTGCAATTTCTGTTATCACTCCATGGTATGCTGACATTGCTAATTACTTATCATCAGGCCAATTACCAGCATCTATGACCTCTAAAGAAAAGAAAAAGATTATTAAACAAAGTGCTAGGCATATATGGGTTAATGGTGATCTCTTCTATACAGGATATGATCTAATTATAAGACGATGTGTACGACAGGATGAAATCTTAGATATTTTAAAAGCATGTCATGACGAACCATGTGGTGGTCATTTTGCAGATAAAAGGACAGCATACAAGATACTCAATCTGGGTTATTATTGGCCTACTATCTTCAAGGATGCTAAGAGGTATGTTAGAAGTTGTGATACTTGCCAACGGATGGGACGGCCAGTCCGGTCTGATGAAATGCCACTCCATCCCCAAATCCTCATTGAACCATTTGAAAAGTGGGCCCTTGACTTCATTGGTCCAATTAATCCACCATCACAAGGGAAGAAGTACATTCTGGTCTGTACGGATTATGTTACTAAGTGGGTAGAGGCCAAGCCTTTATCGAGAGCCACGGAGCAGACTGTGGTAAACTTTCTTTTTGAGGAAATCTTTGTTAGATTTGGGGTGCCTAGGGAAATTGTAACTGATCAAGGTGCCCAATTTACTTCCAAATTAGTGCAAGAGATAGCAGAAAAATACAAGATCAAGCACAGAAAGTCCACCCCTTACCATCCACAAGCCAATGGCCAAGTGGAATCTACCAACAAAACCCTAGAAGGCATCATTACCAAAACTGTTCAGATGCATAGGAAGGATTGGTCAGCAAGGCTTACTGAAGCTTTATGGGCATACCGGATCACTTGGAAAAATAGTACTGGTTTTTCTCCTTACCAGCTTGTCTACGGTAAGCAAGTCCTCCTCCCTATAGAGTTTCAAATTCATACATTCAAGTTGGCAGCAGATTTGGGCATGGATCTTTTTGAGGCTCAGAAAGAAAGACTACTTCAGTTAAACCAGCTAGATGAGATCAGACAGGCTGCCATAGAACACAAAATTCTGATCCAACAGCAGCGAGCTCAATGGCATGACAAATTTATCAAAAAGAAGCAATTTCATATTGGTGACTGGGCATTATTATTTGACTCAAAATTTAAAGATTTCAAAGCCAAATTCACTACTCATTGGCTTGGTCCATATGAGATTGTTGATGTCTATGACAATGGGTCAGTCAAACTTCAAACCATAGATGATGAAGCATGTCAATTTGTGGTCAATGGCCACCGGCTCAAGCTGTACAATAAACCTATCAATAGGACAGATTTTATACAACAGCTTTCACAGCAAAAGGAAATGCAAGTGCTGGATAAACACATCAGTGTTTTTCCTTCACCTACTCCTTAGTTGCTCTAATACAGCTAACAAATAAAACAAAAAGAGCAAAAGAAAACAAAAATTGAAAAAAAAAAACAAAAAAAAGAAGGAAGTTTAGTTGTGAAAACCAGCTCGCTGGCACAATATAAACTTGAATTTTCTGTGGAAAACCAGGCATGCCTGGCCATTGCAAGTTCACATAAAAATCTTTTTCCAATTTCCTGTTTTGTTTTACAAATAATGAAGATCTTGTTTGACTTGAGGACAAGTCAAAAGTTAGGCCTGTGAGGGGGATAAAGATGTTCATGCTTCTTTAGAACCCTCCAAGTCTTTTTCATATGCAGAGGATTGTGATTTTTCATCAGCAGAAGGGACCTGATTACCAGACCTGATTACCAGCAATACAAGAGATTTTTAAAGGCAGAGGGCCCTGACTTTTAGTAAGGCAGAAGAGATCTATAAGAGACCTAACTTTCAGTGAAGCTGAAGGAATTTGAGATAACAGCAGACAGAAGATATCAGAAGGACAATCAGAATACAAACCAACTTCAAACAAGCAGCAAGCTCATCATACAGGAACATCAAGCAAGTCTGTAAGAATTTATAGTTTTATGTTTAAAAAGTTTCAGAATTCTTTTTGTTCTTAAGTGATGACATTTTACCAATTATTGCAAGCTTGACTACCTGTTATTACCATTATTCTGATAAGTCTCTGCCAATACTTTATTTGCCTTTCATTAGTCTCTACCAGTACCTTACTTGCCTTCCATTAGTCTCTGTCAACACTTCATTTTTTTTTTTCATCTCTGTCAACACTTCATTTTCCACCTTAGGGGTCAGGATGGTTGTCAAGATCAAACCCAAGGGAAATTTTAAATGGCCAACATCTATACTGGACTCTACAGGATATATACTACATTTTACAGGACATACATTGCATTCTACAGGATGCATATTGCATACTACAGGCAGAGTTTCAATTGGGTTGAAGAATAAACAAGGTCTCTTTCTCAGCAAAAGTGAAACGTTGACATAAAAGAATTTCAAAGGTCTCTCTTGTATATGTATATAGTGCATCATGCATTGGTTAATTTGAGGAAGAAAACAAGGCATATATACATCTTCAGCACAGTTTTTATGAAAGGTTTAAGAGAAAAGAAAGATTCTTTTATACAGCCTGTTTATTAAAAACATTGGATATATAACGAACTAAAGTATATATTGCAATTTATGCATTAAACATTGGGCATATAAAGAGATTGATATGTTTTATCAAAACCTTACTTTTATTTTCTTTCCTAAGTAAATAATCAAATGGAAATGCCATATCATGAAATGATGGAAGAAAAACGTGGAATGATTCCCACGACAGCACATAAATGAGATTGATTTCTGCATTATATACCACGATTTGGTCATTCTCTTTGAGGCCGAGTCCAATTTTTGCTTCTGCATATGAAATCGATTGTTGTATGAAGATAATTGACAGAAAAAAAAGAGGCCGTGAGCTACAGGAAGTATGAATACAGTATTTGCTGAAGACAATCGACAGAGAGAAGAGGTCGTGGTTTACAGAGACACCATTTGCTGAAGATAATCGCGCAGGAAAGAAGACAGTCAGGGAAAGAGAAGCTGTGGGTACACCAATTTCTGTGAAAATCGTGCAGGAAGAAGAAAAAAATTGGTTACACCAGAGAAGAGGTAAGCTTAAACCCCTTTTCTTTGCTGGATACTCTGTTTTAGACCAACAAAAATTTCACAAATTCTGAGTATTGTTGTGGGAAAAGAAGATAGAAACAGAGTTAAAGGTTGAAAGGTTCCTGTTTTCCTTTTAAAATCCAAAATCTCAACTAGATTGGAACCAGCAACATTTAATCCCAATGATATTCATGAAAGTTGCCTTGAGATTTTTGCAAATAAGCAGTGGATCAATTTCTTTGAAAAATTTAATGGGCACAATGAGCAGGCTAGTCTAGTTTTTGCTGAGACCTTCGATGGAGAAAGAGTTAGAGTGGGGAATTTGCAATTTAGACTGTCAGAAGACATCCTAGCTCAAGTTACTGGTCTGCCACAGCAGGGGGAAAGGTTCTTCAAAACCAAACAGTTTAAAGAGAAAGTATGGATGCCATTTTTATGCAGGTCTAGGGCAAGATCAGTCAATTGGAAAAAAGGGATACCAAGAAGTTGGCTAGTTCATCCATAGGATGAAATAGTTTACATCATTCAGAAATTTATTACTTGTGAAGGCAGGTTTAGCATTGTTTACCTTTATCACATCAAGCTGCTAAAACATCTAAAGGGTGAAAGTGAAATTAATATGCCTTATTTCCTGCTACAAAGTCTAACTAAGATGGCTAAGGCTGTCCAAAGGCGTCCAAAAGACAAGGTAACAAGGCTTTTTCACTGTGGTCTTATTAAAATCATTATCCAGCATGAATTACAAAGGCAGAATTTGACATGGTCAGGGTTTCTAGTTCATAATCAATTTGAAGAGCAGGAAGAGTTACTTGAAGAAGGCTCAAAGGAAGATGAATTGCTGATGCTAACATACCCTGAGGCAACAAGCTCAAAACCGCCAAAGGGGAAGAAGAAAAAAAAGGAAGTATTGCTGATTACTGATGATGAGGACAGCTCTGAGGCAGCAAGTTCAAAACAGCCTCAGAGAAGGATACAAACTAGAAGTGTGAAGAAGAAAGAAAAACAGTATCAAAAACAAGATCAGCTCTTCACCACCTACCAGAGAAAGTCAAAAAAATACAAGCAAGCTCAAAGTCAATCAGCATTAGAAGATGAGGAACATATACAGACTTTGGAGAGTCCAGGAGAAGATCCAGCAGTTGAAAAAGGACAAGATATCCTAGACCCTGATGAGGTGATCAGGCAGACAAAGAAGATCAACCTCTTCTTAGACCAGCAGGAAAAAGAAAAAGGAAAGCAGTTAAAACAGAAATTACCCAAAGGTTCAAGTTCTCTCTTCTCAGAACAACAGGCTATGGAAGAAGAAAAAGAGTATTCAGCAAAAGAGCATGGATAATTGGGTATGGATGCAAATTCTGAGCAGCTTCCAATAAAAATGAAGAAAAAGAAAGCTTCCAAAAACAGTAAGGAGATCAAGAGATTGAAACTTGAGCTAAAAGAACTTGAACAAAAGAATGAGAAGTTAAGAGAAGTCAATTGGAAGCTGAAGGTTCAAAGAACACGCATCACTAAACAAGCATATAGATGGTACAAGCAAAGGAAGGTTTACAAGGCTAAGTATGAAAGGTTGAAGATCCTCTATGCATCTCGGGCATCAACAGATGCATCATCACAGACAGAAGACTAGAAGCAGAATAAAACAGCAGTAAAATTTTGGTTTTTGAACAGGGTCAAAGTTTTTGGCATGAGGACATGCAGCAGTTTCCTCTTGGGGGAGATGTTGGGCACCGTTTTTTACCCCTTTTTGCCTCTTAGATATCTTTCATTTCCTTCATAAAACATCCATATTGAGTAGAAAGCTTTAAAGTACATCCATAAACCTTGGTTAAAGAGGAATAATGTCATTGCTTGCTAATAAATTGAGTTTTGAGACTTTTTAAGCATTTTAACTAGGATTTTTACTTAGACTACGGGATGTACTAACTTCCCGTATTAACTCCAAGATTGAGCATTTGCAGGACAGCTAGGAGGGAAATGGAAGATAGAGAATGGATCCTTAGTGTCCACAGATGGATGAACATTCAACGGTTAGGTGATGTGGCCTGTACAGATGTTAAGTCAACTTCAGTCAAGGGCGGCCACCTATTCTACATCCAGCACAAAAGAAGGAACAGCTTTGATTTTGTGGAGTCTCACGATTCTGATGAGGATCTCGTTAGCTATGTTCATTAATTAGGTTGCAGAATTATAGCATTTCTAATTGTGTTTCGAATTTGTATAAATCCCTCACAAAACAATGAGGAATGATCACGATTTTGAAGAGGAACGCATTTTGCTTCTGAACTACGTGGTATTGCTGTGTAAAACAATTTATGGTGAATGCATATCAAGTTTTAGTACTGTAAATCTTTTACTGTGTGTGGAGCAAGGCTTTGGAGGGCCCCCATTGTTGAGTTCACACACTTTTACATTGCCGGTGTAGCGATTTGGGGATTGCAGCGATTTCCTGTTGATGCAAGTTAATTAAATCGTGCTATTGGTATGTGTTATCCTGTAGTTTCTAGTTTATCATTGCAGAACAAATTCAATTAAGTTCCTGATCAATTTTATTACTGCTCTGTTCTTTCATTTCATGGTTCAAGCTACAATTTCCATCGTGCTGTATATCACTGGCAATATTGGATAAACGTTGTTCTCTTACTGGTTAAATGCTGAAGATATTGATGGTTCAGACCACGACTTCAGTACATTATATATTGTTGTTTATTCAAATGAGAAGTGTCAAGAAAACAATTATGAATTATGAATAATTTCCCATAAAGGAATTTAATTGATGACTGTTCATTCAGCGCTGGGAAACTGAGTAGAACCTTGTAGTCTGTAGCCTAGGGTTAGATTTACCATTTAAAATTGATTTTTAATCTCAGTCCTTTTGCTTTCATAAATCAATTACTGTGTGCTTAAAAAGAAACAAACGAAGTCACCTTTGTAAAAAGGATTTTGTATCTGTAAGTTGCAGTATCTTTCATCTGTCAGTAGATTTAATTTACAGTTAGCTAAATTCCAGATAAGTCTAGCCCCTAAGTCATAAAACCTGGATGTGTCTCGAAGTTTACTGAACCGGATTGATTTAAATTTAAGTTCTGATTCACATTTGTAGATCAGAGCCCAACAATAGCTGATCTAATGTAGAAGGTCTTTGGGCAGAAGGATAAAGTGTAATTTGTTTTCTCTCTGTCCCATGTGAAATGAGCATACTTCCTGACCTACACCCTATGAAAGCATCCGTTGTTGCCAACCAGGGTCTGCCAAGAATCAATGGGTAACCTCCTAGATTAGACTTTGGTTGTAGCAATATAAAATCGACAAGATACTCCCGGGAGTCTAAAGAGACAATGATATCTTCTAAGATCCCTTCAGGTGTAATTTTAGACCTGTCAGCTAGTTCCAAAACTGTTGTAGTTGGTCTGAGATTTTTCACGTGAAGGTATTCCATTGTCTCTAGTGTCATGACATTAATGGCAGCACCTAGATCAATCAGTGTTTTTGGAATTGAAAAATTGTTAACAGTAATTGTAACCATTGGGATTCCAGGATCTACATACTTTTCAATAAAAACAGTGTTAGACATTAATCCTACTAGATTGCCTACCACATGAATTTTGGATGGATCCTTCCTTCTTTTATTAAGACATAATTCCTTAACTGTTTTAGTATAAATTGGAATATCCTTTATAGCCTGCAGTAGGGGAATTTTGACATATACATTGGTTAACTCATTCAAAACATCAAAATCAGCTAGGGAGATTGAAAGTTTTTCTTTAACCAACCTTTCTGGAAAAGGAGGTGTATAAGATACTAATGCTTTCCCTTTTTTACTGTGATTTTCTGACTGTGATTTTTCTATATTTAATTTTTTTGGAGTTTTCTCATTTTATGTTTGTTCTTCTAAAATAACAGGAGATTCTTTTTGTAAAGTTTTCCCAGACCGTAAGTAAATATTTTGTAGTGGGAGGATTGAGTAGGGGAATGTCATTCCATCATCAACATTATACAGGGGTTTGTCTATTTTATTATTTGGATTTGGAATTGGCTGGGCTGGCAGTTGTGTAGGCCGAAGTGGAGGCTGATTGGATGGCAATTGAAGCTGTTGAGGTTGTGGACCCAATTAAGGAACCATATTGGGTTGTTGGAAAGATGGGACTTGGACTTGATTCTGCTGGTATTGGGGATATGCAGAAGGTTGTTGATTGGGTTGTAAATAGGCCTGCTGATATGTCTGGTTACCATGAGTATATCCTCTCCAATTTGGAGCAAATTGGGCTAACGGAGGAGACCAAGTTTGCCACGGCATGGGTGCACTCCATGAACTCTAAATAGGAGTTTGATAATTTGTATGAAACTGCTGCATAGGATCTTGAGACATACCTGAAAATCGTGGCTGCCAAGGTCTTCGTTGTCCCATAAAATAGAGAGACTCCATGCTTTAATTCTCCTCCATTCGAGCTGCCTGCAATTCTTTCAATCTGGGGCAATCATCAGTTTTGTGATTTGAAGTACATAAGCCACAAATTTCAACAGTATTTAAAGGACATTCTTTTAATGGGTGTTTCTTTCTACATTTAGGACAAAAAATAGACAAAACTTGATCTTGTTGGTCCTGTTGTTCTTGTCTTTTCTTGGTCTTTAATGTTTCGACTTGTGTGCTTAAGGTACTCAATAAATCAGTCTTAAAATCTTCTAACAGATTCCCAAGCTCAGCTCTGGAGATACCACTGGTTGCAGATTTAGTTACTTTGGTAATGACATCCCTTTTTCCAGTTTTAGCTTTTCCTCTTGAATACTTTTGACATAAGTCTTGTATCTCATCAAAGGGTAAGTAGGAGATGTCACATTTGCCCATAACATTCAAAATTTCCAAATATTCTTCTCTTATTCCTTTTAGAAATATTGTCCGAATAATCTCAAGTGTCAAGGAATTGTATTTGGATTTCTGCAGGTTGTATGAGAATCTTTCTAGATACTCCTCCAAGCTTTCATCTTCCTGTTGAGACATTCTAAAAATGTCATCTTTTAAATCCTTTGATCTACAATATGCCTGATATTTTCTAAGAAAGATTTTCCTCATCTCATCCCAGCTAGTTATAGAATGCTCTCCTAAGCCCATGAACCATTTCAAGGCATCTGCTTTAAGAGTAGCAGGGAAAAGACGAAGCTTATGGGTGTCATCAGTATATCCGTAAGTTCGACACAAGATATCAAACTCAAATAGGAAAGAATCCGGATCTTCAGAAGTCATACCATAGAAATTTGGTAGGACAGATGGTGGGATATTCTTCATTTTTACCTCTTCCCCTAGGGTAATGCTAGTCTCCAAGATGGGGAATTTAAAGGTAGCTTCATGATCTTCTTCTGTTCTTTCATCCCTCTCATATCTTCTCTCTTCTTCCCTATCATGTCGCCTCTCTTCTTCTCTCATCTCTTGTCTTCGTTTATTTTCCATTTCTAACATTCTTTCATACTCCCTTCTCTGTTCTACAGTTGGCCCTTTTGATGTTTCTTCCTCAGCCATTTTAAAAGTACCAACTGTTGTAATGAATCCTTTTGGAAAAGAAGTTCCTGTTACTTCTGTTTTTGGGGGGGGTTTTGATAAATCTTCTTTTCTCGTCTCTTTGTCTTGACATAAAACTAAAATCTACTCTATGTTTTGTTTGAAATTATTTTTTTTATCAGAGAACTAAAGTTCCTAAGCCTACTTCTAAAATGCCTCCCCGGCAACGGCACCAAAATATAAGTATTCCCGCCTGTCACGCGGGTGACCCGGGTTCGATCCCCGGCAACGGCACCAAAATGTTGGGCTTCAATCCACTAATGTAGATTAAATCTTGAGTTTATGTCAATCCGGAGTTTGTAGACTTAGAGGCATATCCAAATATAGGGACTCAAACCTAGACCTAACTGGAAATCTAGTTTATCTATGAAATAAACCTATTGAAAGATTAGGATACTGTGATTTAAAAACACAAAAACTCCCTTACAGAAGCAGCTTCATTTGATCTTCCAGTTACACGGCAAGTTATATGTGAAATCTTCTGAGATAAATTAAAAAAACAAATTAAACCTAACCCTAAAATGTGGATTACGAGACTCTGCCTATTATCCCAACATTGAAGAAGCAATCAAACATCAATTTCCCTTACAAGAAAGCATTCGCAATGTATAACTGTTCTTAATACTCCATCATTGAATAAGCAAGCAATGTACAGCAATGTGAGATAGTAGTCTGAACCATTCCTACAGCATATAACTAATGAAATAACAGAGTTTATAAAACTGATTCAAAACAATCCAACTCGTTCTGCAATAAAGAAATCGAATTCTACAGGAATTAAAACATACCACTGGCAACAATCCAAATCGTTTACTGACAACAATCCAAATCGTTCACTGGCAATAAAAAGGTGTGCAGACTTGACAAAGGGGGCCCTCCAATGCCTCGTTTACACACGCAGAGAGAGAATCACAGAGCTTAAACTTCAATTATATTCACCATAATAAATCAATCATACACAGTAATCAAACAACACGGTTCTTGATATGCGTTTTCTCTTTGATAGCGATGAGTTTCCCCTCCGTCTTATCAAATACTTATACAAAACTAGAAATGCTATTAATCTGGAAAGCTAATAATGAAATACAATCCTCGAGATCCTCTATCAGATCCATGAAAATAGACAAAATCGAAACTGCCCTGCTTTTGTGCTGAGTGGTAACACAGGTGGTCATCTTTGACCAGCATTGACTCGACACCTGTGAGAACCACATCATCTAGTCGTTGGAAGTTTAACCATCCTTGGACATTGAGGATCTTTTCCCCATCTTTCAGTTCACGCCTAGCTAGCCTGCAAGTATCCAACCTAGGAGACATTACGGGAAGTTAGCACATCCTGTAATTCTGAATAAAAACCTTAGTTTAAATGCCTTAAAAATCTCATAATTCAATTTGTTAAAAAGCAACGACATTTATACCTTTGACCAAAGTTTGTGGGTGAAATTAAGGCTTTATAAATCAGTATGAAGGTTTATGAAGGGAATTGAAAGATATTTAGATGACAAAAAGAGGTCAAAATGGTGCCCAACAATATAAATGCAAAATCTTAAGATTGTTGGCCATCTTATTGAAATGTAATGATTAATTCCTCACAAATCCTACGGGTTTTGATGTGAGATGGAGTAAGGGACTGCTAATTCTAAGTGTCCCCTAGGATCTCTTCACTATAGTTTCTTGTGTACTCAACGTAAGGGTCCTAGAAAATATCCTCACGGAGCTTGATTGTTAACTTGGATGTGAGTCGTAGACATGTTGTTAAAGTTGAATGGACTCTTTTCAGATTAACTCATCCACTTGCATGACACCACCATTCCCTATTGTTTAGTTGTCATGCATATGTCACTGTGGTTGTGTGTACTTGTCATCATTCAGAGAGATCATATGGTTAAAGTCACCTAGAAGTAATTTACCTTTTACCTTAGCCTTGTTTTCTACCTTCACCCAGCATTAGCAAATTGATTGAAATTTGAAGTATGGCATATACAAGGGACTCCCAGAAGATTCAAAGATTATTCAACGGCATAAATATATTTTACTGATTATTATTATTATTATTGTCACCATGATTTGGATTAGCATGATTTAAGTTGGGTTTTAATATACATCTTGGAGCAGTTCTTACCTTTGATGCATGCAAGTTCAACTCAGTTCAGTATCTCACTTTTAGTTTGGGTATTTTAACTTGATCAACCCAGTTGACCAAGTCAAACACAATTCCCAAGGCAGTGGCTAAAAATTTGACAATGCTTATATTTACTCTAGACATGCCCAAGACCAATATGCGATGGGCCCCATATTTCATGATCAATTATTATTATCACTTTATTATTGATCAGATCATATTTTTTATTACATATTGCAATTGTTATGGTTCTCCCTGGGCGCCACAATGTTCCAGGGGGTATGAGTAGTCACTTGTACCATTCTACTATGTCTCCAAACACTTCTATGTGGTCAGTTTGCCCAAGTTCTCAGCCTGAACGAAGTTATGATGATTATTATTATTTTCAGAGGGTGTACCACTAAAAAATGAACTAGGAAATCACTAAAGAAATCGATTTGGCTTGTGTGGTCAAAGAAATGGCAAGGGAATTTCTCTGGATGATTTATTATGGCTCTCTGAACATATTTGCATCAATCTCAGTCAGTTTGATGTTCTGGATTATTTTTTTGGCTCTCTTAGGGAGGACGTCCTCCATAGAGAGAAATTGGACAAAATGGCCAAAATAAAAATGTGTAAATCAAGTTGAATCTTTAGAATATGTATGGGGAGGGGGGGGGGGGCTAATGACTCCCCCATGTCCCCTAAGTGTCAAACTGGCAAAAATAAAGTTTTATCATGTTGTAAAAATGGGCTTTATGAGGTAATTCGCCCCCTTCAAATGTTTTTGTCTAAGTTGATCCGTGTAATGTAAAATTAAAAGATCTCCACTGTTGATGATGTTTTAATCTCAATGGTTGGATTGATGTTGGTTAGAATGTGGAAACACTCTTGATCTATTTAAGAGTTGTGATCCCCTCATTGTATCTCGTCGGGAAATTTTGTACTCTTGGCTCTGGATATTTGAACAAAGAGATTTTTGCAAATAATTCTTGGATCTTCTTTGTGGGAAGTTTTTGTCTTTGATTGGAAAGTTGATCTTGCTTAACATTTGAAAATGTTTTTTAGGGTATCAAATATTTTTGGAAGATAGCGTTTTGCAAGCAAGAGGGCGTTTTGGTGGATCTCCCAACTCGTTTCTCTTCAGAATGCTTTCATGATCAAGTGGTTTTTCAATGGTATCTTTGATCTTTGATATGCACTTTGATTTTCTTGTATTTCCAGTGTCTTTTTCATGCGTAGCAAATCTCAGAGGGGCGCGCTACCTCACTTGGGCAAATCGTTTCCACTTGGTACTTCATTAAAATCGCTTCAAATTGATCGTGACAAGATAAATCATCATTTGCAAAACATCTACAAGATTTTTCGGATAAGATCTACTCATAATCTCTTGTTCTAAATTTCTATTCCACCTTTAAAAACTTAAAACCCACCTTGGAAATAAATTAAAGCCCCTTAGTTTAAATTTCCGTGACCATTGGAATCTGTTTTCCCATCTAACGCACTGGCCATTCCTCTAGGTGAAGAATCCCTCCTTGGGTGAAGTGGGTATCTTCAGTGCCGCAAACTGGATATTGCTAGTTTCACTTCCAATTGTCTAATCTTACACCTAGCAATCAATCTGAGTGTCTAATTTTGATTAATTTCACCATTTACCTTTCACTAAGTCCGAAGTGTCGGTATCCTGACTAGTGTGACATCTGAGTTCTTTCAGAGGTCTTGGATATCGTAGGTCGCGACTTTAGTTGCCTTTCCCTCTGCCATCCTAGATAGGATCACCCTACGTGGCAACTATAAGATTCGTGATAACAAAGCTTTGCAACATTTAGAGTTGAAGTATACCACCATGGAAAAGCAAGCATATGCTCTTGTCAAGTCCCTTAAAGATTGTTGGATACTCAAAGATTGTTGGGTATGTACCTCATGCAGCAATTAAAGATATCATGTTCCAGCAAGATTGCCTAGGTATAAGGGGCAAATGGATTTCAAAGATTCAGGAATATGACTTAGAAATAAAACCCACTAAGCTAATTAAGGGACAAGGCCTTGCAAAGATGTTAACTAAGGGGAATGAAAAAGCCTTCAGAATGATTTGCCAGCACAATAATCCAGAACAAAGTGTATCAGACAAGCTTCACAGATTAGAACAGCAACCATAGTATTCGGATATCATCTTTTTCCTTCATAACCTTCCATGCTCCAATCACCTACTTGGCCATAAAAGAAGAGAATTAAGGTTAAAAGCAACTAAGTATTGTATAACAAAGGATGGATTGGGTTGGACAAACCCAGATGGCTTAGTACTTAGATGTGTTGATGAACCAGAGTCCAAAAAGCTCATGGTTGAGTTCCATGCAGGATTTTGTGGTGGACACTTTGCAACAAGAACAATCGCTCACAAAATCCAAAGAGTTGGGTACTGTTTGGCCAAGCCTTTTTTCAGAGGTGCATAAGTTTGGCAGGATTTTCCCTTAGTGTCAGGTGTTCATTGGGAAGCAAAAGATGAAAGCTTTTCCCTTGAAACCAATAGTAGTCCAAGCCCCTTTCCAACAGTGGGGGCTTGATTTCATCAGTAAGTTTAAGGACAATTCAAGCAATGGTTATTCTTGGATACTTACCACCACAGATTATTTCACCAAGTGGGTAGAGGCAATACCCACCAAAAAGGCAACCGATGTTGTAGTCATTGATTTCCTAGAAGATAGGATCATCACAATCTTTGGTGTGTCAACCAAAATTATCAAAGATAAGGGCCCATGCTTCAGTTCTTCAGATATGTCATCCTTTTGTTTTAAGTATGGCATTGTCTTTGTCTCATTCATCCAACTACTGTCCTCAAGGAAATGGTCTAGTTGAGTCAAGTAACAAACACTTAAGGACCATAATTAAGAAAACAGTTGGTGATAACAAGAACGCATGGGGTAGCAAGATTAAGTATGCATTTATGGGATGATAGAATTACAAAGAAGGGTTCAACCGGAAAGAGTCCTTTCGAGCTTGTCTATGGCCTTGATGTTACCCTACCCATCCATTTAAAACTTCTAGTGTATCATCTTCTCCAAAACTTTGGCTCAGATCAGGATGCTATTCAGAACAAAGTAAATCAGTTAGATGAATTAGATGAGAACTGAAGGAAGTCCCTAAGCCAAGTCCTTGCAAGTTTCTTGAGTAGGTTACAGGTTGTCTATCGTGAAGAAGTGGATCCAGTTTGACTCCTCTTCATCTTCAACATTTTCGAGACATAGTCCCTCGGCAATCCTTTAAGAATACTCTTGGGTTATCTTTTCGGCAACAAGCTCTTGTCTACCTCCTCTTTCTCTTTTTTTTTAAATCAATACTCTTCTTTGGATCACCGTTCTTGTTTACTTAGATCTATTAAACTAATAGATAGATTTTTTTCATTTAGATCTAGTTTTCAAGATTCAAATAGTTCAAATCTAATAGTCCTTTGAAAGTCTTACCTTTATTGAAGTAGATCTAGCTTAAGAAAGCTTCCTTTTCGCAAGTATTGTTAAGTAGATTTTGAGCTTGCCTAAAGTAGTTTTTCTTTGAATTTTAAAAGTCAAATTTGGCATCTGATGTTTTCTTCAATGAAAAATTTTATTTCGAAGACAATGGACAGAGCGGACGAAGGAGGAAGGCTGGATGGAGGTTTTCTGCAGGAGGTGGAGGGTTTTGACGGAGGATGGTGGAAGACAAAGGGGGGAGCATTCTGGCCTCCCAACCCCCAGAACCAGTGGGTCTGAAGATTGGTGAGATCGCAATAAACCTGGCTGAAAGCCAAATCCAAGGTAAAGGACCGAAGGGTAGGAAGCCAGCGCAATGCTTGTCGAAAGCGGCTCTGATTCCTTCCATGACAGTAAGATCTTCGAAGATCGAAGATCGAATCTATTATATGTTAGATCATGCCCTAATTGGAAAGTTTGTTGGATTACAACCCTCTAAAAAAGACCTAATCTGGTGGATCAATTCGACCTAGAAACCAAAGGGTCACTTTGATCTCCATTTAGGCTCCAAAGGTTTCTTCACTGTCTCGTTTATTAGCCTAGAAGACTAGAACCAAGTTTTGGATGGGGGTCCTTATTTTTACTATTCTGCAGGCTTATTCCTGCACCCATAGAAAGAGAAATTCAGCCCAGAACAGGAGGATATGAGAGTCGCTCCAATATGGATCAGGTTGTACTCTCTCCCTAGTGAATACTAGGATCCAAAAATTCTGGAGGATTTGGGAAACTGTTTGGGGAAATTTATCAAGATTTCTGAGCAAACAAAGATCCAACAATATACTACCTATGCTCAGATCTGTGTATACATGGACCTATCCAAGGAACTACTGAAAGCAATCAGAATGACATGGGAAGATGAGGACTGCTTGCAAACCCTAGATTATGAACAAATCCCTTTCCGCTGTTGCAGATGCCATGAATATGGCCATCTTTTCAGGGATTGCCCAATGAATGACCCTAAGACAATGTCGAAAAAGGAAGGAGATCAATCAGACCAGGGGTTTACAAAAGTCCCGTCTCGAAAGAGAGGAAGTCGAAAACCGAAAAATCAAGAGGTGCATAAGAAAATCGTTGTCTCAAATGCATTTGAGATCTTGGAAAACCATGATGACGAGACCTCGAACAAATGGAGGATGGACAACTCAGTTTCTAAGCCCGTTGTTGGGTAGTCTGACCAGAACCCTTTAATGGAGATTGATCACGACAAAGTCAAAGGGGTGGAAGGCCTGGGTAAGGAATCGGGGGAGGAGGCGGAAGACATGGATTTAGGTGATCTCACTGATCTGTATTTGGAAGGTATTGAAAAAGCCTGTGCAGATAAAGGGAAAGGGTATGTCCCACAGGAACAAGTCATCTGCCTCAAAGAAGCTATTCTGAAGGCCCGAGCATCCAATCAATTTAGGATCAGTTCTGGACCCCACAAAGATACGAAGAAGAAATTCGAGGAACGGGCAAGGAAGACTGGCAAAATAACAAACAAACAAACAAAGGGTTGCGAAAGTAGGCAACACATTGGTCAAGTCGGGACAATACCCGACAATTAAATCTGCTTTGGGTTTGTAAGTTTGTGCAATGAATATCCTCTCCTAGAACATAAGAGGCTTAAATAGCCCGAAAAAAATCAAAATCCTAAATAAAAAGATCAAGAAGACAAATCCGGCCATTGTCTTTTTGCAAGAAACAAATTGTCAAGTGGATCAGATCCAAGAACTTAGGAGGAGCATTTCGACGAGATGTGAAGGTATGGGGATGGATGCCAAAGGTTTCTCTAGAGGATTGGGTATTCTTTGGGACCCTAACCGGGTAAGTCTGTGTGGCTTCCAAGGGACTAGTTACTCCCTCTCTGTGGATTTCAAGGTTGTAGGTTTTCCCATTCAGGAGATGGTGACAAATGTATATGGACCTCAAGGGGCTGGAGACAAGAGGGATTTCCTCTGCTCTCTCAGACGTCTAAGGGAGGGTGCGAACAATACCCATTGGGTAGTTGAAAGCAATTTTAACCTAATCACCTCCTTCGAGGAAAAAAAGGGAGGAAGACGCAGATTGGAGGAGGAATGTGATTTGTTCCGGGAAACCATTGAGGGGCTAGGCCTTGTAGACATTATTCCGAGGGAGGGTTGGTTCACGTGAAACAATAAAAGATCAGGGGATAGACACATAGCCTCCAGACTGGATCGCTTTTTAGTCTCTGAATCAATAATTGACTTAGGAAGTGAGATCCATAGTGCAACACTTACGGGGATGGGGTCTGACCACTGGCCAATTGAGCTTATGTGGAGCGGTCTAGGGACCCAATATAAGAAACCGTTCCGTTTTCAACAGTTTTGGCTGGAGCACCCGAATATTGAAGAAACGATTAAATCTTGGTGGGAGGAGCTTAGGGAAGGCCAGGATCACAGTATGTACAACTTTTAGCAGAATCTGAAGGGACTAAAGGCAAAAATCAAACAATGGAATAGGGAGGAGTTTGGAAATATTTTCTCAAACAAGAAACGATTGGAAAACCGTCTACAGGAAATCCAAGTGATAGGGACAAATGAAGGGTACTCCTTGGATCTAAGAGTGGAGGAGCGGATTCTGGTATCCAAAAAAGAAGAAAGAGAGAAACAGGAGGAAATTTTGTGGAGTCAAAAATCCAGAAATCGATGGCTTAAAGAAGGGGAAAAAACACAAAGTTTTTTCCCCATTCGGTCGTCCAGAATAGAATTCAAAACAAGATCTTTGCACTCAAGAACGCTAGGGGAGAAAGGGTGGAGACCAGGGAGGAAATTGAAGCTACCTTAAACTCCCATTTCTCAGATATTCTTAAGGACCCTAAGCTGGACCGTCAGGCAGATATTGAAGTTGTCACCAGACTCATCCCCTCCCTGGTTTCTAACGATCAAAATGAGTTACTAAAGAAGGCCATAACTCTTAAGGAGGTGGAGAAAGCAGTTTTCCAAATGAAAGAAGGGACTGCCCCAGGTCCGGATGGTTTCACTGGCAATTTCTTCCATCGCTTTTCGGAGAAGGTAAAGATGGATGTTTGGAGGATAGTGGAAGACTCCAGGATTTCTGGTTGTATCATGCCAGTGCTTAATGCTACTTTTCTGACTTTGATTCCTAAGTGCGAGGGAGCAGACACCTCGGATAAATTCAGACCTATAAGTTTATGTAATGTCATCTTTAAAATTATCACAAAGGTCATAGCAAATCGCCTGAAACCTATTCTGTCGGGTCTCATATCCCCTTAAGAGTCGAGGTTTGTGGAAGGAAGACAGATCTTGAATGGGATTATTCTGGTTCACGAAATACTGCACTCCATAAAAATTAGAAAAATCCCAGGTATGATGGTTAAGTTAGACATTGCTAAAGCTTATGACAAACTTAACTGGCAATTTTTTAGAAAAATGCTTGCCGCCTTTGGTTTTAGTGCGGATTGGATTAACTATGTTATGAATTTGGTTTCCGCAACTTTTTTCTCTATTCTCTTGAATGGGGTGCCCTCGGAAATTATCCAGAGGACTTAGATAGGGGGACCCCCTGTCTCCGTTTATTCTTATGGCCGAAGGCCTGGGTAGATCAATTGCGTCCTTAAGAGACAGCAACGATATCAGCGGGTTGAGTATGACCCCAGGAGCAGGGAAACAACCCCACCAGCAATTTGTTGATGATACTATGTTAATGTTAATGGGGCATCCCTCTATTCAGAAGGCTAGAAGTTTTAAACAGTGCCTGGAAGTTTTTGGCAAAGCTTCAGGTTTAGAGGTAAATGAATAAAAGTCTCAAGTTTTTTTTCTTCAATACACCCAGGATTGCTCGACGTAACATCTGTCGAATCCTTGGGTTTAAGGACAGTTCCCTCCCGTCCAAATATCTACGATCCCCTCTAATCAACTAAATAGCCAAAAAGGGGTCATGGACAGATCTTCTTGACAATATGAAAAGGCGGTTGGCAAACTAGACCCTAAGACCTTTAAATCTGTCAAGTCGTCTGGTTTTGGTAAAATCTGTTCTACAGGCAATGTCGACGTATATGTTCTCAGCCATGATGTCCCCTAAAGTCATCCTGAAAGATCTTCGGAATATGCAAAGGAAATTCCTTTGGAGCGGCCCCCAAGAACCCCGAAAGTGGGCTCTGGTTAAATGGGAAACAGTCTGTTCTCCCAAATCTAAGGGTGGGCTAAGTCTCAGAGATCCGGATAAGGCAAGTATGGTGAGTGGGACGAAACTCTGGTGGCGTTGGGTCTCCCACATTCAAGAACTCTAGGCCAAATTATGGCATTCTAAATATGCGGAAGGTTGGGACCGTCAAGACCTTATCAGGTTTTCTGGAAAGAAACTAGGGTCGTGTATTTGGCGCACAGCATGGAAGGGGCGAAGTTTGGTTCAGGATCACAGCTTTTGGCAGGTGAGGAACTAGCAAACAGCAAGGATCTGGGGGGGATTCATGGCCACAGCTTCCGTCGTTGGGAAGAGGGAGGGAGGGAGTTCTAGAATATCCAGGAGGAATGTAGAGCCCAAGGAATTACAAGGGTCAAGGACATATGGGGAGACCAAGGAGTCATCAATTCCCACCGTTCGTGAGCTCCAAGAAACTAGTTAGATTGGCTCGGCCCAAAGGAGGAAGTGGACCGCCTAGAGGAAGCCTTAGTAAACAGAAGCATAAGATGGAATGACGACAACGATAAACTTCGTTGGAGTTACTCTCAAGAAGGATCCTTTTCCGTGAAGGAAGCCTATGAAATCTTGACAAAAAACGAGACTAACCAAGAAGACCAAACTTGGAGCAAATTGTGGGACAAAAAGATATGGCCTAAGATAATGACTTTGTGTTGGCAGGTGCTGAGAAAAAAAATATTGACAGGAGAAAAATTAATAAAAAAAGGGATGGTCATGCCATACTGTTGTTACCTCTGCGAACAGGCGGCGGAGACTTCTGCTCACCTTCTGGACTCTTGCATTTTTTCCTCTTCTCTTTAGGACTCTGGGGCAGAGATCTTCCGTCGTTCGAACCGAATGAGGCATAACACGGCCGACTCCCTTTCAAAGTGGTTCAAAAATCCCTTCCAAAACCGTATCCGTAACCGCCTTTGGGAAATTTTTCCCCTTTTCATCAACTGGGAAATATGGAGAGAACAAAATTCAAGAACCTTTCAGGGTAAGGCAAATCCCGTTAGCCGCGTTTAGGAGTGCGTCACTCGGAAAAGAAGAAACGATTCTCGCAAAGAAGTGGGAGAGTGCAGATTGGGACTCGGCGGGGAGAGAGACGCCCATCCTCCGTACTTGGGGTTTCTCGGGTCCCCCAGATACTGAAGTCGACAGAATGAAACAACAAAGGATCTTGCGTAGCCCGAATAAGTTGCTCCCTCCTCCAGAGAGCTTGTCTAAGCTCAATTTTGATGGGGCCTCTAAAGGAAATCTGGGTCCTGCAGGTTATGGCTTCATCATCTGAGACCACAGAGGAGCCATTAGGGGATTTGGGTATGGTTTTCTCAGTTTGGGGATTGGGTATGGAAATCTGGGTCCTGCAGGTTATGGCTTCATTGTCCGAGACCACAGAGTTTTTTTTCCCTTCGTAATTATTTGTTGTTGAACAAACGACTAATAATTTCTGAATTTTTCACTCACACCTTCAAACTTGGGATAGTCGTCTTGGTGGTTAGGCTTTGGGAGGTTATTAGAGTTTATGTGTCAAAATTTATAAACATGCTAGGCATCAATATTTATTCATATGGACATGTGCTAAGTCCCCCTAGGATTTATTTTATTTTTTGAGAAAATATTGTTTCCCGTAAACTTAGGCTATTTTTTAATAGTATAATTGGAAATTTTATAAATGTAATAAAAGTGTGGCTAGGGATCATATTTTGTCATGGGGGTGCTCATTTTCTAACACAGAGCACCCATTTTACCCAAAACCCCACTTTTCCCAAGTTTTAAAAGATAAATTTATCACTTAAGTCAAAAATCTCCAAAAAACCAAAAAAATCAATTAAAAATAGATAAATAAAAAACTGGAGAAAAATCATCAATTCCTAAATTAGTGGAAAGTAGTTGGAATTGATTGAAATCAGTGGAATTGGCTCCCAATGAGGTAGGAGAGTCTTCTCCATGAGGAAGGCATCAACTTGGGATAGGTAGGAGAGGTGGCAAGCTCGCGCTAGCTTAAGGCTTGTGTCCCCCTCTCTCATCTTCACGTGTGGTCTCTCTCTTAGAAGAGGTGGTGCATTCTCCTTGAGATTGACTCAAGTGTATACCTTAATCATCTCTACAAACTCGACCTCTATCTTTAGTCATGGATGTGCCCCCTCTAGGCCACTCTGGCAATAAATAATGCATCACCTCTCATTCCAAACTAGTTCAAGTTGGATCAAAGAGTGCTTGCCAATTGTATTCTTGTTGTATCATTGTTCTTTGCATTGGAAATAAAAAAGCTTTGGAGGTTAATGGTGTTGCGCTTTCTTGTGTGGATCGCGATTGTCATGGTGTATTGAGGTAACCTATTTCAGTATTTAGTTGCTTTCTCTTGCTTTGTGTATCCGGTTTAAGAAAGGATTGCTCCCAATCAGTAAGAATAGAATGTTGTAAGTTTACTTGCTTGTTCTATTTTCTTTTATATGTATGCTCAGAGATCTAGAACTAACATGTCTTATAAGGTCATATGCATGTTTTTTAATCTCATTTCATATATATCACCAAATCACAGTTTCCTTGCAAGTTTCTTTAGTAGGTTACAGGTCGCCTATCGTCAAGAAGTGGATCTAGTTTGACTCCTCTTCATCTTCAACATTTTTGAGACATAGTCCCTCGGCAATCCCATAAGAATCCTCTTGGGTTATCTTTTCGGCAACAAGCTCTTGTCTACCTCCTCTTTCTCTTTTTTTTAAATCAATACTCTTCTTTGGTCACTGTTCTTGTTTACTTAGATCTATTAAACTAATAGATAGATTTTTTTTCATTTAGATCTAGTTTTCAAGATTCAAATAGTTCAGATCTAATAGTGCTTTGAAAGTCTTACCTTTATTCAAGTAGATCTAGCTTAAGAAAGCTTCCTTTCCGCAAGTATTGTTAAGTAGATTTGAGCTTGCCCAAAGTAGTTTTTCTTTGAATTTTAAAAGTCAAATTTGGCATCTGATGTTTTTCTTCCATGAAAAATTTGATTTCGAAGACGATGGACGGAGTAGACGAAGGAGGAAGGCTGGATGGAGGTTTTCTGCAGGAGGTCAAGGGTTTTGACAGAGGATGGTGGAGGACAAAGGGGGGGCGTTCCGACCTCCCAACCCCCAAAAGCAGTGGGTCTGAAGATCGGTGAGATCCCAATAAACCTGGCTGAAAGCCAAATCCAAGGTAAAGGACCGAAGGGTGGGAAGCCAAGGCAATGCATGCTGAAAGCGGCCCTGATTCCTTCCATGACAGTAAGATCTTCAAAGATCGAAGATCGGATCCAGTATATGTCAGATCATGCCCTAATTGGAAAGTTTGTTGGATTACAACCCTCTGAAAAAAGCCCTAATCTGGTGGATCAATTTGACCTGGAAACCAAAGGGTCACTTTGATCTCCATTTAGGCTCGAAAGGTTTCTTCACTATCTTGTTTATTAGCCTAGAAGACTGGAACCGAGTTTTGGATGGGGGTCCTTATTTTTACAATTCTGTAGGCTTATTCCTGCACTCCTGGAAAGAGAAATTCAGCCCAGAACAAGAGGATATGAGAGTCGCTCCAATATGGATCAGGTTGTACTCTCTCCCCAGTGAATACTGGGATCCGAAAATTCTAGAGGATCTGGGAAACTGTTTGGGGAAATTTATCAAGATTTTTGAGCAAACAAAGATCCAATGATATACTACCTATGCTCAAATCTGTGTATACATGGACCTATCCAAGGAACTACCGAAAGCAATCAAGATGACATGGGAAGATGAGGATTGGTCGCAAACCCTAGATTATGAACAAATCCCTTTCCTCTGTCGCAGATGCCATGAATATGGCCATCTTTTCAGGGATTGCCCAATGAATGACCCTAAGACAAAGTCAGAAAGGAAGGAGATCAATCGGACCAGGGGTTTACAAATGTCCCGTCTCGAAAGAGAGGAAGTCGAAAACCGTAAAATCCAGAGGTGCATAAGAAAATCGTTGTCTCAAATGCATTTGAGATCTTGGAAAACCATGATGAGGAAGCCTCTAACAAACAAAGGATGGACAACTCAGTTTCTAAGTCCGTTGTTGGGTCGTCTAACCAAAACCCTTTAATGGAGATTAATCACGACGAAGTCAAAGGGGTGGAAGGCTTGGGTCAGGAATCAGGGGAGGAGGCGGAAGACATGGATTTAGGTGATCTGTATTTGGAAGGTATTGAAAAAGCCTGTGCAGATAAAGGGAAAGGGTATGTCCCACAGGAACAAGTCATCCGCCTCAAAGAAGCTATTCTGAAGGCTCAATCATCCAATACGTTTGGCATCAATTCTAGATCCCACAAAGATACGAAGAAGAAATTCGAGGAACGGGCAAGGAAGACTGGCAGAAAAACAAACAAACAAACAAAGGGTTGCGGAAGTAGGCAATAGATTGGTTGAGTCGGGACAATACCCGACAATTAAATCTGCTTTGGGTTTGTAAGTTTGTTCAATGAATATCCTCTCCTGGAACATAAGAGGCTTAAATAGCCCGAGAAAGATCAAAATCCTAAATAAAAAGATCAAGAAGACAAATCTGGCCGTTGTCTTTTTGCAAGAAACAAAGTGTCAAGCGGATCAGATCCAAGAACTTAAGAGGAGAATTTGGACGAGATGTGAAGGTATCGAGATGAATGCCAGAGGTTTCTCTATAGGATTGGGTATTCTTCGGGACCCTAACCAAGTAAGTCTGTGTGGCTTCCAAGGGACTAGTTTCTCCCTCTCTGCGGATTTCAAGGTTGTAGGTTTTCCCATTCAAGGGATGGTGACAAATGTATATGGACCTCAAGGAGCGGGAAACAAGAGGGATTTCCTCTGCTCTCTCAGACGTTTGAGAGAGGGTGCGACCAGTACCCATTGGGTAGTTGGAGGCAATTTTAACCTAATCGCCTCCTTGGAGGAAAAAAGGGAAGAAGACGCAGATTGGAGGAGGAATGTCATTTGTTCCAGGAAACCATTGAGGGGCTAGGCCTTGTGGACACTATTCCGGGGGAGGGTTGGTTCACGTGAAACAATTAAAGATAAGGGGATAGACACATAGCCTCAAGACTGGATCGCTTTTTAGTCTCTAAATCAATAATTGACTTAGGAAGTGAGATTTATAGTGCAACACTTACGGGGATGGGGTCTGACCACTGGCCAATTGAGCTTATGTGGAGCGGTCTAGGGTCCCAATATAAGAAACCGTTCTGTTTTCAACAATTTTGGCTAGAGCACCCGGATATTGAAAAAAAGATCAAATCATGGTGGAAGGAGCTGAGGGAAGGCCAAGATCATAGTATGTACAATTTTCAGCAGAATCTGAAGGGTCTGAAGGCAAAAATCAAACAATGGAATAGGGAGGAGTTTGGTAATATTTTCTCAAACAAGAAACGATTGGAAAACAGTCTGCAGGAAATCCAAGTGATAGGGACAAATGAAGGGTACTCCCTGGATCTAAGAGTGGAGGAGCGGATTCTGGTATCCAAGTTAGAAGAAAGAGAGAAACGGGAGGAAATTTTGTGGCGTCAAAAATCCAGAAATCAATGGCTTGAAGAAGGGGAAAAACAAAGTTTTTCTACCCCTCGGTCATCCAGAATAGAATTCAAAACAAGATCTTTGCGCTCAAGAACGCTAGGGGAGAAAGGGTGGAGACCAGGGAGGAAATTGAAGCTACCTTAAACTCCCATTTCTCGGATATTCTGAAGGACCCTAGGCTAGACCGTCAGGCAGATATTGAAGTTGTCACCAGACTCATCCCCTTCCTGGTTTCTAACGATCTAAATGAGTTACTGATAAAGGCCATAACTCTTAAGAAGGTGGAGGAAGCAGTTTTCTAAATGAAATAAGGGACTACCCCAGGTTCAAATGGTTTCACTGTTAATTTCTTCCATCGCTTTTGGGAGATGGTAAAGATGGATGTTTGGAGGATAGTGGAAGACTCCAGGATTTCTGGTCGTATCCTTCCAGCGCTTAATGCTACTTTTCTAACTTTGATTCCTAAGTGCGAGGGAGCGGACACCCCGGATAAATTCAAACCTATAAGTTTATGTAATGTCATCTATAAAATTATCACAAAGGTCATAGCACATCGCCTAAAACCTATTTGGACGGGTCTCATATCCCTTTAACAGTCGAGGTTTGTGGAAGGAAGACAGATCTCGGATGGGATTATTCCGGTTCACGAAATACTGCACTCCATAAAAATCAGAAAACTCCCAGGTATGATGGTTAAGTTAGACATTACTAAAGCTTATGACAAACTTAACTGGCAATTTATTAGAAAAATGCTTGCAGCCTTTGGTTTTAGTGTGGATTGGATTAACTAAATTATGAATTTGGTTTCCTCAACTTTTTTCTCTATTCTCTTGAATGAGGTTCCCTCGAGAATTATAAACCCTCTAGAGGCCTTAAACAGGGGGGGGGCCTATCTCCGTTTATTCTTATGGCCGAAGGCCTGGGTAGATCAATTGCGTCCCTAAGAGACATCAACGATATCAGCGGGTTGAGTGTGACCCCAGGAGCAGGGAAACAACCCCACCAGCAATTTGTTGATGATACTATGTTAATGTGGCATCCCTCTATTCAGGAGACTAGAAGTTTTAAACAGTGCCTGGAAGTTTTTGGCAGTGCTTCAGGTTTAGAGGTAAATGAACAAAAGTCTCAAGTTTTTTTCTTCAATACACCCAGGATTGCTCGACGTAACATCTGTCGAATCCTTGGGTTTAAGGAGAGTTCCCTTCCATCCAAATATCTAGGAACCCCTCTACTCAACTCAATAGCCAAAAAGGGGTCATGGACAGATCTTCTTGACAGTATGTAAAGGCGGTTGGCAAACTGGACCCTGAGACCTTTAAATCTGTCAAGTCGTATGGTTTTGGTAAAATTTGTTCTGCAAGCAATGTCAATGTATATTTTCTCAGCCATGATGGCCCCTAAAGCCATCCTGAAAGATCTTCGGAATATGCAAAGGAAATTCCTTTGGGGCAGCCCCTAGGAACCTTGAAAGTGGGCTCTGATTAAATGGGAAACAATCTATTCTCCCAAATCTAAGGGTGGGCTAAGTCTCAGAGATCCGGATAAGGCAAGTATGGTGGGTGGGGCAAAACTCTGGTGGCGCTGGGTCTTCCACACTCAGGAACCCTAGGCCAAATTATGGCATTCTAAATATGCGGAAGGTTGGGACTGTCAAGACCTTATCAGGTTTTCTGAAGACAAACTAGGGTTGTGTATTTGGCGTACAGCATGGAAGGGGCGAAGTTTGGTTCAGGTTCACAGCTTTTAGCAGGTGAGGAATGAGCAAACAACAAGGATCTAGGAGGATTGGTGGCAACAGCTTTCGTCGTTGGGAAGAGGGAGAAAGTTCCAGAATATCCAGGAGGAATGCAGAGCCCAAGGAATTACCAGGGTCAAGGACATATGGGGGGACCAAGGAGTCATCAATTCCCACCGTTCGTGGGCTCCAAGAAACTGGTTAGATTGGCTCAGCCCAAAGGAGGAAGTGGACCACCTGGAGGAAGCCTTAGCCAAGAGAAGCATAAGAGGGAATGACAACAACGATAAACTTCGTTGGGGTTACTCTCAGAAATGATCCTTTTCCCTGAAGGAAGCCTACGAAATCTTGACAGAAAACGAGACTAACCAGGAAGACCAAACTTGGAGTAAATTGTGGGACAAAAAGATATGGTCTAAGATAATGACCTTCTGTTGGCTGGTGCTAAGAAAAAAAATTATGATAGGAGAAAACTTAATAAAAAGAGGGATGGTCATGCCATACCGTTGTTGCCTCTGCGAACAGGCGGAGGAGACTTCTGCTCACCTTTTGGACTCTTGCATTTTTTCCTCTTCTCTTTAGGACTCTGGGGCAGAGATCTTCTGTCGTTCGAACCGAATGAGACATAACACTGTCGGCTCCCTTTCAAAGTGGTCCAAAAATCCCTTCCAAAACCGTATCCTTAACCGCCTATGGGAAATTTTTCCCCTTTTCGTCGGCTGGGAAATATGGAGAGAACAAAATTCAAGAACCTTTCTGGGTAAGGTAAATCCCATTAGCCGCGTTTAGGAGTGCGTCACTCGAAAAATGAGAGAAACGATTCTCGCGAAGAAGTGGGAGAGTGCAGATTGGGACTCGGCAAGGAGAGAGACGCCCGTCCTCCGTGCTTGGGGTTTCTCGAGTCCCCTGGATACTGAAGTCGGCAGAATGAAACAACAAAGGATCTTGCGCAGCCTGGATAAGTGGTTCCCTCCTCCAGAGAGCCTGTGTAAGCTCAATTTTGATGGGGCCTCTTTAGGAAATCTAGGTCCTGCGGGTTATGGCTTCATTGTTCGAGACCACAGAGGAGCCATGAGGGGATTTGGGTATAGTTTTCTCGGTTGGGAGACAAACAATACCGCGGAATTCGAGGGTTTATTGCAGGGAC
This sequence comes from Pseudotsuga menziesii, assembly GCA_001517045.1. Lineage (NCBI taxonomy): Eukaryota > Viridiplantae > Streptophyta > Pinopsida > Pinales > Pinaceae > Pseudotsuga > Pseudotsuga menziesii. The sequence continues at coordinate 686,433 of LPNX010711149.1, read as the reverse complement.
TGGAGTGGGTTGTAGCAAATAACCAGTTGTCGATGTTAGAAGAGGGGCATTCACAATTAATTTTCAACCTGCCACAAAATTGGAAAATGGGATCTAGGGTGCAAAGGTGGCGTGTTTGTGGCGCCTAGAGGGCAGACTGGAACTTCTCAGAAACCTCTTAACTGATGGGTTAGCGGCTCGTTTTTCCCATGTCAAACGCCAAGGTAACAAGGTGGCGGACATGCTGGCAAATATAGGCTCGGACACGCGCTAGACGGTAAAAGCAAGGATTGGGACATGATCCCGGGCATGACAGGGAGGGACAAGGGTAGGGTCCTCATATCCCAGGACATGGTTAGTCATAATGAGTAATGCGGGACAGGACACCAGGAAAGCGAAAGATTTCGCGAGCACATGGCTTAGCATAGGGAAGATACGAAACTTTAGGTGATGACCTCGCGCATCTTTAATATCATATGCATTGTCCTTAACAACTTGCTCAGTCGACGGCTTAAGGTACGAATAGATATGAGGGCTGGAAGTGGAACTGTTAAATGCCAAATGGAAATATCCTTTCCAGGACTATGGATGCATCATGGTTGGGCATGCGAAAATGATGGCCTGGGCAAGGAAGTTGTTATTTAGATTGAGGCAAGGCGACGGGGTGATAGATATGAGTTTGTTGTTCTAGCATCCTTCTGCCTCTCTCGCAAAAGCCCCGGTTTTTCTAAGTAGTTCTCGTGCGGTAGTCATGGAGGGCAGCAAGGGTCATGGTAAAAGACTCCTCAGTCATGAGTATCCAGAACGTGCTACCAGGGCCTAGAAAAAGACTCTCGGGAGTCTCGCATGTTTGAATTGGAACTTCCCATGGATATTCAGCAACGCGTCTCTGAAACTGAGAAGCACTTATGGCAAGAACTGGACCGTCAAAAGTTGCACGCGGATCGCAGAGAGGCCGAGGAGTGGATCCTTGATCCTAGCCACATCTTTGAAAGGGTGAGCCTCTACGGAAAAACGGTGGCCTTATATTGGATAATGAAGAATCTGGTTGGAAGAGCTACCTAGGATAGGCAGAGTGTAGAATTGGAAGCCAATCTCCAAGACCAGTGGCGGGAGTCCATCACAGTGGACATCCAGCGTCTGAATTCCAAAATGGACTTCCTCATCTCTCGTTTGGGCTTTCAGCTTTCGACTTCTCCTTCGCCAATGGAGCAAAAGCCTGACATGGCCAATACTAGTGAAGGTGGTGGGAAGGATCTCTTCTACATTTTGTTGTGAGTCATGGCTAAGCTGGCGGCTCTGCGTCTGGCCTAGGTTTCTTCTCTTGTTGGTTTTTTTTGTGTTTAGTTGTCATTGTAATTATGGTAGTTCTGGGTATGCTTGTCACATAAGGTTCCAAGACGGGTGATGTTCTGAAGTTTTGTGGTTCTGGGTATCTTTGTTTATCACAAAAGGTCCCAAGCTGGGTGATGGTAGAATTTTTTATGTGGTTTTATGTGTCATGAGGACTTTGAATCAGAACCTCGAAGATAAGTGGTCAGTAATCAGCCAAGGGGTGATATATGGCAATGTAATATCTTATCGGATGTAATTTCTTTGTTTATCAATATAATGCGTTGATCTTTTACTTACAAAAAAAAAGACAAATTTGGCATCTAAGTGCAGATCCTATTGGGTTCCTTAAAAGCAAGCCAAGATCCCAAGGGAAGCAAGCTTTCCTTGGTCATTTTTACGCATTTCTATCATAGATTTAACTTAGGCTTTTTTTAGGAATTTTTTTGTGGATGTTCAAAGACACCCTTAAAGTGTTTTTGAGCATCTTTTAGAACTAATAGCTCACTGATTTTTGCAGGTTGGACGAAAAAAAGAACGAAGCTCTGGCCAAATTTCAAAGTTTTGGGCCATTCGGGACCTCCCCAGCTTCCCATTTCATTTCTAATCAATTTTATGCCATATTGTAAGCCTTTGAATCCCAGATAACAAGGACCAAAGAGCGTTCTTCTTTAAGCTTCTTGCAACCACATAATAAAAGTTTTCGATTAGGCTCTTCAGAGCCCACTCCCCATCCCCCCAGAGGGGATTTTGTGTCAATGCCATTTTTGTGATATGTTTGTTTAGTTTAGTTTCTTTTGTGCAAATCTATATACTTTGATAAGTTATATTAATACATCTTTCATTCTTTCAAAGTAATACAAATACTAACCCACTGCGCTATACTGAATTACCGAAAAGGAAAAGATTTGCACAATGCAGTAATTAGAAAACTTGTCATTTTTTACAATTTTACTTCTAAAATAGACCCCCTTGCTTTCTCGAGTACAATTCACAAACAAGGGCTTAACCGAGTACTGAACCTAGAAAGAGGTTCTTGGGTTTTTTCCTTTCTAACTAAGAAAACTTTGATATAAAAACTCTTAAAATTTTACCAAGGCTCTATTGTGTATGCTTTGCACCTGTGCAGTTCAACCGACCAGTTGGATGCATCAAAAGAAACAAGAGTGACTAATTTAATTAACCTTCACACTTTCAATTAACCTCCCAACAATGAAAATCCAACGTAGCATTTTGCTTTGTGTGGGGAAATTGTACAGAGGAAGCGGGAACAACTGAAAAGTGACCGTGGGTTCCTGTCAGGCTACATCCTTGTTGGTGTAGTGTTGGACATCCCCCCATGACTCCATTCAACCCACATTTCCTTGTGTGCTACCACACTTAGGGAATCTGGACATATTCCCTATACCTTCATGATATATCAGGAATCTCCCCTCCCTCACTAATCCATAATAATTTAAAAGTTACCAAGAGACAAATGCAAAACATCCACTCCAACATTACAGCACATATAATTTTGACTCCATTTAATTCAACGTCGGTCTTTATTTTTTGTATAAGCTTTGCTTGGACAATTTATGTGTTGAATAATCTTATAAAAGCTCTTATGTTTTTTATGCTGTCGTGATTTCTTCATCTTACAACTCTCTTGTTTCTTTAATGTTGTTAAAAAACTCCTAAGAAACTCATTCATCTAAAACACTACCACTAAAGCTTAATTAGCCTTAGCAACTAAATAGCGCCTACCCCCCTTGGCTTTGTTAGGAGTTTGCCTAAATGGAGGAGTCAAGATCAAGTGGCAGTACTTGACTCGAGACTTGCCCCCAAGGACGCACTTAGTGTCTTGAAGATTCTTCCATGACAACCTAACCCTCCCCAGGTGCGTGAAAAGCGGCAACAGGCACATAGGTTGGTGTCCAGGGCTTCTAGGGGTGACCCACTAGGGAACATGACCACCTTGGTTTTTGTTATACATATGTGATTGTGTTTTGTAATGGGATGTTGTCCCCTATCTAGCACACTTCCTTCACCCACTTGGTCCTGCTTTCAGCACTCAAAAACCCCTCCTCCAATGTCTCTAGTCTATGACATCATCTTTCCACCAAATGAGCCTACAAGTTGGAAAGGGGGCGTTGAGGGAGAATCATCATTCTGGGTTAGTTGGGGCATGGCATCCCCCTTTTGCTCACTACTTCATTAAGTAATGCCTTTCTGTAAGTATTTTTTTGCTATTTTTGTCTATTTTAGGGCTAAGTCCTTAAGTTGTCTGGAATTTACCCTAAAAATATTATTATTTTAGTATTAGACTTGTAGGCTCAAAATTAAAAAATTGAGGATGAAAAGTATAAATAAACATCCTCTACTCACTGTAAAATCATAAGACAAGGGGTTGTAATATGATTATTTTTCTTGTTCTCCTACTCCGAGGCTCTAATGTGATGTGCACTTCTCTTGGAATGAATTCTTTAGCTTGAAGGTGAATGAAGTAATGTTTTGGGGCTTCTTTTTAAACATACAAGTGGTTGATGCTGGACTAGTTGGAAGAATACTGCACAAGTGTGACCTAATGTCTCTTCCCATGTAGATTCTTGTTAAATGTTAGTAAGTTATGCTCCTAGTTTATTGAATGGTGCTTTTATGGAGCATTTTGTTGATTTGTTAGGGCTTTTTTTGTCAACTTTTGATGAAGGGAATGTCCTCCAAAGGAGTTCCCTATTGCTATTTAAGACCTTGGACTTCTTCAATTGCCCTAGTTAGGCTCTCCTACCAAACCCTAGAGGTTGTTAGGCGATGCCCTAGCTTGCAAGTATTAAAGGACATTTCAAGAGAGGGAAATTGACCATTGATCTCTAAATGCCCTGGGGATTGAGAGAAAAACATATCCCCTTTTCTTGTCATTAAATTACTCTTTTTTATTAGTTTAGTTGTACTTTATTTTGCTACAATTTGATGCATAAAAACCCTAAAAATCTGAAAATTCCAAAAAACCTTAAAAATCTAAATAAATTCATAACTTCAAAAATAGTTGTGAGTTTGTAATTCTGGCCCATCCTACAAATTGGACCTAGTGTATTTATCCACAGATTTCTGAGGGAGTCCTCATTTGCCTTGGTAAAAAGCCCTAAAAATCATATATTGTAAAAAAAACCTTAAAAATTTACATAAATTCACAAACCTAAAAATATTTGGAATTTCGTAATTCTGGTCCACCCTCTAAATTCGCCCTAGTGGATTTATCGACAAATCTGGAAGGGCGTCCCAATTTGGGCACTTGCATTGGTAAATGTGAAATTTGCAAAATTAGGGTTTCTGCAGTATTTTTTTTACAGATATACTTGCTTGTACAAATCTGATAAATTTGAGTTGTTTGCTAGCCTAAAAATCTGAACTGTTTATGGATATTGAATAGATCTGTTAGCTACATTTAACAAATCCCTAACAAACTACTGATATATATAGTTGGTGATCAGACCCGTCAATTGTCTTTTAAATTCAGAATTATTTGCTGATGGGAAGTTGATTGTGCATTGAATTAACTCCTACATTTGATCAAATTGTCTTTTCAATTCATTATTTGACTCCGTTTAAGACACTGATCTCTACTATAAAGGATGTAGATAGGTATCTACTATTAATGTCTGCAGGTATCTCAATAGGGCTCTCCCCTGGGTTTACGAGTTACCCTAAGTAGTTGAGAGACAGATCTGAGGTGACATTTGGGCTTGGTTCTCTCCCATGCTTACCATTCACTAGCATACACATCACATTGTGCTACAAATTCAAGACTGTCAATTTGAATGGTAACACAAGTAATAAATAATATCCACCCGTGTTGTTGCAACTTGCAAGTCTTCAAGAACTGCCAAAGTCATCTTCAAGCCCCATTTATCTTCTAATTTTAGTGCCCTTTCATTTCCTTTTGTCTTGATCTTGGCTAATCCTTGGACTTTGTTCAACTTGGTTAGTTTGAATTCTAGATCATACCCCTTGATCCTGGGTATCCATTGCCTTTGATGCCCAAGCACTCCTATTAAGATAAGATGTCTTCTACTGCTGGTTGAGGCAGGAAGGCAACTATCTTAGAGTATCCCACATAACTCCTGAAATACTTCAATGCTTGAACTAGGGCATAGACTTGCCTCTCCCTGATGGAATAGATCAGTGCAGCTCCTTCAAGTATTTTACTCATAAAAGCTATGGGTTGCTCCAAATTTTGTTCATTTCTTTGTAGGAGTAGACCTGCAATTGTGTCTTTTGAAGAAAAGGAAAATATATGAAATTCTTTGGAATAATTAGGACTTACCAACACCAATGTTGCTACAATGGCTTGTTTGATTTCCTAGATGTCAATTTCTTAAAGTTAAAGTTGACATTTGCTTTGCCTTTTCTTTTTTATGCTTTTACTTAAATTTTTAAATTATCATTAATTGTTTCAGGATTTTGAGAGGAGTTCCAACTTCCAACCTCATTGGACTTCATATGGAGAAAGTAGAATTTCATATGCCATTCAAATTCAATAGACTTAACACTTTCCAGGACTTCAGGATCGACAGGAATGCAGCATTTCGATTGGACTTTATCATGTATGAGGGTATAAAATTGGTATTTGATCAAGAGCACCAAGCCCTCTATGTAGCCCAATGTTGGTCGTGTTGATTATTGAACTCCTCTGTTATGGCCTTAGCAAAAATGTACCCTTCACTCGAGCCAAAATCTATTCATAATGCTTTCTTTTAAAGTTTCAATATAATGTGCTATGCGTACACAGTGCATGCGTGCATGCGTACACATGCATGCACACACACATTATATATATATATAACAATTCCTCATTTCCAAACTTCTAAAAGTCACATTTCCAACGTGTTTCCATTTCAAAGACTCATGTCTGTTTCCCCGTACTGTGCAACATAGACTGAATGCATGTTGATACAAGGCCTAATAACACATTCCGCATATGATTGGTATTCAGCCAATCTGGAGCAGATCATTGAGGTTGGGATGCCTCACAGAACCCTGCCAGATAGAGCACGATCCTTGAATGCGAGGATTAGACTTAATGTTACCCAAGCTAAGGACAACTTCTTTGCACCCCCAACTGTAGAAGAGATGGACCTAATTGACAAGCTGGAGCAGAAAGTTCAGTCCACTAAGCTAAAGAATGGTATGAGTTTTGAAAGGATAGCCCCTTGTGTTTTTCATGGGTGTTGATTTTAAAGAAAGCCTGGAACTTTTATACACATATTGTGTCGCATGTTTTTGAGCCGTATGATTTTCCTGCAATCTCTGCTCCATGCCAGAGATGTTGTAGGTGGTCAAGAGCCCATTCAATCTCTTGGGTTCATATGATATACTGGGTATATTTGCTTGAAGTTGGGCTGATTGGAGTCTGAACTAGCTTTAATTTGACCATTATGAGGGGAGACAGAAAGAGCAATTTGAATTTCAACACAACCATTTTATGCACTGCAAGCCTATAAATAGAGGCTCATTCTTCATCCGGGGCTTTCATTTCATAGAGCCATTAGTGAGATCATTAATAACTTATGCTAGAACTGTTTCTTAGGGCACTGGAACTTGGAAGAATGCACACCTTGTGCTTGTGTTACTCTTTGCCGATATTAGTGAAGGTTCTGATTATTGTTCTGATGATGGATACCATGTGTTTATATTTCATTTTCAGCCATGAATGTGTTGGTATCATACTTCGTTTACTTATTGCAATGAACGCACAAAATATTGCAATGATATACACTCATCATTGATTCAAATTGTTAAATGTAATAGGCGGGTTATCCAATATATATATATATATGTCCGTGTGTGTGTGTGTGAGAAATTTTGAAACCTCAACCCAGTTTCAAGTATAATTTCTATGCATGTAGTTTAATGCCCAAACCCCAGCATGTATAATAATTTAAAATTTAAAAAATTAACTATTTGCTTGAAACACATGGAATTCTTTCAACATAACAACTCAGAAAATTCTATGGAAGCCATCTTTTTCTTACTCAAAAAATTATGACAACCAACACACATGAAATTTTTTACACAGTATTTTGACCAATAGGGTCCAGGAAAAAGCCCCGAAGAGAAAACCTATATTCAAAAAGAGATTTTTATTTCTTTCAGGCAAAATTTCACAAAAAAACTACACCAGTACTTATCTAAGTATTTGTTCTTGAAATACATGTCAAACTTCAACCACAGAAATTTATGTACAGCCTGCTACCTCAACACCTTGATTTTTGTGCATGTACAGCTCACACAGGCAAACTGTTTCAGCAAGTGCAAACTCTTTCAGGATCTTCTCCTCGATGTATGTGCCTGAAATTCTCAATTTTTGTGCACTGTCACAGCCCACTATCTCCTCAAAAATTGTGCCTTTTACAGTCAGCAAACACAGCATTAAATGTTGCACTTCCTCCCTCGAAATTCATGCCCAAAATTTCTCGATTTGTATGCTGCTGTACAGTACGGAATAGTACGGCCTGACTGCTGTACAAAATCACTCCTGCTATACGTGCCTCAATTTCTGTGCCCTTCACTTCCAGAATTAAATGCAAAATGGAATTTGCCTTCTTTCTCTTGGAAAACATGCCAAGGTTAACTCTGAAAAATTCAAAGGTTTCTGTTCTCTTCTCTCTTCTTCTCTCTTGCTCTCCTCTCTCTAAAAATTCTCTCTTTGGAATGTGCAAAATGAATCGGGTTTGCCTTTCCCTAGCCTTTTTGTTTGAGTAACCACCATCTTAGAAATCAATGGTCAAGATTAAATCATAACTTCATAAGATCAAAGGCCCTCATTAACTCTCACTTTTCTCATTAAATAATATTAACTCACATTTAAATAAAAAAATGAGACATTAAATACTCACCCACCTTTTTAATTCTCATAAAGTCACTTTTAAAATTTTAATAACTCAAACTTCACTTTAAAAGTCACTTTATTAAAATAAAGTCATTCTCACTTTAAAAGTACTAGGGACCACAACTTTTAAGAGTTCATGTTCACCCCAAGGCATCACGAGGTGAACAAACACTTCCTTTGTAATTTTTCGACACTCCCTCTTATTGAGAAAGTTGTTCTTCACCACTCCCATCTTGTCTCTGAAATGAATATGCTTCCCTCTTCCCAAAGACTTCGTGAGAATGTCAGCCACCTGCTCCTCAGTAGATATGTACTACAACTCAACAGTTCCCCTCTAAACATGATCTCTGATAAAGTGATATCTGATCTCTATGTCTTTAGACCTATCATGGAATACCAGATTCTCAGAGAGCATGATGCAACTCTGATTGTCACAGTATATAACTGTAGGCCTCAACTCCTGATCAAACAAATCTACCATCAACTTGCGAAGCCACAATGCCTCGCAACTAGCATGACTAGCTGCCATATACTCGGCCTCAACAAAACTCAAAGCAACCGACTTTTACTTTCTTCTGAACCATGACACTGTTGCAGAGCCCAAACTAAACAAACAACCGAAAGTGATCTTCCGGCCTGATGCACTGCCTGCCCAATCTGAATCTATGAAGCCAACCAAGCCCACTCATCTAACCTTTTGTAGTCCAGACCATCATCTATTGTCCCAACAATATATCTCAAAACATGTTTTGCAGCTACCCAATGCACTCTCCTAGGCTCCATCATGAACTACACTCTCCTGGGCTCCATCATGAACTGGATGAGAGTGTTCACTGCAAAACATATATCTGGTCTAGTGTTAACCAAATACATCAATGAACCAATAAGTTGCTTATATAAGGTACGATCAACCAACTCTCCCTCAAACGCATAAAGCTTCTTCCAATTGGTGATCATGGGTGTGGACATCGGTCTGCAACCCTCCATCTGAAATCTCTTTTGAACATCAACGGTATATTTTACTTGCCCCAGGAAAACAAGCCCATCCTCTTGCCATACATCCATACCGAAATAATAATGCATCACCCCAAGGTCAGTCATCTCAAACTCTGAAGCAAGATCTCTCTTGCAAGCTGCAATCAGGTGCTCCTCTCCTGAAATAAACAAATCATCAAGATATAGCAGAAGAATGAGTGGATCACCTCCAACCACAATGAAATACAGGTTGGGATCAGCCTCACTCTTCTAAAACCCAATCGAAAGCAAGTATGATTCAATCCTCGAATACCAAGCTCGAGGAGCTTGCTTCAACCCATACAATGCTTCTTCCATCTTGCATACATGTGAATCTCTCCCATGCACCTCGAAGCCCTATGGCTGCTCCAGATACACCTCCTCCTGCAAAGGACCATTCAGAAATGTGGTTTTCACATCCATTTGGTGAATCATCCAACAAATCTCTGCAACTATGGATATCACTGATCTATTGGAAGAATAACGAGCAACCGGTGCAAAAGTCTCCTAATAATCAACTCCCTCAACATCTGAGAACCCTCGGCTACAAATTGAGCCTTGTACTTCTCAACGCTGCCATCCATAGCATGTTTTATCTTGTACAGCCACTTGGAAGTGACAACTGACTTCCCCTCTGGTCGTGGAACAATCTCCCACACATCATTCTTCATGATCAAATTGTATTCTTCCATCATGGCTTCTCTCCAAACCTAATGTGTGGTGGCCTCCTCAAAAGTAGAAGGCTCAGACTCACGCAAGTTGCTCACCACCGCCATGTAACTAGAAAACCTCTCTGGTGCCCTACTCTCTCTAACCTCCCTCCTAGGTGGCCCCACAGACTCCTCAGCTTCCTTCACAGGCTCCTTAAGCCAACTTGGCTTTCTCTTCCTCGAAGTAGCTTCCTGTGGCATACCCTCCTCCACATTCTCATCTAACGACTGTTTCCCTGAAGAAGTACTTGTGGTCTGAGATCCTCTGCCTAGTGAACCTAAACCTGAACCAATTGATCCCGAATCATGTGAAGGTGAAACCTATGAACCCGTAATCCGAGAACCTGTCCCTATACCAGAAGTTCGTGTGGATTGTCCCTGAAACTGATGATCTCGACACCTGTGGACCATTCAAACCTGATACCTGTGACCCTGTACTCTGAGATGTTCTCAACTGTGGAGTAGAAACCTATTGCTCCTCCATCTTAGACTCCCGAGATCTCCTAAAGGCTCGCTCCTCCTCAAATCTCACCTCCCTCCTAACTACAACTTTCCTTTGTGCAGGAAGGTATATGCAGAAGGCCTTTGAAGTTTCATCATATCCAACAAATATGCCTTTCTTTGTAGTGTCCTCCAACTTTGTCCTCTTCTCAAAAGGGACATGTGAATATGTAAAGCATCCGAAAATGCAGAAGTGGCCTATCTCATGCTTCTTCCCAGTAAACACCTCCTCGGGAGTTTTACTCCCCGATGCACGGAGAGGACTCCTGTTCTGAACATAAACAACAATACTACAAGCCTCAACCCATAGAAAGAAATGAATACTCTGGTCATGCAGCATGGCTCTCGTTGCCCCCACTATCGCACAGTCCTTCCTTTCTACAACTCCATTTTGCTGTGGAGTGTAAGGAACTGTCAACTACCTCTTTATTCCCTTGTGTCTGCAATACTCATAGAACTCCTTGGAGCTATACTCACCCCCATTGTCTGATTTGAGTCCTCTAATCCTCCTCCCTGTTTGGTTCTCCACAAGAGCTTTTAACTCTTAGAATCTCTTCAAGACTTCTTCTGACTTCTTGCTCCTCGGGAAGTAGATCCAGGTCTTCCTAGAATAAGCATCAATGAATGTGATGTAGTATTCAAATCCTGTCAAAGAGCAAGATGACATGGGACCACACAAGTCTGAATGAATCAAGTCAAGCACTCCGTCTAATCTGATGTCACTGCTTGGAAAAGAAATCTTGGTGTACTTTCCCAAAGCACACCCCATACATAAACCACTCTACTCCGTGCTGAAATTGTTGATGAAATTGTCATTGATGCCAACATGGACTTGCAGTGGCCCCACAGGTTGTCATTGATGCCACCAAGTCCCACCTGCAGTGCCTTGGACCCCTTACAGAGTTGGTTTGTGCCTTGAAGCACCTTGTACCCAATTGACAAGGTCCATGTACCCACAAGGCTGGATATTGAAGCCACCACCTTGCTGAAGATGCTGAAGACCCTGCTAACGATGTTGAAGACCTAGGAGATGGTCCTAAAGCCTTGATGGACGTTGGAAAAGCATTAATGACCCATTCTGTGGTCATGGTACCCCAGAAGAAGGCCTAGCAACCCCACAGGTGATGTTATGATGGATCTTGACCCTTAGAGGTCTCCTAGTGTGGTTGAGGTGGTTAAAGAAGACCAAGAAGCCCTGAAGAAGTCCTTGGACCCACGCTTGGTTGTTTGATGACCTTACAACCCTTGTTGTGGTCGTGGAGTCTTTATATGATGATGATGACCTTGTATGGTCCTTGACAAGCTATGGAACCTTTGGTATGATGAAGAAGCCCATGGAACCCCTAATGAAGAACATGATACCCTTGCAAAGGTCATGGATCCCACTACTTGCACTTGACATTGTTAGATGACATGATGATGTGGTCTTTGGTGACTTAATGAAGTCATGGAACCTTGTGAAGACCATGATGCCCATTGCTTGCACTTGATGTGGTTAAGGCACCCAAACACATATTGGATTGATGATGGTCCATTTAGTGACAAGCTTGAAGCCCATGATGGCACCTTACACATGGCATGCCATTAAAAGCCCTAGTGGCTTGATGCAACCCTATGAAGATGTGGAGGACACACTATGAATGTTAAATGATGTGGTTGGCTTTGAATGATGTTTTAAAAGAAAAATAATAAAAATACATAAGGTTGACCATTGGCGTGATACGAAAAATAATGAAAATACATGAGGTTGACCATTGAAGTGGTAAGAAGTTTGAAATCCTTAGTCATACATATGGCTTATGTGGTGGACACCCTATTATATGGCAAATAAAAGACATGCAATAATCTTTGGTAAGGTTTGACCATTGAAGTGGTAAGAAGTTTGAATCCCTTGGTCATACATATGGCTTATGTGGTGGACACCCTATTATATGGCAAAGAAAATACATACAATTCTTTGGTCAGTTTTGACCATTGATGTGGTAAGAAGTTTGTGTGACAATTAAAAGTCAAATTAAAAATTCAAATTACAATTTTTAATTAAAAATTAAAATTCTTACCACTCTTAATTAAATAAAACTAAATACATCCACTTAAAAATAAAAATTCTTACCTTTGAAGACAAGTCAGCCAACATGAAACATGTCCACTTTAATGTGTATATAAACACATCCAAAAACAATCAATGATGCAAGTAGAGAAGTGAATTCGTGGAGATCGGTCAAGTTTTTTTCGTAGCAGCAGAAGAGCAATTCGTTTTTACAGAGAAATTTTTGGGCATTTTCACTAAAATTGGCATAACTTTCTCATACGAAATCGGAATTACAAAATTCTTGGCTCGTTGGAAAGCTTGTTACGAGGGCTATGTGATGACAAAATCTAGAGTTTCTTTTGGTTTGTCTATTGTTTCTTCATCTTGTAATCTTCAAAGAGGTATGGTTCATTCTTCTGGGTTTCTCTTGTGATGGCACATGTCTTTCATAGATAGAGTTATGATCTTAGTATGTGTGCCTCTATATTGGTATATATATTTGGATTCATTATGGAGGCTATGATGATGATGTTGCATACCTTTATGCTATGATATGATACACTTTATGATGATAATGCATGTGATAATGATGTACACTCTATGATGTTGATGCACTCCTATACAATATGATGTACATGCATACCATAGTGTGATAATGCTCTCCTATGCACTATGATATATACTTGATGTTGATGATGCATAAACGGTGCACACTGAGATGATGATGATGATGTATATTTGATGACGATGATGCATACCTATGATGATGATGCATGACGATGCATGCCTTATGTTTAGTGAAAGCAGAGCAAAATTACTTGTTCAGTAATTGTGTATGATGATGTGTACAATGATGTACATCAGCAGTGTATGGCAGTGAAATGACTTATCAATATATACTGATGACTCAGAGATGAACAGCAGTGATGAGCAGATTGACCAGCAGAGTGATGAGCAGAGATTAATGTGCATAGAAGAGGTTGGTTGTGCAGTAGAACCATATGATTGCTTGCAAGAAGAATCTTGCACTTGAGAATTGGACTCCTCAAACCCTTCTTAGTTGGAGCTAAGAAAACCAGGCGAGGTCCTGTTATGAGAGTTGGTGCTCTTTTCATCAGTTGGTGATGATTGTAATCGAGAAGATTGTTGTCTTCTTTGTATAATAAATAAAGATCAAAATTCCATATATTCTTGTCTCTTTTGATGTGATGTTGTGCTTATGACTCATGATGAATTTGATTATGCAATTGATGACATAATGATTGATACTCTAATTGACTAAAAGAAGGTAAAAAGTTTAAAATTGCTCACACACTGATTCACCCCACCTCTCAGTGTCGCCATTGTGTCCAACAGAAAAATGGCAAACCTGTAGTCACATCTCTCAACATCCTCAACGCTAGATGATGAAGATGGGCCATAATCCTGTGCAACAGCTCAAGTTGTTGCTATTGTGCGCAAATGCATGATGAGGTTGGAAGAGAAGCTTGTACAGTTTCCCACATCTAACTCCGATGGCATATGAAGCAAATGATCCTGCTACCTTGGGAAAGACACAAACTGTCCCATCTAGGACATATACTCCAAAACCCCTGTCCTCAATAGTGGAAACTAAAACAAGATTCTTCTTCAGCCCAGGGACGTACAAGACATCCCTCAATGTCAGGAGCTCCATGGACTCCCTCTCAAAACTGGAAATCCCACGCCCAACTACTCTCACCACTGTATTATCCCCCAACACCACCTCCAAATCCAAGCCCGTCTCGGTCATCTCGGTGAACATGTCAGGAACACCTGTTATATGGCTCGAAGCCCTGTTGTCAATATACCACGTGGAAGTAATGGTGGAAGCACTCAGTGAATACCCAACTATCATGGAATGCTTTGTCTGGTCCTCCATATCATCTCTAGTGATAGATGATGCTCTCTCTATACAGCCACCAGCAAAGAGAGAAAACTCTCTCTCAAATCTCGCAACATACTCATCGATCTCTATTGTTGCTACTTCTTCTTGTTTGGGCACTTCCCAGCATAGTGCCCAAACTTCTGACAGGTAAAAGCATTTCACTTTGTTCATGTCCTTCTTCTGCTCACCTGTCTGCTACTTGGTCCCACCCTTAGGACCCTTCTTGGACTTCTTCTTCTTACCCTTCGCTGCTAAAGCCACATCCTCCTCTTCATCTTTGTTATGAGATGTATGTTGATGAAATTGTCATTGATGCCAACATGGACTTGCAGTGGCTCCACGAGATGTCATTGATGCCACCAAGTCCCACCTGCAGTGCCTAGACCCACAAGTTGGTCATGAAGCCCACACACACTTAGATGTGTCATTTGATGTTTCTGGAACCCCATTGCTTGCACTTGATGTAGACCTTGATGAAATTGTACCCTTGAAGATGTCCTTCAAGCCCTTGAAGTCTTTGTAGCTCTAGAAGAAGGGTGATGATGATGTATGGTATCCCTTGTGGTTAAATGGCATGATGAAACACACCCTTGCATGTGGTGGCTTGGGTCTTGAACCCACACATATGGAGGAGCTTTTAGACATTCCTGATGACATGATGGATCTTGAAGGTAGGCTTGTGTGGCTTGGTGTACATGTTGATCATGGATGTGTATGATGTGTTAAGGATGACTCACGATACTTAACTCCTTGTAATGGTGAACGTGACTCCTAGAAACAATTGAAGAAGTCCTTAAGAAATGATGTCATGACAACCCAATCCTTAACAATGGACATGGCACTTCATTCAAGTGTGAAACAATTGTGAAAGCCCCCCAAAACAAAAGGGAACAAGTCTACCTACTAAAAGTTGTTTTGAATTATTGTAAAACATACTACAGGTCGGCTCCATAAAATTATTTTTTTAATAAAAGGTTAATTGAGATATGTCAGCCCCATTAAGTTTTTTTTTAATTAAAAAAAAGGGAAATAATGAATGACTGGTCGGCTCCATTCCTTATGAAAATGTGTATATATACCCTATCACATCCTCATTTTTTATTGTGAATTTCGTGAAGCAGCTCGCTGAACTGAGGAAATTTCGCCAAGAAGGAGCATCTCTGAGAAAATTCGTGGGGTTCTGTGCTAGGATCGTTTCTCTCTCTCTCGTGTGACAATCTAATTATCACTCTTGAAGACAGCTGCAATTTTTTCAAGTTTCTGGTATATATATATCTTCCAAGAGAATTCGGGTCATGAGACTGAGGCAGCCGAAGTAAATAAGTTGGGTGTATTCCGTGTTAGAAGAATTTGAGCAGCGGTCAAGATTTTTTAGGGTTAGGGTAGACCAAACCCTCATGTTAATGGTGGAGGTCGAATTTTAGTTCATCTATTTATATATGCTGCAGAAAACAGAGAGCCCTTATATGTTGAAGGTGCGCTCAAGAAAGTGATTTGCTACAGGCCCAGAAAAACATTTGTTGCAATTCAACCTTTACTGATGTACTAAGAAAGTTTAGTTCTCTGGATTCTGGGCGTGTTCCCTCTCTTTAAAAGTTTGTGTGATGACCTAGGTTTGGCAAAGAACAAAATCCGTTTTTTTTTCTTGGTACAAGCAAGTTATGAAATTACCAAGAATAACCGTCATTTATGATGGCCCGGTTTTAGGCTCTAACATATTGCATTTTGTTTTACCTTCCTTATAATGGAAGAGGTAAGATGTAGTTTTGGGAATCTATGTCCTGATCTCATTTAACAAAATAGTCATTGATATGATCAGCCAGATTCGTAAGAGAGTACATTCGGTGGTTTATTTTCAGCTCTGTTCTTTTGGTTCGATTAGTGAAGGAAATTGTAAGCTATATCTTCTTTGAATTTTGGAGTATGCCCTCAAGCAGCCACTGAAGGTTAAGACAGTCCAAGCGAGTTCATTTTAAATTCTCCTCTGTCTTTCGAGCATTAATAAGGTAACAATTTCAAAGAGTGAAGGATGTACAGACAGAGGCAGATGCAAACCGTGGATATTAAAAGCAGCAGCAAAAATCTCGATCTTTTAAATTTTTTAATATGCAGCAGAAGGTGAAGTTTAACATCTCTTTCTTCAACCTTCAAACAGTCCGAAGATCCAAGTTTTGAATCCTTCTATCCAAATATATTGTAGCAGGTGATCTCGGTGGTGACCAGCAGTAAAGTTTTTTTTTTAAGCTCAGAAATTGACCAGCAGCAGAGGGTTTACACAGTCCGAGTTCTTTTGCACACAGTTCAAAGTTTGATTAAGACTTAAGGTCATCCACACAGTCTGAGTTTGAGGTCTTTTATAGTATATTTCCAAATTCTGAGATTGTTGTGTTTGGGCAGATATGCACTAAGTGTGAAGACTTATGTTGATACTCCAACATTGATGATGAAGACCCGAATTGAAGCAGTTGTGGCATTGACACTTGTGCAAACTTGAGGACACCCAAGGTTGATCTCTGCAAGTGTAATGACATTCAGAGGTTGAGCAGCCCGAGGTTATACTTAGTTTGGATTTTTTTTATGCACACTCAAGCTCTGGCTTGACTGGTGTAAGGGTCTCTTTACACAGTCCCGAATTTGGATGCATGAACAGTTTGGATGATATATGACAGCCCTAGTTTCTTGAAGAAGTTGGCAGTGATGTGTGAGTGATTCTTTTGCACAGTGAAGTATAATAATGCATATGTACAATGATGGTACAGTAATGCAAAGTCTTAGCAGCCACAGGAGCACCTTGAAGTAAGTTTAGATGTTTATATATATATCCTGTTGATCTAATTTTGATGGTATAAAACTGAAGTATACAACACAGTGCATGAGGTATCTTGCACAAAAGGACTGATTCGTAGGTGTTCAAGTTTGTGAAAAGAAACCATCCAAAGTCTTGTTTGGATTCTTCTATGCTGTTAACTACAAGTATAAAGTCCTGATACTATTTTGCAAACATCTTGTGTTAACCTCAGTGCCATGTTCAGTTGTTTGTATAAAAATTGAGAGGACTCTTCAAGACTTGGATTTGAATTAACTGGGAAGTAGGGTTAAGCCCTTATGACATTTGTTGATCAGCCTTTTGATTAAGTTGAGGCTTGACCTATTGGCATACACCTGCTGATAAATGTTACAATAAGCAAATCTTTGATATGAGAAACGTATGAGTAGATCTCTTAATGACTAGCATGAGCAGTAGATGAAAAGATACTTTGAAGACATGAACAAGACTTGATAGGTGCAGACCTTGAAGGCATGAGCAGACTCTTGAAGACATGAGCAGTAGTGGTGCTTGGGGAGACTTCTTGATAACTTGATCAAGTTGTGATAATGACAGTTTGACACCTACAGCAGTATGACAGTGATGTGGTTGATTATCAGCAGTGAAGGATGATCAACAGTCATCAAGATGAGCATCAGAGATTGAACAAGATTGAAGATTGAAAGATCACAGTCCATAATGCTAAAGAGATATGTTTAACTTGACATGATTAGTGATATGTTTAGTACACAGCCCAGATCTATTGAATGGACAAGCAAGACATGACCAGTGAGCAGCAGAGATAATGGGCAATGTTGATGATGAAAGGATGAGCATGAGCAGTGATAGTTGGCAGCAGATTGAAGAGATAAGTGATATTGATTTGATTGATGAAATGATTGTAAAAGCAAGCTTGTCTTGCTTTTGAGGTTAGGATACCTCAAACCCTTCTTAGCAGGGTCTAAGAAAACCAGGCAAGGTCCTAGATGAAGAGTAGGTGCTCTATGTATCAGTAGGTGTTGATTTTACCTAACGGTTGTAGCCAGACCAAAACTAATACAAAAAGATTACAAAATTATATGGTGTTGTGTTCTTTTGTGTTATGGTTCTTTATGATTTAAATGCTTATGCTATGTGAATGATGAAGTGAAAGATGTTTATGAAATGATTATGAGATTGGTAGAATAATGGAATGATGAATTGGTGGTTAATTGTGACAAGCTAAGAAAAGCTGTAAAATTGGCTTTACACTGATGCACCCCCCCTCTCAGTGTCTAACAATGTACTACCCGATACATATCCTCTACGGGTCTACTCCTATATGAAATCGTCCCAAAGACGATCCATGTAGGCATGTGCTCACGAGCAACAACAAACTCAACAAAGATAGCCCATGGCTTTGTCACGCCATTCAAAGCTGTGTGAACCAACTCCACATCTAATAATCTCTCCCCCACCGCTCCAAGCTCATCTCAAACCTGTTTAATCCTAGTAAGGTAAGAAACCATGTTCTCCCCCTTGTTCATTTGAGTGCTCTTCAACTTCTCCCTCAGCATCATTTTTCGATTCTCATTGGAACTCTGGTATAAATTGGTCAAAGTTGTCCACATCTGATGTGCATAATCTTTCCCAAATATATATGGTATCACATGGTCTTTTATGGCATCAAGTATGATTATTTTTGCTTTAATGTCATGTTTGTCAAATACAGCCTTATCATCTGCAACTGTAGGAACCGTGACTGGATAAGCAGTAGTACTATTCACTATGTCCCATAGTTCATTTTCCTGCAGTGTCAATATTATTCTAGCCTTCCACGGGCTAAAAATTAACTACCCCATCCAACCTGTCTTCTACCCTGAGTCTAATAGCCATCACTGCAAATCAACCCAAGAACTTGTTTCTTCACAAAACCACGTTTTCCCTTATTTCTCCAAGTCTGAAATTTATTTCTAAGTTTTATTTTCCGCCTTCACTTCAACTCTGATACCATGAAAATTTTGGATCCCCAACCCGGTTTCAAGTTTAGTTCTCTGCATGTAATTTAATGTCCAAACCCCAGCATGCATTATCATTTAAAAAATAAAAATTTCACTATTTACTTGAAACACGTGGAATTCTTTTAACATAAACAACTCATAAAATTAAATGGCAGCCTACTTTTTCTTACTTAAAAAATTATGGGAGCCAACACACATGAAATTTTTCACTCAGTATTTTGACTAATAAGGTCCAAGGAAAAACCCCAAAGGGAAAACCTGTATTCAGAGAGAGATTTTTATTTCTTTCAAACAAAATTTCACAAAACAAATTACAGCAGTACTTATCTTAGTTTTTCGTCTCGAAATACGTGTCAAACTTCAACCCCAAAAATTTATGTACGGCCTGCTAACTCAACACCTCAATTTCTGTTCATGCACGGCTCACACGTGCGAACTGTTTCAGCAATTTCTCCTCGATTTTTGTGCCTCAAATTCTCGATTTCTGTGCACTGTAACAGCCCATTGTCTCCTCAAAAACTATGCCCTATACGGTCAACAAACACAGCATTAAATGTTGTACTTCCTCCCTCAACGTTTGTGCCTGAATTTCACAATATGCGTGTTATACAGTACGGTATAGTATGGCCTCACTGCTCTACAGAATCACTCTTGTTGTATTTGGCTCGATTTCTGTGCCCTTCACTTCCAGAATTAAATGCAAAATGGAATTTGCCTTCTCTGTCTTAGAAAAGGTGCCAAGGTTAATTCTGAAAAATTCAAGGGTTTCTCTTCTCTTCTCTCTTCTTCTCTCTCACTCTCCTCTCTCCAAAAATTCTCTCTTTGGAATGTGAACAATGAATTGGGTTTGCCTTTCCCTAGCCTTTTTGTTTGAGTAACCGCCATCTTAGAAATCAATGGTCAAAATTAAATAAATCCTAACTTCATAAGATCAAAGGCCCTCATTAATGCTCACTTTTCTCATTAAATGATATTAACTCACATTTAAATAAAAAATGAGGCACTAAATACTCACCCACTTTGTTAATTCTCATAAAGTCACTTTTTAAAATTTTAATAACTCAAACTTCACTCTAAAAGTCACTTTATTAAAATAAAGTCATTCTCACTTTAAAAGTACTAGGGACCACACTTTTAAGTGTTCATGTTCACCCCAAGGCATCACAAGGTGAACAAACACTTACTTGGTAATTTTTCGACAGTGTGTATGTGTGTGTTAGAAATTCTGGCAATTTATGGTGTAACAGGTGAATTTGATCTTTCTTTAACATGCACAAAACAAAACTTCATGAACAGCCACTACTAATCACAACCTCTTAGGTCAACCAAAAGAGCTTTGCACTACTCCTGATCACAGTATGAACTCTGATACCAACACAATTGAAGGACCTTTGTCCAAACCTAAGTTGCCATGAAACTTGA
This sequence comes from Pseudotsuga menziesii, assembly GCA_001517045.1. Taxonomy (NCBI): domain Eukaryota; kingdom Viridiplantae; phylum Streptophyta; class Pinopsida; order Pinales; family Pinaceae; genus Pseudotsuga; species Pseudotsuga menziesii. The sequence goes on along the minus strand of LPNX010711149.1, from coordinate 665,863 downwards.
GGACAGGGGCACCACTTTTTGAAACAGGGGACTTGGATACGTCGAGGGTACTATATATATGTGTGTATGTGTGTGTGTGTGTATGAAATTAAAAATTAAATCATTTTCACTAGTATCCAATTTCATTAAGTAACATGCGCATTGCTTCAATGTTCATAAATCATTGATATAAAGTGGAATTGTCCACATAATCAAGCAGGGAAGTTTATGTTTATGAGTGTAGGTGGTGGCATCGTAATCTAAATGGTTCATAACTTTCGTGTTTATGTTTGTAAGTGCTAAGTCAATTTAGAATAAAGTTATAAACTATGTTGATTTGCTCATGTAAAATGAATAATTAGTTAGATTAGAAAGACCTTATGAAAATAGTTAATCCTATAACTAATACAATTAGTTAATACTTAACTAGTTTAATGCATTAAAGAAGCATCTTATAAAAAAGGAACAAAATCCATAATGTATATACTATCTAATTTAATAATTTCAATTTGTTGGTGAACATGATCATCGATAATACATTTTAAATTTTAAAGGATAAAAATATTTATATACCAAGTAATTTGATTTTATTCAAATAAGTCGTGTATTAAGTCATATATTAAACACAAATAAATTTTTTTCTTTAAATGTAATTAGCTCTCTCTAAGTGAATATAAATGTCAAATGAGCATTGTGAGGGCAGGACAGGCCCGCTAGGTGTTAACAGGGTAGGGTAATGCACCTCCACCCCTTTCCTCTTCAAAATGTAAAAAAATATTTTTTTTTTAATTTTCAGCAAATGAAGTTTCCTCGGAGTCCCCAAAATCAGGGGATGAAGTCCCCAAAATCGAGGAATGGGGTCCTTAAACCAAGCGAAGTTTCTGGTTTTTTGGCCAAAGTTTTTCGGTACTCGGGTACTTCGACGAGGACTTCAAGAAACCTTTGAGTGGTCCTCGACCCAGTTTCCAAGACATGGGGACGGTATTTGAAACAGGGACGCGAACACAGCCCTTGGGGACAAGTACCCCTGCAACACAGGTCCAACTTATTGTCTTTTGCTTTGGGTAACAATCTGGCATCATGGTCTGCATTCATAGAAAGGACAGGAACAGTCTCTGGACTTTCTTATCAAACGCGGTTAAGGCTCTCCACCTCAACAAGGATGGATCTTACCCCAATTTAAGAAGGTCACAGGTTCAAAATCGACGAGGGATAGGGTTGCTCATTGGCTCGATGTGACAAGGCTCGAAGGATAGGCAACCCTTAGGATAGAGGCTCACCTCGGTGGTCTTCAGGACGTCTCGAGCCCTGCTAAGTCACAAGTTAACAATATATTTGGCTTGCGGGTTGCTGGATATACTCTTGGGAGGTTGTTGTTCCCATGGTTTAAAAAAAACAATCTAGCATCATGGTATTGCTTAGCTTATTTTTTCCCAGTCTCTTGAGGTGGTATTCCAAAAATACCACTATGTTCCAAGTTGCATTGCATTACTCTGACACAATTGCAAGAGTAAGAAACAGTGTGTACTACAGCAGATTTGTGCCTTCACCACGAATGTTCTACAACTTAGGTCTATGTTTTATGAAACAACAGTTGGCAATGAACTTATGCTACTAATTTGGCATTTAATGTCAAGAGGCCAACACAAGAAACTCAAATCTTTTTCTCATAAGTTGCTTTGCTCACATTATTGCAAAAAAAACTTAACTTATAACTTCTATTAACTGGAAAAACTGCAATATAGATTAGATATAACACAGCAACAAATGTTGCTCACCGACCCAGGCAACCAAGACTTCTAATACATATTCTCGAAACTCACTATCTCCATACGCACCTAATGCATAAACATTGCTCTATGGAAAAGCTAACTCAAGCAGACACTTGTTGCACTTTGCTCTATTTTGTTTTACAACTACACTTCATAACAATTGCTAAGCTTGCACCTTCACATTTATAGACTTGAATGAGTCGTCGATCTTCACTTTGGACTTGGAATTCATGTTACAAATTGCTTTTGTTCTCCAAGTTATGCTAAGGATAGTTGTAACTAACTAATTCAGATTAATACCTACGAATTAGTGATGAGCTTTGATTTTTCCTGTGCATTTGCTTGACTATACCAAAACAAACTGCTTCAATTGCACAACATCAACAACCAACTGTTGATCATCAATCCATCTTATCCGCATATATCCAACTTAAAACTACGCTAACGCAAAATTTTGTGCTTCACTTTCTGCACAAGGTTATGCTTTACTCTAAGGGATTTTTCATTTTTCATTATTTCTAACACACAACCCCACTTAAGTGGGGCCATGTCAGTAAGTCAACTTGACAGAACAAATAGACAGAAGCCAATATTCAGGATATCAAGCCCATGTTGTAGGATACATACTCTTGGATTGCAATAAATTGACATTAATATTCTAAACATCAAGTTATAAGCAAGAGCTAAAAGGCAGGAAGAGAGAGAGGCTAAGGAAGAATTGGATTTACTATATAAAAATGGAAGAAGGCTTGCACAAGGTGAAGCCACTGTCTGTAAGCGATAATCCAATTAAGTTAGAGGATCCACAACCACAAGGTCTTCAAAATACATTTGTGTTCTTGCTAAAGAGATAAAAGGACTTATGGGTACCACAAACGACATTGCCTTGAAGTTTTCCAAATGGATAAAGTGGTGATAAGCATTCTTTGTCACTATGTGAAGATTGCTTTGGGGCTAGGGTATTTAGCCAAAGTTTATAGGGGATAGGAAAAAGTTGTAAACGAAATAAAGGAAATGTTGGAAGAAAGAGGAGCCAAATTGAAACAATTGAGGTGCACTCCACTTGAATTGTTCAATTTCCAAAGGAATTCAATAAAAGCAATGAGCCCTTAGCGAGGTGCACTCCACTCGAATTTTGCAACTTCCAAGGGAATTCAATAAAAGCTATGAGCCCTTTGCGAAAATTTCCCTAAAATCCAAGAGAACTCCCAATCAAAGGGAGGCTACTCCATGAACAAGCATGAGCTACATCATCAATCATGATATGCCTATTGGTCTTCTTGCACCCTCTCTCTCCCTTTCTCCAAGATCCATAAGTTCTATGGAAAAATATCCTTATGTTTATCATTTGACAAACAACTTTATTTTAATATAATTTTTGTACGAGTCTAATCGTTAACACAATTAAACAAGCTTTGCCTTGCAAATAAAATTATCCTAGTATAAAGGAGTTTGTTGTGCCTGTAAGTAAAAATTTGGCTTCTCAAAGCTCATGCTTTTTTTTATTTCAATCTAATTGAAGGCACTTTCGACCATTTACTGGCAAAGAAGGAAAATACATATTAAGTATGCAGAAGACAAAAAAAAAAGTATTGTTAACTACATCAAGTAAATAGTAGGTCTAATCTCCATAGGCTCTAGGGACTCCCTGCCCTGTACATATTTACTCTATAGATTTCCGTCATAAAATCTACAGCTTTTTTCCTATTCAAAGAAAAAAGATGATTTTGACCCTTTATTATATTAATTACTCGAGAAATTCGCCAATCTCCAATTGGCCATTCTCATTAATTTTCAAACAAAATATTGTTTGATGTATTAAAATTAAACACCAAATTAATGTGTAGCAAGGAAAATAGTATAAGATGAACATATGCCCGAGGAATGCTAAAACAACCATACATTTCAGGAAGGCTTTGAAGCAAACTTCTATTGACAACTCATTATCTCCTTTTTATAATAGGGAAATTTTCAGGATAAAGCATGTCCTTAACAAGGAGTCTCTGACACAACACTTTATTGAGCATGGTGTCACCAGAAAAATGAATATGCAAGCAAAAACAGAAGACCCTTTTTAATCTTCGGATTAATGGATTAAACATAACAAGATTACATAGCATGTAAAGATGTAAAAAAAATAGGGATATTAAATTAATTTCTTTTTCTTTTTCTTTTTTTCAATGTGGTTCATAGCTCCGAAGTATCGGTTGCTCACCACATCCACAGAAACCCCTTCCCCCCCCCGCCCCCGAAATCCAGAGAACATGGTGTAGTATAGATTTATCCCCTACAATGTGCAAAAGCACCTACCCTAGATCAATCGGATCATAAGGTAGAGTTCATGGTGCGAAGGATTTCTCAACTTTGACTTGCAACAACTAATGATAACAACAACAATATTTTTTTATATATATATTTTTCTAACTAATAAAAACAAGAACAAGCATACCTTTCAATAATATGGGCCACTATAGCCGTTTGAGGAAATGGTCCACCAGCTCCATGGTCCGATTCTCCAGTGGCTTGCCTTTTGGGAAGCCAATACAATGTGCACTTAGATGCTAAATTTATCTTTTTAAACCTTGAAACAAGACTACCTTTAACAAGCTAGATGATTTCCTTGTGATACTTGTAGAAAGGTGATCTAAGCTAGATCTCTTTAACTGAAAAAATGGAAATTTATGTGCGATAATTGAGATCTAAGCTAACAAGATCCTATTGATTAGATCTATGAATGATTTTACTTTGCAATTGAATAGATTTAAACAATAAGATCATAAATTGTAACCAAATTGAGAAATTTTAATTTGAAGGAGGAAGAGGATAGAAAGTGCTCGTTGCTGGAAGGATCTGCCGAGGAAACTTGTTAGTGGAGTGCAGGGGGGCAGTATCTTTACAATTTCGTTGGAAATTTAGTGGAGTCAAACTAGATCCACAGCTCTTCCAATCATAGCAACTTGAAAGCTAGAAAAACAATCTTGCAAATAACCTCATTAGATCTGGATATGCACATGCAAAGAGATAACATAACATGGAAAATAATCTTATTTAACATGTAAATCTTAACTCCCTAAGCATATATAACAGAATAGAAGTAAGTAATATTACTCACAATGATCTATTCCTATGATTCAAAGAATCATTCAGGCAGACAAAAGTTGAGAGAAAAAAATTTTAAAAATAACAGATCACCTCAATAGCAACATGATAATGGTACTCCACACATGAAAGCACTACACAATTTAGCCTCCAAAGCTTCTTTATTCCAACAATGAATTATCAATACAGTATTACAACAATAGAAATCCTTTCTCAAACAACTCTAACTAGCTTGAATGAGAGAATGAAAGCTTTATTTATAGCCAAAGAGGCCCAGAGGGGGTGCATCCATGACTGAGAGAGACAGTCGAGCTGAGGGAGAGTTGATTGGGAGTTGATCTAAGTTGATTTGAGTTGAAGAGGAGTGAAACCAAAGAGTTGATTGCCACCTCTCTCACCAAACTATACTAACCCACTCATCCTCTGCCACACGATCCACACATGAGAGAGAGAGAAGGGGGCGCAACATTAACTAGCAGGCAACTGCCACAACTCAAAACTAGCTCCAGACTAACAATCAAGTAGAAGACTCGCCTACTCAACCGGAAGCCGATGCCACTGATTGCAATCAAATCCGACAAGATTCCATTGAATTAGGAATTTGGGATTTTCTCCATTATTTAATTTTTTGTATTTTTTAATTAATATTTTTTATATTTTGGAGGATTTTGACTTAAATGATAAATTTATCACTTAAAACTTAGGAAAAGTGGGTTTTTGGGTTAAACAGATGCTCTAAGTTAGAAAATGAGCACCCCCATGGCAAAATTTGATCCCTAACCACACTTTTATTACATTTATAATTTTTCCTGTTAGACTATTAAAAAATAGCCCAAGTTTACGAAAAAAATTATTTTCATCAAAAATTTAAAAAAAAAACTAGAGGAACCCTAACACATGTCCATATGACTCAATACTAATGCCTAGCGTGTTTATATACATTAACACATAGACTCTAATAACCTCCTTAGGCTTAAATACCAATGTGACTACCCCAACTTTGGAGGTATGAGTGAAAAACTTGAAAATTATTAGTCGTTTATTCAGCAACAAATAATCACCAAGGGAAAAAACACTCTGGGCTAGTCGGATTGATATATAATTCTAGGAGACTGAGTCTTTTACATACTCTACCATGCTAGAACATTTTAGTACAACTCCCCCAAGGGGTATGAACATGTGGTACAAGAAAATTTTAAAAAAAATCCCAGAGGAAGCCTGGTTGACTTTTGAACTTTAAAGTAAGAACAATGATGTTTGTTCCTCTCATCCGGCTTACTTGATACCACCAACTAAGTATGACTTAGTAGGTAACAGTATTTCACCCCATCCAAGATGATCAACATAGCTCTGCAGTCTAACTTCTTCCAAGTTACCAACTTTGTCGGATCAGTGGGCACAACCTTCGTGGAGTCAATGCGCTCCTCCGCATCACTGACATCCAGGGTCCTTGTGATCCTTTCTTTCCAAGTAGGAAAGTTCTAAGCCCCTTCGAGTTTGTCCTCAACTCTCAATTGTACAGCCATGGTGATGAAGTGTACCTGTCAAAACCCTAGATCTGAACTCTAGGTTTGTGTCTTCAATAGATCTTGCCCTTATCTATCAATATTGTTGCCGTTTCTTAGATTTAGCTCAACTGAGCTCTAATAACCACACAATTTCTTTTACTAGTATAGCAGTGGAAAGTAAATACTGAGAAACATCAACAACAATCAATAATTATAAACACAGTGTTTTGGGTGTGGAAACCCCTGGATAAAACCCAACATGGGAAAATCGGTATATCAGTCAGATATGAAATTTTATTAAGAAGATATGGAACAATTACAATCCAGCAGATAATACACCCAACCTAGAAAATCTGATCCTCTACAAAATCACCGAGCAAACCCCAGCAACAAGGTACGACCCCTGCGCAGTTGTACGGCCCCTACGTCAGCAATACGACCCTCCTACATCAGCAATATGACCCTCCTACATCAGCTGTACGAAATTCGTTCAGTTCTAACGTCACCTGTACGAAATCCGTACGTCAGTTGTACGGCCCTCCTCTACTGTGTACTATCCTCACTTTGCGTGATTTGTACGGTCCGATGCTCTGCTTGGTAACTCTGCAAAACTCTCGGATGAGTGTTCCTCCGTCTTCTCAGCAAACTTCTCCTCCTGACTTCTCTCTCCGTCTGTATCTCTCCTGTGTATGTGTCCTCTCCAGCAAATCTCCTTTTGACTCAATGGCTAAGCGAAAACCCTAACCCTCACTATGGATCAATGGATGTGTTCCTTCGGTGAGATCAATGGCCAAGATTAGATTAGTCATCGTCTCCACTAATGGTTGTCAAAAGGGGGGAATGGATCCAAGTGAGTAAGGAGCAAGCTCAACATACACCGCTGGTATAATATGGCAAAAACGTGGGAACAATGAGAAAGCATTAGAGGAAATTTGGGGTCTAAAATGGGCCTTATAAGAAAATGAGCCAACAATAAATTCTTCTAAGTTGGGATTCAAGAACCAATAGAATTTCAATAAAATGCGTCAACCATAATGGTTGACTTGACATATTTGTCATAAAAAACTATTTTTTTTGTTCGTATTTTCAACATATCTCCCTGTGCTTTTGCTCTAATTTCGAGTGGGATGGCGCATTGGATGCGGAATTAAATTCTGCATCCAACGAATACCCACACTGCATACTTTTGATGGACCTCGCTACCCCAAAAACAAGAAAGACCTGAAAAAACGTGATGATGATGACATCATCCTCATCACGTTTTTTCAGGTATTTCTTGTTTTTGGGGTAGCGGGCGGGTCCGTCAAAAGTATGCAATGTGGGTGATGACATCCTCATCACGTTTTTTCAGGTATTTCTTGTTTTTGGGGTAGCGGGCGGGGTCCGTCAAAAGTATGCAATGTGGGTACTCGACATCATCATCATGTTTTTTCAAGTCTTTCTTGTTTTTGGGGTAGCGAGGTCCATCAAAAGTATACAGCATGGTACACGTTAAATGCGGAATTTAATTCCGCATCCAACACGCCATCCCGCTCGAAATTAGAGTAAAAACACAAGGAGATATGTTGAAAATACGAACAAAAAAATAGTTTTTTTTCTTCCTCCAAAATTAATATATATTATTTTATTATTTTCCTTAGGAAGCCCATTTTAGACCACAAATTTCCTCTAATGGTGAAAAGTTATGTCATGTAATGATCAGTTGAAGAAAAGTTCAAAAGTGTTTTTTTGAGAGACCTTTACAATGTATTTATAGGATGATCCAAGGTTTTTGACCCATGGTACTGTATTGTGCATGGTATTTGTCCATGGTTTTTGACCCATTCTCATTTTAGGGTTTTCTTGTCCTTTTTGGAGAGAGTGGGGATAAGTCACAATAAATGCTCAACTTCCCTGTATTTATGGGGGAAGGAATAATAATGTTTTGGACCATTTTTTATGGAATTTAATTGTGAAGGTCAAAATGAAGAGGATAATGGTGGGATTGTGATGTATAATTATGGTTTGGACCATAGAGAGCTAGGTGAACAATTTTTGGCTATGTTGCCAGGAAACGTGGGTACAGGTACGGCACTTTTTGAAACAAGGTACTTCGGTACGTCGGGGGTACTATATATATATATTATATTATATAATATATATAATTATTAATAATATATATATAATATATATTAAAATAAAACTGAAACATGTCACAGTCACATGACTCACATGATACATCATGATCCAATGATCCATACATGCACATTGCATATTCACTTTCAGATTTCGTCATTGATTCATTGAACAATGAAAATTCACAATTCACATTGAAAATTCGAAACATTCAAACATAAATTAAAATAAGTTATTATATATTAATGACAAATGTATGTCCATGACTCCTTGAGTCCATTCAACATTGTCAAACTACATTCAAAATTTGCCTAATGGCATTTTCAGACATGAAATAGAAAGATCAAAACGGTGAAACTGAACAATGAACAAAATAGTAAATTTGGCTTCCTCAAGCCATGTCATCAACATCCTCAGCATCACTAAGGTCCTCTGTCAGCAAGCTCTCTAGATAGGAATCACTCTCAAGTTGAGGCTCGTGCTCATCAATAGTAACCAGAGGTAACTCAACAAGGCCATCTGGTTGTATCTCTTCATCCACACAAATAGCATCATCTGTGTACTGATCCCATCTCTTGAAAGGACCCTCCTTGTATCCTGGGTCTTTTCGAGATATGAGACGAAGTGTACTATGAATGTACACTAGATTTAAAAACCCAGTATACCAAACTCATTCCTACAAAAATGAAGATCCCATGTCTGAGCCTCGATTTATGATCCTTTGTACCTGAGAACGACCCAACTCATCTTATACAATCCAGTCAACAGTACCAAGGACCTTGTCTGCTTTGAATAGATTGAGGTATACATGGGATGACATTCTATCTTCCCAAAATGAATCCAATCCCATCATCTTCTTCCTGTAAACTAATTTAAGCTACATGAATAGCATTGTTGTTAGAACTGAAGCCATTATCATTCAGAGTTTGATTTGTATGAAAGGCTAACTGCATTGAAGGTTTATTTAGCAGCTTCAATGACAAGCCTGAAGGTTCAATAGAACCAGGTGGATCACCAATACTCAGCTTTGAGATACCTATTTCATCAATAATATTCACCGGAGCTTTTGTAATCTCAGCCCTTGGCTTAAAAACATTGGAATTTGGTGGCAATTCTGTTGCAGCGGGCCTAAAACCATGCCAAAGTGGGAATGGAAAAGGAAGCAAAGGTGCCATGAAACCTGGAAATGCCATTGGAACACCACAAGCCATTGCAGCTGCAGCTTGCGAAAAAGAAGTTTCTGCGTCTGCTGTATTTTCTGAATTATTTGATTCAAATTCATGATCTGAAGCTGGCTGTGATGATAATGGGGCACCGTTGTTAGGCTCAACAAGAGGACCTTGATTAAAGGCAGAATTTGGACCAGTAGATAATATCTGACTTTGAGCAGAGCCATCACAAACAGAGTGGCCAGGAGGTAGTATCTGAATTTGAGAAGAACTATCACAATCAGTATGGCCAGTAGGTAGTATCTAATTTTGAACAGAGCCATCACAAATAGTATTAGTAGATTCTCTGCTTTCTTTGACCCCAACCTATTTCTCTTCACTGAATGTATGAAAGCATAAGTGCTCCAATTCCTCTCACAAGATGAGGAACTAGCTACCTGTCCAATTACTAATTTTAATTTATTAATTAAACATTAAACAGTGCCTTAAAAAAACGTGGTTTTATAAATTTTAATGCCCACTGTTAGTTTTATATACCGGCCGTACCATAGCCGTACCCAAAATTGAGGTACGTCATATAATTTTCACCAAACGTACCCCAAAAAAAATTATGAAGTACCCGGTATAGCAACGTTGTTCATGGTACGTGAGGGTACGTCTGGGTACGTACCATTTCCGTACCCAAGTACCCGGTATGTGTACCCAGTACTGGTACATGTACCCGACCCCTGGGTGCAGGTACCCATGCAACACAGATTTTTGGTGTTAACACATGGGAAGCCGAGTATTTCTACAAGTAAACCCGTCAGCCCTCATATAATTATATATAGCCACCCAGGGATTTGACCCCAAGACCTTCTGCATGGGAGAAACAGCTCTCAACCACTCGAGTTAACCCATCGGGCTAATGGTAAATGAAATATTATTACACAATACTAGATAATTATGGCCTATGTATTTATAAAGTAAAGAAAACAAAATAATGTCAACGGAGAACTAGAGAATAATTCTATTACGTAGGAGCGACCTATATAGAAGTTTCCCTCAAATTTTAGGAAACGTGAAAGGAGACATTAGGGTCTTCAACATAGGTGACCCCGCCAAAAATATTACAAAATTTATATTAGAATACATAAAAATCGAAAGTTGGGGCACAAGTCATTAAAGTATTTCATTTTATAATCTAAAAAGTAATACAAATTTACAACATACATCAAGTGAAATAAAATGAAATACAACCATACATAAGAAAATTGGAAAAACAACCATATTTAATAGAGAAATGAAATCGAGGCTAGAGTGAAGGAAAATAGTGGATGGCATAGCCCTTTATCATTAATTTTTTTTTTTTGTCAAAAAAAGTCTAAGGAAACATGCGTGGGTCACCATTTTAGGAAGGAAACGTTTCCTTTGTGTTTATTTTAGGAAGGAAACGTTTCCTTTTGTGTTTCATTGTATGTTTCCTTGAGTTTCTTTCAAACGGGGATGTGGGGGGACGTTTCCAATGGAGTTTCCAATTTTAGGAAGGAAACGTTTCCTCTTGTGTTTCATTGTATGTTTCCTTGACTTTCCCTTTTGTGTTTCATTGTATGTTTCCTTGACTTTCCTTCAAACGGGGATGTGGGGGGACATTTCCAATGGAGTTTCCAAGTTTCGTGGAAGCGTGTTTCCTACCCTTGGGGACACATACCCGTGTAACACAATTATTTTAACTGATCTCATCAAGATAAAGGATGCATTTCATTCCCCATTGCCAAAGATGTCACCTTGCAAACAGTGATACACCCAACTCCAACTTGAAATTCACGGAATACTATTTAAAACCCTGAACAGGATCCTTTGCAAATTTGATTTTCTTAACAAAGAGGATCTCCCGTTTAATGTATTTATTCTGTGGAACATATAGCATATTGCCTATCATTAGTTTAATCCCCCCTTGACTACTAAAGTGCGCATGTTGGTAACAAGCCCTTCACCTTGATTCGCAAAAATAAGCGGTCCAACTGCATTTTTAGCCAGATGCAGCCAATTGCAACCCCCCAAGATAAGATGAGAACAGAGGTGCCTATATAGCACAAAGTTACCTTCAGCCCTAAGCTTTGCCAGATTAAAATCCAAAAAAGTTACACTAAGTAGTAGTTCAATGCTCACATAGCCAAACTCTGCTCGAAGGAAGTTACCATGAAGAAAAGGACTTTATCAGACCTACGTTCTCTTTTGATTATCAAGCAGGTTTTGCTCCACACCCTTGGGGACACATACCCGTGTAACACAGTTATTTTAACTGATCTCATCAAGATAAAGGATGCATTTAATTCCCCATTGCCAAACATGTCACCTTGCAAACAGTGATACACCCAACTCCAACTTGAAATTCACGGAATACCATTTAAAACCCCAAACAGGATCCTTTGCAAATTTGATTTTCTTAACAAAGAGGATCTCTCGTTTAATGTATTCATTCTGTGGAACATATAGCATATTGCCGATCATTAGTTTAATCCCCCTTGAATACTAAAGTGCGCATGTTGGTAACAAGCCCTTCGCCTTGATTAGGGTAAAGAGATGAGACTCATCACATTTACAAAAATAAGCTGTCCAACTGCATTTTTAGCCAGATGCAGCCAATGACGACCTCCCAAGGTAAGGTGAGAACAGAGGTGCCTATATAGCACGAAGTTACCTTCAGCCCTGAGCTTTGCCAGATTAAAATCGAAAAAAGTTACACTATGTAGTAGCTCAATGCTCACATAGCCAAACTCTGCCCGAAGGAAGTAACCATGAAGAAAAGGACTTTATCAGACCTCGGTTCTCTTTTACTTATCAACCAGGTTTTGCTCCATACCGTTGTGCTGTTGCTGCCATGGGATCAGATTCTACAAGCACCATATAACTGTGGAATTTTGGATCTTCGAATAGAGAGATTGACCAATCAACTCTGCAAAAACCTACCAATGGACTGGAATATATTCCATGGTTGTCAAAGCAGATAGCATCCGTGGGATAGGTGAGAGTGGTAGAAGGGTATCTGCACAGTGCATAGCAAACTCCCTTAGACATCCACAGTCCGTTACATAATCGATGCTCAGCCCTAGATTTGTTAGAGGGGGTCTGGCCTGACTGTTTGGCGGTGGGCTTCAATTTTCTCTCACGGTCGCCATCCTAAGACCCCTTTGACAAGAGAATCATATGTTCATTTCCGATTACTGTGAACTATAACACCATGGTATAGACTTAGATTTGCACCTTTTCTTTACATGACCTACAAAGACACTGCTCTAGTTTATCCATTTAAAAGCAAAAATTGAAAGCACCCAAAATTTGAAATGCGTCGAGTTTGGAGCACGCATACACTAAATGAATAGAGGCGGCTGCCAAGAAGCCAGGCTCGCTTGTTCTGCAACCCCGGAAGGCTCTGTGTATCGCTAGGAGCATCAGGCCTTGAGTCTCCATATAGAAATACGTAATTGGGTTCTCCAGAAGAAGAATGGGAAGAATCCACTCCGTTGGTGCTATTACTATTGCCATTGGCATTTGCATTCGCATGATAAGACGAATGATTTACAGGAGAGGATGCAGAAGTAGATGAATTTGAACTCTCTTGATTTTTCAATGGAATACCCATCTTGCTTCGCTTTATTCCCCTGCTAATATAGTACCGGACACAAACTTATAGATAACGTCTGAACTGTGGGACTGCTTGCTATGGAACAAGCAAATTATTCTTCGTGCTGATTATATTTAATTCGGTATGTAGTGCTGGAACGTTACCAGTGAATTTGAAGAGTTTGGTAGTTACAAGGTGACAAATTATCGCGTGTACGTGTCTCTGGTTCAACGGAGACAATGCTCCTGCTCTCCCGTGTCCATGACATTCGGATAAGCTTGAAGTCACGTCACACACAAGTGACATAGCTAAACCATACATCAACTAAGCTTTGGTTCTTCGATAACTCAAAATCTCCAAGCACAAATGCAGTCTTCTTTCTTTTCGCTAGGGTTATCATATCTTTCTGTTTTATCTCGAGAAAGATCATGACCTCGTCCTATATAGTGGGTCCTTTAAGATATTTTGTTTTCCCTTTTTCAAAAGGAAATGTGATTGGGAAACTTGGTAATACTTTCTCATATTTCATGAAGGGTAAAGGTGGTAAACCATCGGGTATTATAGCTTTGACTTGTGACCTTCCCTAAATCAAGAGAGTGTGCACATATCTTACCAATTGAGCTAACTCTAGGGCTATAGGAGAATTTATTTCAATAGATTGTCTTTGACTTATTAGTGAAACATTTAATTTGACCAAGTATGAGAACTCAAAATTTGAAACTCGTCTTGAAATGCAGAATACAAACAAGTTATCAATTTGTCTGCATTCGCATTCCACATTGTAGAAATGCAGGAATCTTCTCTCGTTGTTCTTCATTCTGCATTTCCACATTTCACAAGCAATGTGGAACACAACAGTCTAGTCTCATTTCATTACGTTACGCATTTTCGTAGTATTGGTTTTTTTGCATTCCGCATGTGGAATACAAGAGTCTTATTTCTTTGCTCCATGTCATGCTTTCACTTTTCAAATTCTCGCATCACTCTTTCAACGCAAAATGCAAGAGCCTTGATTCTTTGCTCCATCGCACAACTTCACACTTCACATTCTTGAAATGCTCTATGTCCTCCTGCTTTGATCCCTTGCGTTCTTGCATTCTACATTCTCGCAGTACCCATGGCTTCAAACTTTGTCCTTCTAAATTTGTTGTCATTTCATGCCTATCCATGCACTCAAAATTTGCTCGTGTTGCATTGCATTTCATCGATGTGTGGTGCCTTGTATTCAATACAATCTTATCCAAAATTAATTGAACTTATGGATGTTGTGAGTGTACTTAATGATTGATGGAAGGACATTGGGAATGTGACCGTAAATTGGCAATATATTATTAGAGACTCCCTTTTGTAAATAGTAAAAGTTAAGGATGGAACCCAAGAAGAATTTTTGACTTATATTGTAGGGATATTGTGAACACATTAGGCCAAGGAGACAAAGATAATCACGAGATCATGACCTACAAGTGGTATGCAGATATGGAAGCGAAGAGACAATAAGATTTGGACTTCTAGTTTAGCAAAAGCAAGTTGTCCCTTGTAAAGTCCCTCCTTGCCTAACTATATTTTGTGAAGAAATTGGAGGTAATTTGAGGAATAATTTAAAAATTTTATGACCATGTTTTGACTATTTTCTAGACATGTGACATGCATATCGTACTTGATTGATGGGGTGTACTTAAAATTCTTGTTTGTTGAGTTGAATATCATATACATCATGATAGATATATGCTTGGATCATTAAATGAATATTAATGTTGTCAACAAGTGCAAGTTGTGGCAAGTGGACAAAAGTGGACAAGACCCAGAGGACTCTAGAGCAACCAAATCCAGTTGGTTCGTTGGTAGTCGAATCCGACTATGATTTTAAATAATAAAATATGAATAATATATTAGATGATGAATATTACAATGATGTCTTGGCCTTAAATATGGCTTGGACATTCATGATGAGGAGACACCTCCTTTCATACTAACCTAACTATAAATTATTCAATTGTTTAATTATAATCTTATTTTATGTTCATTACATTGCCACTCCCTTTAAGAGAGCTTTGTCCTCAAAGCTTAGATTATTGTCTTTTCATTCTCGTTTTGTGTTGAAACAATGCCATTACTTCATTTATGTCTTTTATAGAACTTGTATTAAGTATGTGCTTGGTCTTTACGCAATAGTTTGTCATTTTCCTTTCATTTGTAACTTGAATTTGTACCCCATTATGTTTATTATTGTTGTCCCATTTTCCATGTACATGAATACGAAGAATATTTTTGTGACTGACCATATCAAGCGTTGTTTTAGAGATATCTCGAGAACTGGCGTTTCGTGAGGCTTCTCACACTCGAAGTCACCTGATAGTGTTACATTTAGCTTTCTCCAGGGTGGTAGAAGAGTTAAGGTAGAAGATGAATCTACGATATCTGATTCCTTTGACTTGGATTCCTTTGCATATTGTAGGATCCATCTTTTGTCATTGTATGGATCGTCCTTATTGTCAATGATACTAGCTTGACTATCATTATGATCTTGGTTGAGCTTATGTTTATCAAATATATCATTGGTATTTTGGTCATCCCTACGATATTTAGTCTCCTTGTCTTGTTTACTGTCTTGATCAATTTTGTTACTCTCATTTTTGTTGACATAGTGGTCCAACATATCTGAGTTACTGATATGGTTTGTATTAAACCTTAGTTTTTGTAACATTTCCATTATCATGGTATTTTGTTTCTGTGTCATAATGCTCAAGTTTTGTGCCATGGTGCTTATGTTATGTGTCATCACACACATCTTGTCATCTAACTATTTTCGTTTCTCGTGCATGATGTCTACTTTGTCATCAAGTTTTCTTCCTAGTGCTAGAACAACATCTTCTTTGATTTATTTATTAAGTGCCTTGTTATTTTTCATTTCTTTTCTGAATTTTTCTTGGTTGGCAACGAGGGCCTTGATGTCCTTCTCCAATTTCTCAAGTTTGTCTTTTAATTACGTCATAGCCTCGGTCCTTTTATGCAAATGTGTGCATTTGGAAGTTTATTTTGACTTATGGAGAAATAAAAGACAACTAATGTCTTTGAAATAATTAATGAATTAATAATAATTATTATAATTAATTTATGTGTTAAAATAAAATAATAAATATAAAAATATTATATTTAAATATTTTATTAAAAGGTGGAATAATAAGTTTTAAAATATTATATAATAATATTATTATTATTATTATAATATTTGTTTTATTAATATTGTTTTTGTTCGTAGGGCTACGTGGAATGAGGGAGGGTGCAACCTAGGTTGAAGTTGGAAAGCAAAACCATGTGTTGTTCTTACTTTATCTTTTCTTTTTCTTTTTTTACTTTCTTTTTCATTTCTTTTGTTTTTTCCCTTTTTTTTTTTCTTTTATCTTTTCCTTTTTAATTTTCTTCTTTCTTTTCAATTATTTACCTTTTTTTTCTTTTTTTTTAAGTTTTCTTTGTTTTTGGGCAATGTCCTATATTCTAAGGAAACCCTAAAAACTAAATTTACACAAAATGTAAATAATGGCAAGGGATGGCAGCGGAGCGGAGAGAGATGGGTGAAATGGAGCAGCAGAAGAAATCAAGAATTGATGAGCTGAGTCCGAGCTCAAGTAGGAATTGATGAGCCGAGTCCGAGCTCAGAGTGCAGGAGCGAATCCACTCTGACACCAAATGGAGCAACCGAATCTGGTTGGTCCGTTAGTAGTCGAATCCGACTATCATTTTAAATAATGAAATATTAATAATATATTAGATGATGAATATTACAATGATGTCTTGGCCTTAAATATGGCTTGGACATTCATGATGAGGAGACACCTCCTTTCATACTAACCTAACTATAAATTATTTAATTATTTAATTATAATCTTATTTTATCTTCACTACTGACTCTTGAACGGATTTGATCAAATGAAGAGGAAGGCTATAGAAGCCAAATTGGATGTTGTGGAAGCTTAATATAACCAATTAACTTTCATTAATTTTATATTGCTTACATTTGATTTATGCATGCATGTGATGTGATATGATTGTAGTAATTTCAGTGGTGCAAAACATTGGTCATTTAAAGGGTGACACAAGTGGATCTCATTGTTCGAGAGAACTCCAACGTGGGAGTCGAATAATAGATATTTATTGAGAGTAGTTGGTGGTAATAATAAATCAAATTATTGTAATGCATATATGGCATATGTCTACATGATATGCATGTGATTATCACATGTGTAGTATAAAGGGCAATGCCTTGCCAACTTGCCAACATATGGGTGTGGGCCATAACCAATGAATAACAATAAAGATGTGGAGTCTCAATAGAGGCATGGATTTTATCTTTGCAAAATACATGGGATGGTTGTGATTGGGGATGCATAGTAAGGTGGGATGATCTTACTCCCCAAGCAGTTATACCTCCTAGATTATAAACTAAGCTAAGGTAATCGAAGGATATCCTAAGATTGAATTAATGAGTAACTTCAAATGCAATTTGAAGGGGATCTTCAAAATACTATTATTTTATATGAAATATATCATTAATTATTTTGGAAAATAAATAATTAGAAAATTACTAGGGATGACACATGGGGATGATGAATAATCCCAAATTAATAAATTAAATTATTAAGAAAGTTTGGGAGGGTGACAAATAAGTGGTATTATTGGAATTAAATAATTATTACTTGTGCTTGGGATGTGAGGTGTGGCCCCTCTTTGAATTTACGAATAAAGAAGGCACCCCATTAGTTAGGGAGTAACCTGGAGAGTAAGTAGAAGCTACCAAAATTCTACCAGAGAATTTGGAGTTGAATTGTAATAGATAATGAATTTGGAAGGGAGTTCATATTACTGCTTTGCAATCTTATCAATGGATGACAAGATACACATGAACATATTTTGCAACTGTAATTGATTATGAGCCCACGCAACTCAAGGTATCAAGGAAATAAGTTTTCCCTGAGTATGGCTGGCAGGAAACTAGTTGGCAATACATGAGTTGGCATAGGCAAGAAATTGGATATTGAAGCTCTTACCTAACATTTTAAGGCAGAAACCTATAAAGGTATAAAATTTTGTAAATTTGGGTATTGTGAATTTCTTGTTGATTTTAATTCAAGCTAGGATTTGGAAATTAGTTAAGAATTATTTTGGTAGGAAAATTGTTTGGAATTATGAGGAGGTGGTTATGTGTGAATTGAGAATTTTATCTGTTTATTTATTCTAGGTTGAAGCTAACCCTTACTTGCAACTAGATTGGAAACTAGGTTGGCATTGAAGGAAAAATAATTGATTGTGGCACTAAAACTATACTTGTTTGGAAAGTATAAACAAAATATTGAACAATGTGGTAAATCAAATTTGTTACAGGTGGCTTCCAATTAAGAGAGGATTGTTGAAGACATCTAAACTATGTTTTCTAATTCTCTAAACTATTTTCTCCTTTCCACAACACTTTCTTTTTATCTTTTGTTAAAGTGAAGGGTTGTTATTATTAGAGATTCATTAGATTACAAGAGTTGGACTTCAAACTTGGTTAATTATTTATGCATGAGTGTTGGCACAAGATTTGACCCTCGGTTCTAAATTTGATACCAACAATATTCTCATGAGAATCGGCATTTTCATTACCGAAGGGTGGGTAAAGTCTCACCCGAGACTCTCACAAGCTTTATAGAGACAGAATTTAAGTTACTATTTTATAACTATACACAAGAAATTCAACGGCATGCATCTAACTCATTCATCCATTTATAACATATAGACTCGAATCATCGGCTTCAAAAGGAGATCGGGAAGGTCGATATGATCGAGGTAAGACTATGCAGACTGCACCAGACTCATCGCACCAGGTCTAGTTGATCAATCGTTGGGTGTCCTTTCGGCCTAACGATTGACACTGTATAGGATGGTTATGGATATTTGATCTAAGCCCAACGCCATCCCCAATGACGTCTAGTAAGGGCATATCAATGGCCTATTCATTGATCCCCTCCGAAGTAGATGACCTCGCGCGATTAGTTTCCTCACAGAGCAAGAAGGTAACCAATGGAGCCCGCCCCCCCCCCCCCGAAGTTTGTCACACGGATCAAAGATGCGCCTGTTGCAACCTTAACGTCAGAGGATACCATACGTGTTGCACTCTCATTGGCATATTTTGCACAGATAGGGAAGTTCAATGGTCTATGGTCATCCCCAAAATTTACTAAGAGTTGGGTCTATAGGAACTGGAGCTCTCTAATTACCCAAAATGTAGCTTCATACTCAGTGGGTCGAGGTTATTTCTTGTTTGACTTTGAATCGAATCTAGATAAGAATTTAATCTTTCAAAACAGTCCATACTTCAGGTCCGCAAGGTCTTTATTTGAATAGATGGATGTCATTTTTGACCCAACGACAAATATTCCTAAAGTCATCCCAATCTAGGTCAGGTTACCAAGCCTGCCAATGCATTGTTGGAATCCAGAATCACTAAAATCGATCGAAAACGCCTTGGGAATATTTATTGACATGGCAAGTCCCAAAGACCAGTATGTTTGTGCTTGGATTTGCGAAAAGGTGGATCTCGAAGCCGATCTACCTGAGGCAATCAAGGTTATAGTTGGAGCCTGGTATCATTTTCAAAAGCTGGATTATGAATAGTTGCCTTTCAAGTGCAAAGGTTGTCATGAATACGGGCATTTTCTACGCAACTTCCCTCAGAAATAGGAAGCTCATCAAGAAAAGGAAGAAGGATGGCAAGCAGTAAACAAAACCAAGACAAATACAAAGGGTGGGAAAGAACCAAGAAAAGAGATGAAAAAGAATGTGTCAGGGAAATTCTCTACGGAAGTAACTCCTGCACTTCATAAGGACAACGGGAATAGTTTTGTCCCACTGATTAATATAGAGGAAGCTAACATTGATGAAAACAAAGAACCAAAAAAAGAAGTCGCCCCATCGAACCAATTTGAGAATGAAGTCGTCCCATTGACCCATTCAGATCCAGGAGCAGCAAAGGTAAAAGAAGGAGGGAATCAGGAGAATACAGTAGAGGAAACTGACTTCAATGAGGGGGAAGAAGAGGAAGGGGAAATTGAGATGGTTACGATGGGTAATAAAAAATCAAGAGGAAGGAAATTGACCAAAGAACTAAGGGAGAAAGCCATGTACAAGGACAAGCTTCAAGGTTCTCAGTAAACCTTGGAAAAACTCCTTCGAAATCCCAAAAATACTCATCATCAAGGGCAATCCCAAAAAGGGATTCCCTCCTCTACCAAGATTAAGTAATGAAGGTTCTCTCCTTGAACTATAGAGGCATGGGAAGTAGAGTTAAGGAAGATGTTATGCAAGACTTAATTTGAATACCCCAGCTAGACTTGTTATTGATCCAAGAGACAAAGATGAAGAAAGAAAGATTTCGCCATCTAAGTAAACAAATTTGGAAAAAAGGTGGAGGACTTGCAGTCATCTATAGGGGAGCCTCCGAAGGAATTGGAATGTTATGGGACTCTCAAAATTTTGACTTGATTGAATCCAAGCACTACACCCAGTGGAATTTTACTGAGTTGTTGCATAAAGAATATAATATCCAGATAAGCCTATTTAATATTTATGTCCATGTCTTATTTGCTCAAGAAAAAAAAATATCGTTGGAATCACTTGAGGGAAGTAAGGAGCAATGCTTCGTTGGAAAATATCATTATAGATGGCGATCTAAATGTCATTTTGAATCAAGGTGAGAAAAGAGGAGGCTCTCTGGTCAGAGATCCCATAAGGGAACAAGTTAACGAGCTTATCTTAGACTAGGAACTCTCTGATGTCATCCCATCTAAGGGGAAGTTTACATGGACTAATAAGAGGCTGGTTCTAGGGCATATAGCTGCTATTTATGATCCAAGATTCCTTTCTGCTTCTTGGAGTTAATTCCTCCTTCAAAATCCTTCCTTTTGGGGGTTTAGATCATAATCCAATCCTATTAGAGATAATAATAAAAAAAGACCAAAGTATCGACCCTATTCCTTTTCGTTTTAGTCCACTATGGGATTCTCACAAAGATTTCATGGGACTGGTAACTGAAACCTAGTTAGTCCCTGTCTCAAGTTCAACCTTTTATGTTTGGGAAGAAAAGTCGAGAAGAGTTAAAAAAATATCTCAAGTTGTGGGCCAAATCCATATCGTCACCTATTCAAAATAGATCCAAAGCCCTACTTTCATTAGAGGCTCATTAGCTTTCCATGGAGGCAGCCCCGATCTCAAAAGAAGATTCAGAAAAGGAAATTCCTCTTCATCACAATTTACATGTTGCTTGTAGGAAAGAAGAAGAGTTTTGGAGACAAAAATCAAGAAGCATCTGGCTTAAAGCAGCGGACCGAAATATTGCCTTTTTCCATAAACAAGAAGAGGTTAGGAAGCATTATAAGATTGTTCAAGAGATTCACTCTCAATATCAAGTTGTCACTGAATTTGAAAAAATAAAAGAGGAAGCATCTCGACACTTTAGTGCCATCTATTTTTGCCGACTCTGTTACTAATCCACCAAATCTTGTGCTGTTGGATTTAGTGCCTAGGTTAGTCAACATAAAGGATAATAAGAATCTTACTCAAAGGATCACATTAGAAGAACTAAAGTTGGAAGTGGAGGACATGGAAGAAGATAAAGCACTAGGCCCAGACGGATTCAGTGCAAGGTTCATTAAGGTATGTTGGGATATTGTTCATAATGATTTGCTCAAAATGGTGTTAAAATCTAATCATTGTGAAAAAATAGGAGGTAACACAAATTCAACCTTTCTAGCTCTAATCCTCAAAGAGAAAGATGTAGTTTCTTTCGATAGATTTCAGCCCATCTCATTATGTAATATCGGTTACAAAATAATCACCAAAATTATGGTTAAGAGATTAAAAGACATCTTGTATCAAATCATTCCAGAGAATCAAGGAGGTTTCATTAATGGCAAGAAAATCTAGGACAATATCATTTTGTCAAAAGAAGCAATCCACTCCAACCTAAAGAATCGTGAAAGAGGTATGGTGGTGAAATTAGATATAGCGAATGTTTTTGACAAAGTTTGTCACTCCTTTCTGCTTCAGGTGATGCTAAGAAATGGGTTCGATCCTAGCTTTATTTTTTGGGTCAAAGCATGTATAAGTGAATCATGGATATCTCCTCTCATCAACGGAAGAGCAACAACATTCTTTCAAGCCTCCTAAGGCCTTAGGAAAGGCTACCCTGTATCTCCCTTGCTTTATGCAATCCAAGCTTCGGTGCTTAGTCTACAACTCGAGAAATCTAGGAAGGATCAAGACATAATTGGCATTACAAGGGATTGTGGAACTAAAGATATCAACCATGCATAGTTTTCAGATGACACTATTTTGTTAGGAGGCGCCAATCATCGTATAGCGAGAAGGTTCAAGAATGAATTGGAAACCTATTGCCAAGCTTCTGGCAACAAATTAAATTTAAGAAAGAGTTTGATTTATAGATGGAATATAAATCCAAGGGAGATGTCTGAAATTTCCCGTATTCTAGGAATTGAGGGAGTAACTATTTGGGATTCATTTAAATACTTGCGTGTCCCAATGTTCAAAAGTGAGCCAAAAACATCATATTGGAGTCCTCTTATCGAAAAATTCAAGAAAAAAATCCTTGCTTGGGGAGCTGTTTGGTTAAACTTGGAAGGGAAGTTGGTCCTGATAAAGCTTGTATTAAATAGTTACCCTCTGTACCAATGCTCCATTATTATGGCTCCAACTGGAATTCTCACCATTATCGAAGGTTTGATGCGATCCTTCCTCTGGCAAGGAGGGAAAAATAACGGTGGTATGAAATTTGCTCTAATTAGCTAGAAAAAAATTAAAATGCCATGGTTGGAGGGTGGTCTCCATGTAAGAGATTTAAAATATCAAAATGTTGTTGTACGAGCAAAAATTCTATGGAATCTGATTGGAAAGAACCCGTCATGGAGTAGTCAAGTTCTAAAGCACAAATACTTTTCTGGAACAAGGCTGCGATGTTTGGAATCTGATCCCATGGTTAGCGAAGGCTCCCCTATATTCACTCTTTGCAAGAAAGCCCTGGCCCAATTCAAAGAATAACTCTTTTGGATTCCCGGTAACGGTAAGCATGTGAGAATTTAGTAGGATTCCATCTTGGGAAAGCCACCTCTCTCTTCTTTACCAACTTTCAATAATTTTAAAACCTGGATTGATAACAAAGATATACTCTATCTTTGGGAAATATCAAGATGGGAACCGACTCCTCCTTATCGCTGGGTTTGTTGGTCTCTCCATGACTGCCTAGGAGAACTTGAAGACAATAAGAGACTATTCCCCTCCCATCTATCAGGGTTAGCCCCATTGGAAAGAGGAGCAAAATACAAGCACAAATGGGGGTATCGATCTGGGAATTACACTTTTGGTCAAGGCTATAACCTTTTCTCTGCATTTCCAAATGTTCCCAACAATCCTTTGCTTTGGAAAAGAATATGGAATTTTATAAGTCTACCGAAAATCGACATTTTTATTTGGACACTAATGCATGGAAGCATCCTAACAGGAGATAATATTGAAAGAAGAGGATATGAAGGACCGTTTCATTGCCCGCTTTGTAACTTAAGTAAAGAAACCAATTAGCATTTATTTTTAAATTGTCCCTTCACCCAAAATGTTTGGGAGATACTGGTTTGCCCCTGGTTTGGCAATTTAGATCTGCTAGCAAGTATTCAACATGTTTTTTTGAGCTGGGACCGAATTCATCAAGGCACATTTGAACAAAAAGCAGGTCTCAAAACCTGCTAGTTAATTCTTCCAAAATTTATATTTTGGATTATCTAGATAGAGCGCAATCAACAGATATTCAACGATAAGGCCCGAGACCCAGAACAAATTGCATTTAAAACTCAAGCTCTTATGAGAGAAACCCTAAGAGAGTATTTGTTTCCTAAGAATAAGACTGATCTTTTGATTAAAGAATCAAATTGGTTACATACCTTCAACATTATTGATCTAGAAATAGTTATGGCTAGACATCCGTTGGAAGTTTGGGAAATAAGAATGGATCATTCCTAGCTGGAAATTTGGATGAAGGAGAGGAAACTCTTCAAACTCTTCTTCGATGGAGCTTCAAAAGGGAACACAGGGGTGGCTGGAGGGGGAGGGATCATCATTTATCTCGAAGGGAATAATGAATATGAATATTATTGGAATATTGGAATTGACACAAATAACTTGGCTGAAGCTTATGGGCTTTGGGAAGGTCTTAAGTAATTGAAAACTTTGGGGGTAGATGAAGCTATTGTGCTAGGATATTCTCGCTAATAATCCAGGCTATGAATGGCATAAGTCATTTTTAAAACTTAAGGTTATCCAGACTGCTCAAAATAATTCGTTCCATCTTAAGAACTTTTCGACATATTGAATTTGTACATATTCTTCGTGAGTTGAATTTCAAGGCAGATCAAGCAACAAATAAGGTGATTAAATTACACATTAATTATCTCTATGTTAATTATCAAATTTGCCCAGCTCTTCCTCCTTAAGTAGACTGAAAATTTGTGCAAGAAAAAGAGAAGCAGCAGTCAGGATGCAAGACTAATAAGCCTACAACAACAAACTTAGAATTTCATAATGATTACCCTTCCAACTAGCCTATTTATGCTAATTTATGTCAGTAGTTGTATGGACTCGGTCGATTTGGAAACTGATGGTATAGCCAACTCTAGTATTTTATAAACCATATTTTTTTAATCCTTTCAGTGGTATGTTCACTGCTTTTATAATCTAATCCATAACCGTTTTTGTAAAAAAAAAAATAGACTCGAATCAAATACACAACAAAAAGTAATCCATTGTTCAAGCCATTGTATTCAAAAAAGATGCATTAGTTACTTAAGTGCATTGTCTCTTTTACAGTTAGTTCTACGACCTCATTTTTATGACTAGTTAACAACCAACCAACCATCAACAACAATAACAATTACAAACCCATGGCCTCTGTTTTTATACAAAATTGTAAACAATTAGCAACTCGATGATTGTCTTTTAATCACTAGTTATATATGTGATCTCCTTTCTTAACTCATATTAAATACTATCTTGATGTTTTGTATACTGCAAACTTTAATGTGCCATCTATATACTTTTAATGCACAAACCATAAACTTAACACTATAACATTTCTCAAAATCTATCCACGTGCAGTGCATACGAGCTTGTGCATGCACCAACTATAGCACTAACATGCCCCCAACACTATGTTTGGCTCGCCCTCGAGCCAACCATTTTCATTCAGAGGTAACATGCTAGACTAATCATAGTTATTGCTTTAACTGGTTTGCAAATTCTTGAAACTGGATGTCCAACTTTTCAAAATATTGTTGTCGCACTTCAAAATCATGCACTATTTTTTTAACTTGCTCAAGGGTAGCAAATCCTAGATATGGCTTCACAACTTCTCCCAATTCTATAGCCTTCAATGATTTAGCTTGTATATCAATATGATTGGTTTAATGTTGCTTTGCTTGCTCCTGAAATGTCATTACCTTGGATGACAATTGTTGTTGCTCTATTCTTGATGAAACGATCTTCCATGTAAGTGTCGAAATCTTGGTCACTGCTTATGTTTGTACAAACATAAGCAGTGTAGAAATCGATTGCTTATTTGTCTTGATATGATTCTCCAATGCCTTAATTTGATTATCATTCTCATGCATTTTAATACAACTTGTAGGTGTTTCCAGGTGAAAAATCGTTATCAACTAATGGAGAAACTCCCGCTGCTCCAAGCTTTTCTTTCTAGAATTGTTCCTCTTTTGCACTAATATGTTGTTTTATCTCAAACTGCTTTGTTGTAAAGACTTTAGTTAGTTTATCTTTGAATGTCGCATTTTGGTCTTTCGATTCCTAAACAACGAGCTGCATCTTCTCCATTGGAACTTTATATGTCTCTTGTGGCTATTCTGCACGAACAAATGAATATAATTCATCCACAACACTTGTCAAAGAGGCACGCACAACCACCTCCTGAGCATGATGTTTTTGAACAATTGCATAAGCTTTGGTCAACCCCTTATGATGCTCTCTCGATTTTGTCATGATCACCCCCGTGTAGCCTTGAAGTTATTGAGATGACATCTATGTCAAATCCACCTCCAAGTAGGGATGATTAGTGAGTACTGGGGATTAACTCTTGTCATCCCTACTTGCAACTGTACGGGGATCTAACTTAACAATAGTTCTTCCACCTGTGTGTGCAATGTTCCTCCTAGGAATTGGATTGGGATCCTGCGTAGTAGTTTTTGTGCTTGTGCTTGATGACCGAGATTTTTGAATTACTTGTTATGGGAAAGCTACTTGTGATGCAAATAATAGTTATATGAGTTGTTGTGTGGAATCCACTTGTAGTACTTGTTGCACCTATATTTTAATATGGGGAGTGCCAATAATATTTTGCACAACTGCCAATTTTTTCCTTTAAGAGCATTGCTCTCCTTGTGTAAATAATTTGCTACAAAATTTAGTTGACTTAGAAGAAGGTCATGGTGTTGCATCTGGGAATGGTGTTGAAGTTTTCTCTCTTGTGTCTAGGGACTATTGATACTACACAAACAATTTCGTCACATGTGTCCTTTTCCCTTTTTGAGAAGTCGACTTGTCTTTTACTATTTCTTCCAATTTCCTATTCACAGTTGAAAGCCTTGATGATTCTCTAACAACAGTGCTAGTAGATGGCCGCACATCATGTTTCTTCTTCATCCAATGCTTAGGTGTATCCAAGATCTTAATTTGAAGTTCCATTTGGTAACAAAATCCTTTAGGATACTCCTCAATTAAAGATGTAATATCATCTTATAAAACACAAAAGGGTAGACCATTGTTCCTTGCCTATGAATCTGCATGGGCATTTACAAATACATTATGGTTATCAACTGCAAATAAAATAACCTCATCATATTTGTTCACAAAATTTGGTGGAATTCAATATGACTCTCTTGTCACCTAGATCAACTCTATATACCAACATTGAATTGCCACATTTGTTTATTGTTGTACTTCTCTGTTATAACACACCCATGCATCACACAACCACACATACACCAATTTGTAGCAAGAAGCACACAATACGTGCCATAAAACCAAATTTATTTCTTCATATGTATGGAGGGCTCTTTTGGCTCCCCCAGCCTAAGATTACTAACTATAGATTAAATTATATAAAATTTGGTTAAAATCGTTTAAACAATTATTAGTGAGCGACATTCAACTCACCGTTGCAGAAACATAGTAAACTATAGGCTAGATTTCTTAGTTATTGATTAAATTTAATTAATTAGTTAATAAATTAATAATTTAAAACAGTCCCAATGATTATTTTCGCCTTCCCGACTTAACCATACATTTCCAACATCCCCGACATCAGGAGTCGGATAAGGATCCGCACAAGGGATCCCTAACGAAACATCCCCGACATTTGAATCTCGACATGCCCGCTCCAACGTAGGAAGTCGGCACTAGCTAAACAAAATTACCAATGACCACTCCAATGCCAATATGGGCACTGCCACCTCGACATCAGAACCTAGGGTGATCAACATACACTGGGTGTTATCACCCTCCGACTCGAGAATAAGATATCGAAATGAAACCATAGCTCCACAAGACAACCTCTGATTCCGATGTTAGAACCATATCTTTGGCATCGGTACCACATGTTCCCCTCCATTGTGGAACCCGTGACATTGAAAATTAATAGAAACATTGAAAATTAATAGAAACATCGAAAAACATCTCCTGGGAGTCTGTCACATTCCAATAGGATGGACAAAGAGGTTAATATAAGGTTTAGGCACATGTCAAGTTCAGTTAATTGATCGGCTCAACACATACTTGTAGTGAGGTTAGGAAAAAATACTAATTCTAACATGTGACAATGATTGAACGTGCAATTTACATGCCTTCAACCAATAATCAAGACTCATGCAAATTTATGGATAGTTCTAGAACCAACCTTAAGTCTGAAAACTTCAAAAAACTTATGTTTTACATGCATAGAACTATCAATTGGAAATTCAAACAAGATTTTTAGTCTTATAATTCATTCACATTATGGTTATGGAACAAAGTTACAATTAAACCTTACTTCTGAAGCATTCATATGAAAAATACTATTACAATTAGGAATGATTTACAAGACTTGTATAAATCCAATAAGAATTTGACTAGCAGGTTTAACAACCTCCTTCTATAACTAGATATTCATAAGGGTTTAAATTAAGGAATTATCTTCCTTTACTATGCAATACCTTTAGTGAAGACATTCTAACCCAAATAAGACACTTATGTATACATTTCCCATAGTTAATTCTATAATGGAATTACCATGGCACTTAAATGTAGTTTACCAAGGCACATAATATATCCATCCACACAAAGGAATGTTAATGACGGAAATGTAAAGTTCAATGATGGTAAGCAATTTACCAATTTTCATACTGTCAGTTTATCACAATTCATTTATTCAAAATCCCATTAAACATCCTTTGGAACTCCATTGACTTAACTATCAATAATCAACCAAGAAAGATAATCATTCAATCGATTATAGTGTTGACATGCACATTGAAACGAAGTCTTATTATAAATTTCCATTTAGAGCACTATGACTATCCAACAATTTATCATTTAAGTAACCAACATTCAACATCAACAACACACACATTATGTTATTTCACATAACAAGATATATATATTTAATGCAGAGTTGATACAAAGCTTCACACACATATCTTAATTCAAGATATCTGGAAACTGGCTTCATGCAAGGCATGCTCCACCCAACCGCAGGCAATCCTGTTCATATATCTCTCAACAAAATCACCACCCCTAAGCTGAGACTCATGCATTCACCAACCAGACTACTCACTAGTCTCAGGTTCTTTGAATTCTCACTAAGCAATCAGGTTAATTGGACCAGTACAAATTCCATGACTAACAATGCAATTCAATCCCTTAGCTTCATTATGCCAACACAACAACGAGACACATGATTGTTCACAATGCTCAGAATTTCACCAAGCTAACTGCATGCACCATTTGCCATTTCACTGGAGCAACCAAAGGCAAACATGGACATGACTACAACAACAATTACACTATACTTTGACTCACATGTTCATGTTTAAGCTATCATATTTCATTCATCCCAACAACCACTGCATAATAGTCAAAAGTAAGATTCACTCAGGTTCCAGACATAATTCTCCAATCTAACCAACAATTCGGATCCTCACTCTCANAAAAAAAAAAAAAAAAAAAACATTCTTTCTTTTGCATGAGACCTTTTTCTTCCATCAGTCACATGTCACATTTAACTAATTCTCCCTTAATCACCTTTTAACTCTCAGTTAACTCTTAAATCAGTTTTAAGGCTAATTAA
Source organism: Pseudotsuga menziesii (assembly GCA_001517045.1). Taxonomy (NCBI): domain Eukaryota; kingdom Viridiplantae; phylum Streptophyta; class Pinopsida; order Pinales; family Pinaceae; genus Pseudotsuga; species Pseudotsuga menziesii. Next base: position 636,188 of record LPNX010711149.1, on the reverse strand, counting down.
AGATGTTTAAACTCACTAAAGGACATAAGGTCTTCTTTTAGATACTCAAGGTTAAAACAGGGTCACAACATAGCCCCCTAGGTCAGATACAACCCCCTTACCATCTTTCTAATGAATACATGAGTCCCCAATCTTCTCAACGATCTGCCTCATCTACATCTAGTTGTAGATAGTTTTAGTAATAATTATAAAGATACAATAAGTTTCAACCTCTTGGGAATTCATAGTCAATTAGTTACATAATACATCATCAAACTAAGGGTTCAGGCTAGGGGTGTTACATCTATCTCTACGATACTTCCATATGTAAAAATTCGGTGCAGGAAACGACAAAATCACTTAAGTATTATATTCCCTTCCTTGTTGTGACTTCCAAACAACCATAGCTATTAGTATCAATACCTAACTATAGTGAAACTCTTTTCTCAAATCATGTGCATCTAGATATGCTTGATCCCACCTTAAACATCCTCAACTAAGTATGATTGATCCCACCTTAAACGTCCTCCATACATGCGATTGAATAAAAATATGATACAACCAGTTGTATTGGGGTCACGATCAAAATTAGGGACATTTAAAAAATACATAATTTTTTATAGGTAAATATTTTGCCCCATTCCTTCGATATGACACACTCTATTCCATTCGACCCTTGAATAACCTCTGCATAGTTGTTAAATTGCAGGTTGGGAAAATTTGCCTCATCTTGTAGATTGAAATCCATGAATTTCAATGTCACTACCTTTCCCAACAAAAGCTGTCTAATATCCATTTTATCGTGAATCTCCACCACTGACATTTGAGGTTCCTTTATGTATTTTGCCTTAGGCCGGTCTCTAGGTGTTGTGGGTGCCGACATGATTTTCACTGCAACTTTCACTGTCACAAAAAACTATGCCCTCTGATTTTAACAGTGCTTTGTCACCTTCATAATTGCACAATTGCTCCAATCCTTCATTGTTTTATAGCCTTAAGTAGTTCCCCTAATTCATGCCACCCTATGGTACCATTAAAATCACATTTAATCTTGCCATTACACAAGCCATGACAATTTTCAATAATGTTAGAATATTTCAACTCAACCACTTAAATTCTCCTGAAATTGCATATCTATGATTAATGCAAATACCGCAACTCCAACTTTCCTCCATCACATCACAACCTTCCATAATTCTATAAGTGGTGGCAATTAATCCTACTCAAACTTTTCAAATCCATGTCATTAACTATATTTGATTCGCTTTCTTTTATTTAACACTTCAATGCATTAAAAACCAAAAACATAAAATCAATCAACTATCTTTTTCTGACCACTAAATCTACTTATGCACACAAAAAAAATGATACTTATTCATGATTATTCTACCCCATGCAGGCCATAATATGCCTCCAATATGTTTCCATTGACAAGCCCCTTCAATGGATCACCCCATAATGTATGTAATTTGACTGAGACTATTTCAATTATGTGTGTTATACGAAATGGTTCCATCTATCTCATATGCTTGTGTAAGGTAACACCAATGTACCAGGTTCCAACTCTCTCTTTGGTACGTTTCGATCATGCCACACTTTCTGTTGTCTCTTCTCTAAGTGCTAACTAAATCATGTAATCAATCAATCTTCTTTAAATTATAGTAATTCATTCAACATTTGTCGCAAAGATTGCTCGTCTGCCATCTGCATCGCAAGTGCAATATGTAGACTCGGTACCACAAATTCCAAAGGCATAATTGCTTCCTTTCCATAGACTAGATGAAATGTTGTATGTTTTTTTAATCTTTTGTAGGTAGTCCGATAAGACCATAAGATAATAGGTATTTTTTTATCATAGTCATCGCACTCCACGTTGAAGACTTTAGTTAATGCATGCTCTAATACTTTATTAAACGCTTCAATTATGCCATTCGCAATAAGGTGTGAAATTCAGAAAATGAAATTCTTGATTAATTGTTATAATCTTCTAAAAAATGAATCACACAGTTGTTTCTACAGAAAAATCCTTCATTGGTGTTGCTTCTTTGGATTTGGTTAAATATTATGTTGCAATAATAATATATATTGCTCATGTTCTCTACGCAAGAGGATTATTTGGTCCTACAAAATCAATGGCCAATTTTTCAAATGGTTCCAATTTAGTAATAGAAATAAGAGGCAACTCATCTCTTCCATATGGTTTTCCAATTCTCTAACATACATCACACCATTTGCAATATTCCTTAGCTTCCTAAAATAGAGAATGCCACCTAATCCCTACACACAGTACCTTCCTCATTGTTTCCTTTCAGGCATTGTGCCCAACAACAATCCCTTCATGAGCTTCATAAAGAACTGCCTCACACTCATGATCCATGACACACTTGCACGGTATGTCATCTGCTCCAAGCTAGTGTAATTGTCCTCCTATTAACTGGTAATTTGCATTTTGTGTTACTAATTGACGTTGTTGCACTGTTGTATAATCATCTAGGGATTTGACTAATTTTATCATTGGACGCGATTAGAATACATATAAAAATAAACTAAAATACCACCATAACTTTAGTAACTTAATGTATAAATAATTTTCTCTTGTCGCATCTCAAAATAAACACTTCTCCCATCTCAATGTACTTCATTGCATGAGTAACATTTGGACAAAAGTTTATAGTTTCTCGACAGGTGTATTATTTCACTTTCCCTTGATACTCATTTGTATTGGTCTTGAGGCAGCACGCTAATTACCCCTGCAGGTAAACTGTTAAAAATTTTGTGGGGCAGAATTGACCAAGAAGCATGGATGATGTTGTTGTAACTTACAAAGGTCGTAGTGTGGAAGAAGTTTTCGAGTCGGAATGATAAAAAATCCCTGACCACATAGGTCGAAATTTTATTTTCTTAATGTTTTTTTTTCCCTTATTTTTCCATTCAATTTCCCACAGTTGCATATGGTTCGAGGTTTTCTTCTGGTGATTTAGTGTTTATGTTATTTGGTATTATCTTTAAGGAATTATACTTCTGAAAACTAAAATTGTTTTTTGAGTCCATACAATTTTCTGACTTTTTTATTGTTTTTTTGTCATTGCAATAGGAAGAGGTTTTGTTATATTTAGAAGTGTAACCAAGTAAGTTGTGGTTGCAAAACAAAAGCTACAAGACAGTTTGCCATTGCTGAAATTTGTTGTAGTTGTTGTTGCATGTTTTAGTTGTTGTTGCATGTTGTAGTTGTTAAACAGAATTAGCAGTGACTGAATATGAGCTATAGTTGTGGCTGTAGAACCACCCACGATGTAAAGTATAAAGAAAAGCATGTATAAGGGAGGTTCGTGAAGCATTTCAAAGTGACAAAGCTTTGAAATATGAACCAGCAACAAAAAAAGATATGCTTAAACTCACACCCAATGGACAAAGAAAAGGGAGCACATGATCTTCATCGGCTGGCAGGAATAAAATATTATACGTTATTTCTGTCAACGCAAACATGGGATTGGGTGAGTACTACTTAATTCATGTGAAGTTGAGCCCCATGTGAGACCCAAGAGCCATGTGATATGTGATTTGAGTGTCATCTCATTATTTCAAAGTTTTAACTATATATCGTGTGGATGTCACATTTTGAATTCCTCATTTTTAGGTCAAATGAAACTTTTTTTCTCTGCTTTTACATTTCAATGCCTATGCATGAATTGATCTTGTGTTGCATACATGCTTAAGTTTAATTATCTAAATCTTTAAAAAAATGAAGCTTGATTTAGATTGCATTGTAGTACAAGACAAAAAAAAATTCATGATTTGCTTGCCAAGTACATATTTTTACCAAATGGTAAAAAAATTAAGCTTATTTGATAAAGTCTATACAATTTGCTCATCCCCAAATGCTATAGACCTTCTCAGACCTGAAATAATATGGACGTTGCCCATATCAAGATTGAAAACCAAATGTTCCAAATATGTGACAATCTGGTGTTGCAATGTTACATGTATATTGAAATGCATCAGTTGTTTGTCATCCATCAATGAATCTTAACTGGAAGAAAGAAGAAAAGTAGTGATGATTTTATTATGTATGTGAACAAAGAAATTAAGGCAACAACATCATTACAATTCCATAGGAGGATTATCTGACATGTTTTGCATATCAATGGCTTGACCAAATTCAACAGGTATATGGATATACTTCAACATATTTTCAATAATAAAATAGAAAAATTGCTCATCAAAATCAAAACCAAAAGTTAACGCCCTCGTTTATAGATGGACCGAATCGTATCCTTTTGTGCAAATTAAGGCAGAATAATACTTAGTGCCTTTTCTTTAGATTGTTCTAGTTTATATTTATTGATGGACACACTAAATCACTTCTTTTTATGGAATTCCATGCATATTAATACTTAGAAATCTTACCTAGTATGCTTTGTTTTATGCTTGTAAATGGAGTTTGCAAGATTTTTTGAAAATTTTTGTTCATTATTTTTCTTTTAAAATACTACTTTTTGTGAGCCATACCTTTATATCTATGACTTGCAGAGGACGTAATGTTGTTGATATCCTGCAAGAGTCAGTAGAAGTATCGTTGCTTGGATTTGAAGGAAAAAGTATGAGTTCTACACCTCATACACATATGCAATGCACTGGCTCAATTATTATAGTCGGGTGTGTAACATGTTTATTTATTTACACTTGTGTTAGTGAAGATAATTCTCAAGGAAACTTTGCAAAGTATAGATGGTTGAGGAAGTCTTGACATTGTAGATTCCATGGCATATTACGAGGGAAAGGAGTTGAAGTCTAAATTAATAGATATAAACATGTAGATATTGTTGTTCAAAATTGTTTTAAATGAGAGTTAAAACAACCCTATATCTACATTTGAGAAACTTGTGGTTTGCGTGTACTTTGTATTCAATCATATCATAGAGCATGGCTTATCATAACAGAGCATGGCCTTGGTTTTTGAGTTCTTGGTTCTAACAAGAAAAATCTAGAGAAAATACAAGTTGAATAAATTCATTTGAGTAGAGTTTTTTGTTTCATGGATATATGCTTGTAGGTAGTAATATATGCCTCGCATGGAATTCTGGAGTTATGATGTTATTGGATCTCATATGGAGGTGATGTTTATTTGTAATAGTTATTCTTGTGTTATACATTTGATTAAGGATATTGTGAAGATTATACATGAATTATCTCGATATGTTATTTCTAAATTTTTTATTTTCCATCCTTTTATTAAATTGGTGGAGCTTTTATTTAGAAGTGCTTCTTTAAAATCAAGAGAAGCATTACTACCAGTTCAAAAAACTAATAATAATAGACAGATAAATGACACTACAAACATACTCTAAAATTGCTTAATTAACTCACAAAATTTAATAATAATCGTGTGATAAAATATCTTCACTAATCTTGAAATTATACCAATGTCAATGTATCTTTACAATGGTTTTAGACTTTGGCCTTTTTCTAATTAAACTTGTATATATAACTAAATATTATAATCTTCAAATATTCCATTATTCTATACCATATAACATTTTTGTATTTAAATATATATTTTTAATTTAGATATACCATATAATATAACATTTTTGTATTTAAATATATATTTTTAATTTAGATTTCATTATTAAGACATAAATTCACCAAAATGGGATTTTAATATATTAATTTAACACCAACCTTGAGAAATCAATATACTTTTTTAAATAAAATTTAAAATAAAAAAATCACTCGATAACTCAACATAAAAAAGATTTGATGTTGACAATTGAATCCCTGTAAACCGGTCATCTAAATATTATGCAGATTTGAAGTTGATAATTGAACTAATGTAAACAGGTCATATAACTAGAAACAAACATATGGAAAGTGAGAAACTAACATAATCATATTCAAGAAAACTAGTCAAGAAATTTTGACAGAAATTTCATAGAAATTAAAAAAAATCTAGGTGGATAAAATGATTGAAAGATTAAAAAAATGAAAACATTGTAAACATTAAAATTATAGGTAGAAGATTTATTTATAACTTGTATTGAAGGAACAAGTATTAAGTTACACTTATATAGAAAGGATTGGTTATGAAAATATGTTATGGGAAAAGTACCCAAAAACATGGGAAATCTCTTTTTTAAAGAACTTATTTAAAGTTGTAAGGGTAAGTTTTTAAAGGTAGGGTAAAATCACCCTTACACATTTTCCCATACCTTTTTGTACCTAAACTTTTATGGGAAATGTGTAATATTTCAAAATTTAATTTATGCATTGGAAATGTGTTAAAATACATGTTTGACAAAACAAAAAAGTCATATTTTGCAATGGCTCTCCAACTATATTATAAGGCCATGTGCAGTAATAAATGCACTGGAATATATTTGTAAAGAAAACCATCTTATACAATAGAAACTTGCAACAATAAACTAACCATAGTTGATTGCAACAGTCCCCCTATTCTTCCCAATCCCCCTATTCTTCCCAGCTTAAGCCTGTAAAATTCTATACAAGTTTTTGCCATAAAACAACATAAGTTTCAAATCTACAGAGCTCCCAAACACATTTATTCGTTGTTACTTTGTGTCATGTACATTGGCATGATCATAATCAAGCAAAGTGAGTGTCTGCCTGGGTGGCATAATATTCTTCTTTTTAAATGACAAATTAAGGTCGATTGGATGCATGCACTTGCAAGTGGAGCATGAAGGAGAAGCCTTTTAAAACCTCACAAACATGTAACACTGTGCATAGGCCACTTCAATCATCGTTGTGTCATTTTCATCAAAGAGATCACACAAGTTCTTCTTTCCATTTGCAAGTTCTTCCTTTTGTTGTTGCTTCCATATCTAACCGTATCATGGAATATTCATTTGAGGGTCCAAATGCATAGGCTGAAATCCATAAACTAGGTTTGTTTCTCTTGGATCATGCCAAGTTTCGCTTTTGTAGCTCAATTGTAAAAACCATTAATAAAAGAGAAACATATGTATATGTATGTGTGTATATAAGTAATTGCTATATATAAATAATACATATTATATATAAAACTTAGTATAAGTTAAAAGCTAATTTATGTGGTTATAAGTTAATTGTGAGATTTCTTTTTTAAGTTAAGTGTTGGATTTAGTTTTTTTTAGATTTATTTTTATAAAGTTAAGTCTTGGATTTAGTTTTTTGGTCTTACTGGATTACATTATTCAGTGATCACAACCCATAGTTTACTTTATTTACCATCCATGAATCATGAAAAATAACTTGAAAAAAAGTAAATTGAGAGATTTCTTTTTTAAAGTTAAGTGTTGGATTTAGCTTTTTTTTTTATGTTTCTTTTTTTAAACTTAAGTCTTGGATTCACTTTTTGTTGGTCTTCCTGGATTAGATTTATTAATCACAGCAATAGTTTACCTTCTTTACCATCCATAAATCATACCAAAAAACTTGAAATTTTTTATGATATATTCCACTAGTAAAAGAAGTACATTTAAATGCTATAATTATTAATAATTTATTTTAATTTTACTTGAACAATAAATCGATGTCAGAAAAATAATAATGATAATACAAAACTTGCAACACTATAAATATTAATAATAATTTCTTCCCATTTTACTTAAACAATAAATTGATGTCAAAAAGATTGTAAGTATAATATAAAACTTGCTATTTGAAAACTCAATTATTCAGTCGAATGCATATGTATGTCTTTGTAAATTCTCATTTATGTTTATAACCTTTATTTACACTTATGTAATTGAAAAAATAATCAATTCAAAATTTAAAAGATATGAAATCACTTTGCTCTTAAATAATTCAAAGGCATGAAATCACTTTGCCATTAAATAGCCTCTTGGGCTCTTTATATATAATGAATGTGATGTTAATTTTTATATAAGCTTACATGTGCTTTTAAAAAGGAATTTAAAAATAGATTGCCATTTTAAAAATAATTACAGTAATTATGAACTAGAAAGAACCCTTTTCACATGGCCTTGTAGTGGACTCACGCTAGTTTATTATCGTAATTATGACAAGTTGTTCCAAGAGCTAGTTGCACACATACAACTTCTATTCTTGGTCATTTAAATCTAGGGACAACAAAAAAACAAAGTTAGTTGCAGTTGTGTCCTGGATCCTTCACTTCTTTTTTACTATGTCCATTCTTGCTTCAGAACATACAATTGAGCGTGTGTATTGCTCAATAAATAGTATTGTACAACTTCAACGTAATTAAATTGAAGTTAGCTTCAACTATAACTTTGCTTGATGCATGTGCATGTTTATTATCATAATCAGTGTTTATTATCATAATCAGTGCATCTTGAAGACCTATTTAAAATGACAAGTTGTTCCAAGTGCTAGTTATACACATACAACTTCTATTCTGGTTCATTTAAATCTAAGGACAACCAAAAAAAAAACAAAGTTAGTTGCAATTGTGTCCTACATCCTTCACTTCTTCTGTACTATGTCCATTCTGGCTTCAGAACATACAATTATGCATAGCCCCAAGGGTTAGCTCAATTGGTAAGAGGTGCGTACACTTTCTTGGTTCGGGGAGAGGTCACAGGTTTGAGCCTTGAGTCTTTTGGGGTTAGGCCTTCTGCGAAGATGGCTGGCGGTTTACCACCTCTACCATCCACTAATGTGGGGAAGTATTGCTGGGTTTCCCGTGGATCTTTCCATCTGAAAAAAACATACAATTAAGCATGTGTATTGCTCAATAAATAGTATTGTACAACTTCAACACATTTAACCAAGAACATTGAACAATAGCAGCTTTAAACAAAATATGAGTTTGTGCATTTAATGGCCCCTTTCACCAGATTGTTGATTCCCTCCATCCAACTAGCAAGCAAAAAACAGAGTCAACATCTTGCCACCATCTCAACCTCATGTTCGCTCTGCAATCCAGCAAAACGAAGCATAGCCCAAAGCCTTCATTGGTTCTTCCTCTTCCATGCCTCTGCGATCCGCGCAATCCAGCCAACATTCCAATATCCACTTCACCGCACCCAAAACCCACAAAGTTTTCCACGATTACCAATTCAGAGCCCACGACGAGACATCGAAGCTCAGGCAATCCCCGAAGACTACCAGGTTAACTTCGAATCCTAGAGGTTCGACGTAGAAACCAACACTCTGCAATCCTGAGCTTGCAGAGTGTTGTATGTTATATAACTACTTGATCCTTGATCTCATTTTCTATTATGTTGTATGCTATATAACTACTTGATCCTTGTCTCATTTTCTATTATGTTGTATGCTATATAACTACTTGATCCTTATCTCATTTTCTATTATGTTGTATGCTATATAACTACTTGATTCTTCCTCAATCTATAATTTTCTATATTCAAGGGGTTTATCTCAAAGCATGATTACCAATATTTATGCAAAGAAAAGGAAAGGTGACTAAACAAACATACTCGTATCTCAAAATCAATGTAACAAGAAAAAACAATTTGGTTCATTATTCTCATCAATTGTGGTTGAATATGCGAACCCCAACAATCCACTTGCGCCAACAGAAGAAGGATTTGAAGTTGCACACCAAAGAATGGAGGCTCAAAATCTTAAGAATACACGTAAAAATAAATGAGGTGTATTTATTAAATTACCATGGTTACAACACTATGTCTCTAAATCCATCATAAAACATTAATATCTGCATTTAATTTATCTATGGAGAATTTCAACTTTGTTGGTTTGAAGTAGTAGTTTATCAACTTTGTTGGTTGGAAGTAGTAGTTGGATTTTTATTTTGTAGAAAATGCCTCCTTTAACTATTAATAGAACGGTGTGTATATACCTGATAGAAATTAGCTTTGCATTTGGATATTTCATAGACAAAATTTGTGTTTCGGTTTCATAATTTCAAATATAATTATAACTTATTTTTAAAAGGCAAGGATTATGCTGCATCACAGCTCTTGTTTTTTCATAGGGAGAGTTCGATAAAAAAAAGTAAGAAAAAAATCAATAAAGGAATAATGTAAGGCAATGTTATTTATTTATGAATGGAGATGTATAATAATTTATTATGACGAAATCGAAGGATTGTTTCAATTGTTTCAATTGTTGTTTGATGAACTTTAGCAATAGATCACCAACTCTATCTCTGATTGAAAATGGGTAGTCCCCTAATGATATTGGATCTATAAACTTGCCATACAAAAATTAATAGAACAAAGTAATGTAAACAAATAAAGACATATAATAGTAGAGAATTTATAAACCTAACAAGAGAAAAGAGACAAATGATCACAAAAGAACTTTATATTGAAGTGGAAATACCTAAAAGTAAATACAAACATAAGTTTAGCACTGGAGCATGAAATCAACCACTCTTTGTGTTGCATTTTGGTCTTCTTGAGATGTGGAATGAGGATAACTCTAGTTGCAGACTAATGAAATCCCTATAGAACCATTTTGCTTAACTTGCAAACATTTTCACAAGTGTTAATCTTTCTATTTTAGTCCAACTAATAATTAAAATAATAGTTGAAACTAAAAGAAGGTAATAACAAAATTAGATGCACAACCGTGTAACGTATAATTAGAGGTCTCCTTAGTTAAAAAGACAAGTTGAGCATATTATGAGCCTCTGAGTTATAATAGATAAAACTGAAAGAAGGTAATAAACAAAAAATAATAACAAAATTAAATGCACATGCATCTAATGTATAATTAGAGGACTGCTTCAAAAAGACAAGTTGGTTGAGAGACGATTCTAAATTTATTTTGGAAATGTTTTTAAATTTTATTTGACAATGTTATTTTAATCATAAAACGATTAAGAAAGTCGAGTCAAATCAGTAACCTTTCTAATTTACCAAAGAGATATCTCTTTCACTTCTAACTTATACCACTTAAACTAACCCTTGTACTTTCATTTGATAATGTTATCATCTAAATTTCCCAATCTCCCAAATGGGACATAATACTTTCATTTGGAAATGCTATGATCTCAATCTCCCAAATAGTCCAGCATGTTGGATGTCTAATAGAGGCAGGTCTACTTAATAAATGTCAGGCTTGTTGGCTACACACTCTTCGTTTGCATTTAGTCTCTAGCCCCAATAAAAATGCACAATTACACAACTAATCGAATGAGAATGTTTAAGTTACCAACACTCATCATTTGCATTTTTCAATTTAGGAAGCTTTGGTGGAATAAGTAGGATGTTGGGCCATTTTCTGAATGAAATCTGGTAAAAGTTTAACTATCAAATTAGGAAGAAGATCGGATGAAAGTAGTATGATAATGGGTATTTTTATTAGTACGTCTAGTACTATATCATGTGTTACATTTTACTGTGAATCTATGCCAGCCAATTATATATTCAAACCCCAAAAGAAAGCACTTCCCACAGCCATAATGTTTATGGAATAACCACTATAAATCCATTTGTACAGAAATTAACACTATTGTGAGCTCTATTCATTATTTTGATATAAACCTACACGTTGACCTATCGCAAGACCTGTAATGAAATTTGATGTTGACTTGAATTTCAAGTAGGATTTTATGTGCATAAGTACTACCTCAAGTAGGCTACACGTGCGAGAAGCATGTAATGGCCGGCGAAAAATACACTACATGCCATTGGGCATTAAATGCGATGGCGGTCGCACTGTGCGCTGTCGGATCCTTTCCAAAGTAAGATCCAACGGCGCACAGTGTGACTGCCGTCGCATTTAATGCCCAATAGCATGTAATATATTTTTCGTTGTAATGGCCCGTTGTGTACATTTCATTTGCAGTTGGACTCCAAAAATTGCAAATTCTAGAGCAAGAATTTGAAGCTCGTATCCTAAGGAACAATACAAATAAATTTCATTGAATGTTAGCCAGTATTTAACCCGATCACGAAATAATCAGAAGCAGGGTTTTGCATAGCCAACAAAATTTGTCCTGCATCAATCCACGCATACAACATAAAAATGATGATCCATTTGGCATGGATATCAACGCACATAAACTTACATATGTTTATAAAATAATGGAGAAATTCTAATAATACACTATGCATGGACTCATAAATCCTCCGTATTCGTCCTCTAGAAACATGGGAGTATCACAGTGGAACAACGTGACAGACACTTGGATTCTTGCAATCAACATCGTTTAGAGAAAACCATTTTGAAGAAGTTTATTGATGAGGTTATTTTAATAGGCTACTCCTTCCTTGTTGACCTCTTCTCCCTCTACAATAATTTATAAACATGTGGTTAATGGAAATTAAAAATATAAAATTTGTCTATGAGGATTGCTAATATTTGCTAAACATTAAGCACGTAGAGTGCATCTGGTGATTAATTTTGGTGGAGCTTACTTGGAAGTATTTGAGGCCATGAAATAGAGAATATATAGGTATCCATTCCCATATCCTTTATGAGTTTCACATATTATTGCAATATACATGATAGTGATATTGCTTATAGGAAATTCTGTAGTCTTTTTACTTGCATTTTTAGGGAACCAACGGATAGGTTGATTAATGTGTCCGATCATAATATTTAAAGAAAACACTTGACTAATTCATTTAATCTTAAAACTTGAAACCAACTTGAAACTAACACAATTTATCAACACTCGTTGTAAAAATACCTTATAACGATGATATTGATCCACGGCTACATCACCGTTACTTCCATCAAGAATTTTTCTTGGTTAGCAAAGAGAAACACAAACATCAACGAACATGTCCTTAGAATTAGATTTATGTGAACCAAAGAAGAAAAACAATATGACTTGGTGTTCAGGAAAATGAATCCGAGATGCTCGAACCTTTTCCACCTTCTTTGGTAGTTCCTTCACACTGCATTAATCATTAATGCATATAGTTACACCACGATATCATCAAAGTCTATTTAGACAGAAATAGAGAATTAGGAATACTCCATAAACAAAAGTTGCTATCTCAAACATAAAACCTTCCCCTTGCTACATTATCATATTTAATCCCTTCCGTGCTCAATTTGGATTTATTGCTAAATACAACACCATATAATGACCTAAATGGATATACACAATTTAAATAATATTTCTCATGGCTCCAATGCATCTTCTAGTTGCTCTAATATTACATCTCCATATGCAAATATTATGTCCCAATCCAAATAAGCCTACTTGCAAATAATGTTTCACCAACCTACTAGTTCCCTAGGTTGAGATGGAAACATAAATGTTGTAATAAGAGGGATATGGGACCCAAAAGGACTTTAGTTTACCATATTCACATTAAAATGGGCCACGTAAATAATAAATTCTAAAAAAATAAGGTGTCATTGGTTCATGAAGATACTTGGAAGCTTGTGGAGCCTTTGGGTGACTAGATTCCCACACACTTGGCTTGACCTTCATCCAAATTCGAACCCATGAGGAATGTAACGTTATTGGAGGGTGATGTGGTGTCACATAGCCTATCATGAGCCAAGGAATTCAAATTAGGAGAGGAGAGTAACTCCCATGGAAGAGGAAGAGACTAAGAAGGCAAGGTGTGCCACTTGGAAGGAGATTCCATGCACCCTATGACAACTAATGATGGAAGCTTCTATGAAAAATATGACAAATTCAGACCTGATTGTACACCTATGAAAAATATGACATGACAAGGATAAAAATAGCCACCAAGAGGGTGCATTTGGGAGTTAGAGACATATATTCAAATTGGAGAAAGAGTTGGAGCATGAAGAAGTAGACAAGTGTCAAACCACTAAGATGAGTTGGAGGAAGCCCATGGAGGGAAATTCGACCTTAGGAGGCCTCATGAAGTTAATAAAATGATTTCATGAGGAAGGATAATGGTTTTTGATCATTTGTTAATTGGAATTTGGCATTCTGGAGAGCTTTTTCTTGTCCATTGCAGAGTGAGTGTTCACTCTCCCTGCTTGTGAACCAATTTCGAGGGAGTTGGATTCCTTTCCAAGTTGGTTGATGGTGAGGCCATTCATACATTTTATTGGAGTTGAATGAAGTCATTTTAGTTGCAGGTTGAATTTCCATACAATTTTAGTTGTCATCCTCTCCCTCTTCTCTCATTTCTACTTCACCATTCCCCATACTCTCATGTGATGGGCCAGTACTTATTGGAGTGGTGCTTGCGCTTGGCTAAGTTTATTTGATGACCAAGATTGGGTATCTGATGTATGGCTCTGTACTCTTATGTCCATATTCTATGTAATTCGAAATATAAGATATCCATGTGTGAAAGGCTTGCATTCCCATGCTCTTGAATAATTAGTTTTCATGAATTTGGCTTCCAGCTTGAAAGTGTTTTATATCATATTTGTACGAGGACTTTTCTATCAGTTTGATGATGTTGGGGATAATAATTTGAATTTTGTATATTACCACTATATTTCATGTTACTATGTGAACCATTTATTCTATTGTTTATGTGCCAAACTTAAGCTAGTAATGTAATTTTCCCATAAGCAATTTCAATGAAAGTTACCATTCAGATGTTGTGCCTCATAATTAGTTTGAAAGATTAATTACCATGAGTAATGAAAGAAATCAATGTCTTATATGCATTCCCATACTCTTTTCTGAAATTTGGGAGGTTCGTATTGCATTTGGAGAGCCAAAAGTGTCATCTACCCTTGGGGGTTTTAACATTGATTTTCCTAGTGTTTTTTTCCTTCTTTCCCTATGGTCAAAATCAAGTTTCAGAATAATTTATAAAGTGTTTTCTGATTTGACCATTGAGTGTATGAGGTATGTTAGGATTTTTTAAAGTCCATAGTTTCCTTCCATAAGGAATTTGGAATGGTTTGGTAGTGTGTGGAACCAAATCAAGGAAAACTAGTTTACTACTTTTTCCTAGTTTTGAAATTAGACAAAGTATTGGATGAGGAGGTATGTGAGTTGTTTGTGAAAATTCCTAAACCACAACATATTAAGAAGTCACATATATCCGTTTTTCAATCTTATCGGAAACTAATATCATTTCCCTTAAGATTCTCCAGTTGTCTCATATTCATGGAGTCGGTGTGATTCAAATCCATTGTCAATGAGGGTCTTGAGAAATAATGTTTTTAATGTCAAGTTTTGAAGTCTCTTTGCAAAACATGGTACATTATAGTGGTATCAGAGCATGGTTCTTGCACCTATGCATTAATACCATCCATTGAAGAAAAAATTGCAGCCATGTCTTACTATTATTATGACTCCTGTGAAGATGATTATGAACAATATGAAGAAGAATGTGAAGGGTACGAGGAAGAGTTCCGATCTTGCATCACTTCTTACAATTTCATAAGGGATGAGGGTTATTCTCAAGAACTTGTGTATTGTGAATATGTATGTACTAAGCCACCACGAGCTACTCCTATGAATGAATTAGAAATCTTCAGAGCAACATGTAAAACTTTGCCCCAACAATATCAAGCATACCTTGTTGTAATGGGAGAGCCACATAAGACCATTTTTTTAATACTTTGTTGAGTGGGTGTTTGGATATAGGTCTAATAGTGCATATGTGAACTCATTAAGGAACAATAAACAATCCACAAGTTTGGAGGAGCATGAAACGAGTAAAAATCATCCTACTCATGAGAAGAGAAGAGATATATCCTTCTCTATAAATGAGGAATTTATAAACAAGTATGTGGACCTCATGTGGAACGGGTGGAAGAAATTCTGGTCTAAAGAAGATGAAAAGACCCAAGATACACTATTAAAGAAGAAGCATATACTTGGAAAATGGAGCATCAATCACCTCAAGGTGATTGCAGAGAAGAACACGAAGAAGGAAGTGAAGATAAGCACACAATCCTTGTTGATGGTGGGTGTGCAAATCATAGAGCATCTACTGATGGATACTTGAACCGTGAAGGAGTGCCTATTGATGGGTGCTCACAACTCTATGTTGGTGACATAGAGACCAGATTTGAGAATTTTTCCACAAGACAAAGTTCTCATGAGCATGAAGGTGAAGATCTTGTGGTTGATAATGAACAACCAAGATCAACTTCCCCATCACCACTTGATCTTCAAGAAGTTGATCAAATCAAGAAGAAATAAGAAGAGGAGTTTTGTTCCCATGAACCATCCTTCATTGGAGGGTCTTTGAAGATGAGTGAAATGAATATACATGAGGCCCTTAGCATACTCCATGACACTAAAGCATTGGTTTCAAATTCTTATTGGAAAGTTTCTTCATTGGAGGATCCATCCTTCCTTGAAGACACAAAGAAGATTCAAGGATAAATGTGCAACATCGAAGGTAATTTCAAGTCTTTGCTTTTTGATAGAAACAATTTGGTTGACCTTAATGAATGGCTACATGAAGCATACTTGAATAATAATGAGGACATTCATAAGATCAAAACTCAAAATGAGCAACTTCTTATGTTGCAATATACTTGTTCTTCCTCCTATGTTTCGGATTGTCATATGGCAGTCTGCTTGGAGGATTCTCATGGCATGATGTATCCTGAGAAACATGGAAAATTGCAGGGTCTTGTTGTGTTTGAAGATGAGCTTGATGAGAGCCAATCACTTGTTGTGGTGCAAGAGGAGCTTGAGCTACCTCTCGATAATGGTTACACACTTTTGGAAGAATTGCATGATTCCACTACCTTGGAACCAACCTATGAGGAAAGTTTTTCACTTTTGAGGGAGGTGCATGATCTACGGATCCTTCACATGATGAAATTTTTTGACTTTCTTGTAATTTGGGTGAGTTGGTTCATTCTCCTACATCCTACACTTCCATATGTTGCAACATTCATCCTAATGAAGTATGGGTGAAAGGTTTCTTTCTTATAGTGCCACATGAGGAGTATGAAACTTCTATCTCTCCTTTTGATGATGAAATGATTAGAGAACCATCTTCTTTACATTTGTAGTAGCATCCTTGGTTACATTATGATGATGCACATCTACATGGATGCACCTATGATATTCACTTGGAGACTCACGATTTTCCTTGCTCGTTGCTTAGTCCTTTTGATGTTGGAGGAACTTCATCCAACACTTGGGTGAAGAAATATATGATTGAAGCACATTATTATTGGTAGCAAAATCCTTTGTTATTTCTTTATGATATACATATTCATGCGTGTATTGATTAGACTTCTTTGAACCACTTGAAGTCTACTAGTTTTCTTTGCTCCTTATTTGGCTTAGGTTTTGATGGAGATTCTTCATTCACTTATTGTATGGAAGAACACATGGTTGATTATTTTGATGCACCTTACATTATTTTGGAGTATCATTATAGGACATGGGATCCTCACCTATGTCATTGGAGAAGATTTGATATAAATACCCGATGTTTGTGTGTATGGGCCACATGATGATCTACTTACTCATGTTTACAAGCACTTTCATCATTCTTTGATGAGGTACCTTCTTGATGTGCAATTGTATGATGTTGTTATGTACTTTCATGATCAATATTTCGTACTCATGATGTTTGGAAGGTTGCAATACAAGCAATGGGATCTTGGTATTGCTTGGTTTCATTTTTTGGGGCAACAAGCAGTATGGGAGATTGAATCACCAATTGAGAAGGTTATTGTAATCAGAGTAGTGCAGCAACAAGCATGGTGGTTCCTCTCTGAAATTTTCTTAAGATCTTAAAAGATGCAAAGTTGGGTAACTCAGTACCAACTTCAAAGAATTATACAGGAGAAAAAAGGGGGTTGAAAGTTTAGAAAAGGTTTCCAACTATGGAGGTAAATATTATTTGTACAAATTTTGTTTTGATGTAATTAATTGATCTTTTGGTGTTTATTGGTGATATCACAGGAGATATCAGTGTGAAAAATCCACGTCTCTTTCATTTTTGGAACACAACATTGAAGTACATAAGTGCCACTACTCAAATTGTAGCTAAAGAAAATTAAAGAGCGGAACCATAAGAGAGCACTTGGTGCAAAGGAAGGAGTACCAAGTCGGGATGCCACTTGGGAAGATGAATAAATTTTGCAGCATCCAAACTTGGCATTGCTTGAGGATAAGCAATCTTGGGTGGGGAGGACTATCATGTCCCCATCCAAATAATACTGCCTGCAAATAATGTTTCACCAACCTTCTAGTTTCCTAGGTTGAGATGGCAACATAAATGTTGTAATATGATGGCCATGGGACCCAAAAGGACTTTAGTTTACCATATTCACATTAAAATGGGTCACATAAATAATAAATGATAAGAAAATAAGGTGGCATTGGTTCATGAAGACACTTAGAATCTTGTGGATCCTTTGGGCGACTAAATTCCCCACACACTTGGCATGACCTCATCCAAATTCAAACCCATGAGGAATGTAATGTTCTTGGAAGGTAATGTGGTATGACATAACCTATCATGAGCCAATGAATTTGAATTAGGAGAGGAGAGTAACTCCCATGGAAGAGGAAGAGACTGAGAAGACAATGTGTGTCACTTGGAAGGAGATTCCATGCACTCAATGACAACTGATGATGGATGATTCTATGACAAATATGACAAATTCAGACTTGATTGTAGACCTATGATAAATATGACATGGTAGGGCTAAAAATAGCCACCAATAGGGCACATTTGAGAGTTAGAGGCAACCATTCAAATTGGGGAAAGAGTTGGAGCATGAAGAAGGAGAGAAGTGTCATATGAGTTACTAAACCAGTAAGATGAGTTGGAGGAAGACCATGGAGGAAAATTCAACCCTAGGAGGCCTCATGAAGTTAAAAAAAGCATGTCATGAGGAAGGAGAATGGTTTTTTATCATTTTTTAGTTGGCCTTTGGCATTTTGGATAGCTTTTGCTTGTCCATTGCACGATGAGTGTTCACTCTCCCTGCTTGTGAACCAATTTCGAGGGAGTTGGATTCCTTTCCAAGTTGGTCGATAGAGTGGCAATTAAGAACTCTCACTGGAGATCAATGAAGGTTTTTTAGTTGGAGGTTGAATTTCCATATAGTTTCAGTTCTCATCTATCTCCCCCTTCTCTCATTCCTACTTCACCATTCCTCATACTCTCATGCAATGGCGCACTTGTTGGACTGATGCTTGCAATTGGATGGGTTTATTTGATGCCCAAGATTGGGTATCTGATGCATGGATTTATACTCTTATTTCCATATGCTCTGTAATTCGAAATATATTAAATACACGTGTGAAAGGGTTGAATTCCCATGCTCTTGAATAACTAGTTTTCATGTGGCTTCAAGCTTGAAAGAGTTTTATATCATATTCGTATGAGGAATTTTCTTTGAGTTTGATGACTGGGGACAATAATTTGAATGTTGTAGATGACCATTATGTGTCATGTTACCATCTGAACCATTTATTCTATTGTTCATGTGCCAAACTTAAGATAATAATGCAATTTCCATGAAAGTTATCATACAAATGTTGCGCCTCATAATCAGTTTGAAAAGATTAATAACCATTAATGCTTGATATGCATCCCCATACTCTGTTCTGAAATTTGGGAGGTTTGTACTGCATTTGAAGAGCCAAAATTGTCATCTACCCTTGGGGGTTTTAACATCAATTTTCCTAGTGTTTTTGTCCTTCTTTCCATATGGTAAAAAACAAGTTGCATAAGCATTTGGAAGGTGTATGAGAATTCATAATATGAATTAGGATATCCCAATACCCATCAAGATATTCCATACATATTTTGAAGCCATTTGGGTGCATTTGGATTAACTTGGGGTTTTAATAGTCTAGAGCTAGAAATTGGCCAAATTTTGCAAACTTGAACATAATGTCAAAATAAGTTTTCTGATTCGACCATTGAGTGTGTCAGGTCTGTCAGGATGTTTTAAATTCCATAGGGTCCTTACATAAGGAATTTGGAAAGATTCAGTGGTGTGTGGAACCAAATCAAGAAAAAATATTTTACTACTTTTTCCTAATTTCGAAATTAGATAAAGTATTGGAGGAGGAGGTATGTGAGATGTTTGTGAAAAGTCCTAAACCAAACCATATTAAGAAGTCACATATATCAGTTTTTCAGTCCTATTAGAACCTAATATCACTTCCCTTGAGCTTCCACAGTTGTCTCATATCCATGGAGTCAATGTGAAATCCATTGTCAATGAGAGTGTTGAGAAAGAATGTTTCCAATGTCAAAGTTTTGAAGCCTCTTCGAAACATTTTGGATAGAGTGTGGCTAATTTCTCCAAAACGGTATATTATAGCAAAAGACCAAAAGGTTTGAAAATTATATTGAATCATGGTTGATGACCATTAGCAGTTCGGGTAGGGCAAGGTACTGCGATATAAGGAGTCAAGAAAAATGTTATTTTATTTATTAAAATTCAAATCTCATATGGTTATTATTCTTTGAAAACAAATAGAAAATTATATGTCAAAATAATTTTTTATTTAATTTTTTTGTTACAGATGTAAGTGATAGGGCTTTTCAAAATGTTAGTCTTGTTTGTTTGCAGTTGTAAGCACTAAGGATTTTCATGAACACTGGAAGGATCAAGAAGGAGCTTGAATTTGTGCAATTTAAAGCTCATCCTGGCAAAAACCCAAGTGACGGTGACATTTATTATGGCTTAGTAACGAAGTAGTAGATGTGCATGTTAACTTGGTACTTAGTATTCTATGTCGCAAATTGATTTCTTTAAGGCCGTAGTAAACTAATTTGTTTCTATTTAGGTGATTGAAATATTTGTTACATGAAGCTTTGGATATTTATGAATTCATTTAAAAAATAAAATCCAGCAAAGAAAGTAACTTGCAAAATGCAAATAAATATAGAATCTTGGATTATTAAATTTTACACGTTCATTGTTTTGCTTCTCTACAGACATATTCAAGTTGCAAGGGAAAGTTACCCGACTAAAATATATTGTAGATTCCCTAGCAATAAAAAAAATTGAATCATGAAAGTGACAACTTAGAGTTTGGCGTTTTGGCTTTGTTAAAAGTTATTGTTGTTACTATTGAATTTGTTGTCATAGTAAGAGTTTGCTTTTAAGTATTTTTTAACATAAACGATAAAGTATTTTTGTATTAAATAGGATAAAAAAAGAGATTACATTACGTCGAATATGAATTGTTCCCATAGGAGGGCAACATCCAACTCATATTTAATATATTTGTAACCATCACGAAAGATCCCTAGGCTATGGAGACTATACCTCCTTACAAATTGTCTAAGAAGCAGTAAACAAAAGCAACGCATTGCAAAAGCTGAGAAGAGAGACTAAATTTGTGCAAACGAAAAAACTAAATTCATTGGATCACCTGCTTTCATTGAAGTCCACCCTTCTGCTTCCATTTTCATAAAACCTCCTAATAGCACCTGTCAGTATCCAATCATGCATATAAATTGCATTCATAATGAAACCAGGAGCTAGCATTTTTGAATGCTTTCTTGCTGAAGACAAATGACTCCTCTCCTACTCGTCAACCCATTTCCAAATCTCTTCCCATCTGCCTACCCTTCGTCTTGCCCAAGTGCCAGATCGCATCCTGTTGATGGGATTGCTCACCATGCGGTTATCACCTACTGCTGACATCTAGTGGGTATTAAAATTATTGTTTTTTTATATTATTGTCAGCGCGTGGGAAACCCCTATTGCCTTCTACACATGCTTCCTTCCAACTCCCCTTATGCTTCCCCTTCGATCCCAAGAGGTTTTTCCTCCAAAACACTTGATGATTGCCCTCTTCATAAGCTTTGTTTCCTAAAACCGTGATTGCTTCAGTTTACCCTCTACGCAGGATCTCAAGTTGAACTCCAACTGGATCGCAAGCCAACCCAACAAGATGGCAGTTGAATTATTTGATCGCCTCAGTGATAGCATTCCTGATTGAAATGGGAATCCTCCTACTACTTCTGTGTAAATGAGGCGATGTTGACACACATTCCAGAGCAGCTGGGATGTATTTGAAACACATTGAGAAAAAACTGAGTTCATTGGATATTACCTGCCATTTATGATGCTATAAAGTCGAGTTCATTGGAGTTTCTTTCTAAGAATACCTGCCATTTACAATGCAATGCATACTTGCCATTTGAGATAGAGTCGAATTCATTTGATATTAAGGCTATTTCTTTCTGAGAACCATGTTCATGTGATCCAAATTATTCCTTTCCTTTCTTCATTGTAGACTAGCTCTCCATATTCTAATAAAACTCCTTTCTTAGCCATTAAGTCTGCATGCTTATTATTTGCTCCCAAATATGATAGAACATGAGGGATTTGAACTCCCTTCCTAAAAAATTAAGGATGTGATGTAGTTTGATTGTCGAACTCTTGTAATTCTTATTCAACTTTCTTGATTCCCTTATGACCATGAGCGAGTCACAATAAACTGCTAACTCCTCAATTTTGCAGTTGCTTGCTATCTCCAGTCCCTTGATTAAGGCAAGCCACTCAGCCCCATTGTTGGATTTCTTGCACAAGCTCCAGGCATAATCCTTATGCTTGTTCCCTCTCGAGTAAAAAATGACTCCACCCGCCCCAGCTAGCCCTAGATTTCCTTTAGAGGCCCTATCAAAGAAAAGAGAGTTACAACCAAGATTCAACCTCCAATTAGAAAAATCTTCACCGCTCATCCTCAACTGTCATTTTAAACAATTGGGTCTTTGAATAGCCGTATGCCAATTATTGGTAACAGGTGATAGAAATTCAATTGCCCACGCTCTTTCATTAGAGTTCAAAGGCTCGTTATGTATACGAGTCATCCCCCTCGTAACTAAATCTTCCACCCACGACGATTTTGCAGCAAACATTACTTTCCCTAGACTAGAAGCTTCCCCTTCAAACAAATCTTTATTTCTAGTTGCCCTTATCTTCGAGAAGATGTATTTTAGGAGGGCGACCCAAGCCCTTGTGAGATCAGGTTTTTGGAGAAGAGAACCTTGGTAATAGTCTTTCCAGCATGCAAAGAGGTCATTCCAATTTGTTGGAAGGATCATGTTTATATGCAGCTCTTGTATAGCCCGAGACCAAACTTCTTTGGAATACTTGCAATCCAGAAAAAAGATGGTCTAGAGTCTCTTATGACTCTTTGCAGAGTACACAACGCAAAGGCCCTTCAATCCCTCTTTTTTTCAATTTCTCCACTGTCAATGTTTTGTGGTGTGCTAATATCCAAAAAAAGACATTTATTTTTGGAAGTCCATCTTTGCACCAGACTTTATTCCACTTAATACCAGTTCTGCTGATATCATTGTTGTTGGAGGTGATTCGGTATCCTTCTTTTATAGTGTAGATCCTCAATTTTCCCCAACCTCTTCCGTTTGAAAGCTGACGGTGAATAGGCCCAGACCCATGAAGAAGAGAGCATAGAGCAATAAAGTCAAACATTAGATGCTCAAGAACATCCAAATCTTCCATCCACCCCATCTTCCACTATTTTTCCAATAAGATAGATAAAAAAGGTGTAGATGTTTAAATGATCTAGCCATTGCTTGAGATCTGTAAAGGCATCCAGGTGGTTTGCTGGAGAGACAGGCCCCAGACTGTCATGCCAAATCCTTATCTATTTACCATTTCTGAGGCTCCAATGCAGGTTATTTTTAATGACATGGGCCGCCTTCTTGCAAAGATTCCAAATTGGAGACCTATTCCCTGTCAGTGGGTACTCATCAACACACCTTTTCCTAGCTCCCTTCATATATTTTTTCCTAAGAATCTCCTTCCACCAAACCTTCTCTCCAGAGACATTTCTCCATAGGATTTTCACTCTTAGAACGAGGTTCATCATTGTTGGGTCTCTTATTCCAGCCCCTCTACAATTTTTCAGACTACAAACAATATCCCAATTTACAAGGTGGAGTTATTTTGAGCCATTTGACTTATCTTTTTGCTAAAGGAATTTTATAATCTTATTTGTGATTTCCTAAACTTTTTTTGGAGCTAAAGAGATCGAGAAGGTATAAATTGGATAGGAGGAGAGGATAGAGTCAATGAGGATGAGATTTCCAGCTAGGATGAGCCACCTTACTTCCCACGAGGAGATTTTTTTCTTGATCTTATTGACAATGGCCTTCCAATCTGCAGAAGTTTTTTTACCTTTGAAAATAAGGTTCCCGAGATAGTTGAATGAGTTCCAATTTAGCTTTCCTTGCCAACGTCTTGGGTGGGCAATTCCAGGCATAATCCTTGGATTTTATAAGATTTACCTTTCCGTGTGATGCTTTGAGGAAAGAGGACTAAAATTTGTTAAATCTCTTTGATATCACTATAGAAGCCCCTCCAAGCATAATTGTATCATCTGCAAACTGGGCACGAGTTGCAGCTTTGGTCCCCTTGGCAATCTTTAGGCCTTTTAGTTTTCCATTTTCCTGTAGTGCTTGGAGCTTCCTACTCAATGACTCAACTACTAAGAAAAAGAGGAGTGGGGACAATGGGTATCCTTGCCTAAGACCCCATGAGGCTTGGAAGAATTCGAAGGTCTTCCATTAATTAACAGAGCAATACACTGACTATTAATGTAAGCTTTGGTCCATCTAATGGACCATTTCGAGAATCTGAACGTGGACATAATTTTGAAAAGAAAGAAATGGTTAACCCTATCAAAGGCGTTAGCCATGTCTAGCTTTATAGCCATACCTTGTTGTTTTCTTTTTAGGCTGGAATGGATAGATTCCTGGACAATGATGATATTGTCTAGAATTTGCCGCCCAGCTACAAATCTCCCTTGAAACTCCGAAATAATATGCTTCATGAGATTTTTCATTCTATTAGTCAGAATTTTGTGAGAATCTTGTAAGAAGTGTTGCAAAGTGAGATTGGTTTGAATTTTTCCACATATCAGTTAGGAAATTTTCCTTCGGAATCAAAGCCAAGAAAGAAGAGTTGATGGCCCCACCAAATTTTTCTTTTAACCTCATTCAGTTGAGCATCCTTCTCAAATATTCCTTAATGATGTCTTGCGCAATCCAATAGAAATTGATTGTGAACCCATCATGTCCTAGAGCCCTGTCAAGATGCAGAGTCCAAATTGCTTCACTGATCTCATGCTCCAATATTGGGTTCACAAGTTCCTCATTCCAAGAACCATAAATTTTAGAAGGGATAACCGAGAGAAGAGCCTGAGAGATGGGATCCATCTCATCATTGTCTGTATAGAGATTTCTGAAGTGATGAACAATATGCCTCTTGACTGCCTCGTTCCCTTTGTTTTTTTTCCATTGCTATTGTTCAAATCTTTGATAGTATTAAAGCTTAATTTGGCTTTAGATTTCTTGTGAACATAACTTGTATTGTTATCTCCCCCTTTCAGCCACAGTTGCCTAGATTTCAGCCTCCATTCTTCCTCCTATTGCTTGCAGCCTTAAACATCCTCATATTCATCTCTTTTTCCCGATTTAGAGCGAGGAAAGTCACTTTTTCATCTTCAACTCTTTTCTGGAAAGTAGCAAGACCATCTTGAATTTGTTTCTTGTGGAATGTAGGCCCTTTAAAAGAAAGTTTAGCCCAGTTCTTGAGAGCAAGACGAGTTTCTTTTAGCTTTGACTCCCATATATAGCTAAGAGAGCCAAATATTTTAGAATTCCAAGCCTCTTGAATGATTTCCATAACTTTTGAATCCTGTAACTAAAGAGGATTAAAACGAAAAGGGATAGGACCCAACTTTTTAGAAGGAGCTAAGGACAATTATATTGGTTTGTGATCTGAAGTTGTTGAAGGAAGGGCTAGGGAGATCGGGATCATGTCCCTTTGCAAGAGGGATGAGCTTAACAAAAACCTACCAAGTCTTGCAGCAATATGTGTTAGTTTTGTACCTAGGGAAGTGTTCCCCTAGTGACTTTTGCCTTAGTCACTTAGAGAGGGGACATAAAGTGACCCTTGCATTAAATGACTTACGTAAAANATTTAAGTGGGTGAGTGAAATTAATATTTTAGAAATAAAATATGAGCATTTAATTTCAGCCCTTGATCTAATCTAATCTCCACCATTGGATTAGACTCACCCTAGGTTTTTCTCATAAAGGCATGGGAAAGGCATTTTGCCTCACTTTTGCAGATTGAAGTGAGAAGAGAGAGCTGAGAGAGAGAAAAGAGAAAGTTTCCATTTTTCCTCAGCAAGAGGAAAAATTTTGTAGCACGCAAATCGAGGGAAAGAACAGCAGCAAAGAGGGCACCAAAATCGAGGAGAAGATAACAACATTTATTGTTGGTCTGTACAATTCGTACGATATGGTTTTCGAGGCAGCAGGCATGATTTTCAAGGCAGATTTATGGGCACGATTTTCAAGAAAAAAAAATGGGCACATATTTCGAGGTCCATACAGTCCGTGCAGTTGCACGAAAATAGAGGCATAAAACATTAAAAAAAGCAGAGTTTGATTTTTGTTGCTTGGCATGCAAATCGAGATAGAAATTTATCTTCTGTGTAATAACCAAAAAATTCATAAAAATTTAAAATTTTTCATGTAACATAAAATGTTCGAGGTTGTCATTGCCAATGATCCAATAACTGATAACGATTACTCAAACAGTAATAATTATCAAAGAGTATTATATTTCTTTAGCTCTATATAACTTATTAGTCTATCTTAAAGTACTATGTTAGGGATGCAAACACAACAAATTATGTTTTTTTTTGAAGCAAGAAAGGCAACTGCATCTTAATTTGATACTAAGTGTATTATTACTTTCTTTTGTCAAGTAGGAAAGAATCTTAGATGAGATCGGGGCTTACTTAGCTTACAACTAACATAGTGGAATGATGGTTCTTTTATAGGTTCTAAACAAGTAAGCAGCTTGTTCCAGTAAAATTCCAGATCGAGAATAATACTCCACTGGCATAGAATAAAATGCTAGTTAAAAAAATGTTTGTTCGCAGCTTGACCCTGTAAAAGGTATTGTGGTATTTTTAATGTTATCAAACTGCATATATGCTTGCAATAGCACTACTGTGAAAGAATGGGTTATGTGTAGTTAAGTTTAGCACCATAGTACGTGATCCAATAAATTCTTCCTTCTTGTATTTTCAATTATATGCTTATATATTTCATTTTGAAATGTTATAGATTAAGAACATATCTACTTCTGTCAATAAGAGCATAATGACCTAACAATTTTTTAAACGAGAAGATATGTTGCACATACCTATACCCTAGCTACATATTTGTCGTTTAGAGATTGGACCATGGTACTATTCAAATCTACTTGAGTTCTTATTTTAAACTTTAAATACTCCATGTTAGTGATTCTTCTAAAATCGTGTATTATTACATAGTTTTTTGTACATAAAACCTTGTTTCATATGAGCTCTCAAGTTCAATAAGTATATTGTGATTTCTAATGTACTATCATAATGATCCTTGCTCCATGATTCTTATGGTTAGATATCTTCATGTAACTAGATTAGCTTTCTTGGTTTGTAAACTACTCTTGTCATTAACAGACATTAATAAAAATGAAGGACTCTATATATGTTTAGGCTATAGTTAAACTATGCATAAACCCTAGTGTAAAGAACACCTAACACGAAGTACAAGGTCTAAGGTTAAGTGAAGAAAATCAAATGAGGTTATAACATTATGCAATTATTTTATAAGGTTTTGACCTGAATTCTAATGATTATGCAGGATTCAAATTGAGACTCGCAACTATAGCTCGATACCCATAATTTGTAAATTATTGATGGACACGTGGTTGGTGAATGATGAAAAGGTTTGTTGACTTCGTGTTGCCACATGAACCTGTCCAAACCCTAAAATCGCGTTGGTTTTTGGTTTTTGGTTGAGGAGTGGTCGAGCTATGAGCTCATGGCCGTCAGGGTTAAAAATTTACCCTCAATTCAAAAATGCACGCAGGCCTTCATGCCATCACGAGCTTGTGTATAAGGAGTAAGTAGATAACTTGTTGTTATTGAGAGGTAGTGTTGACAGTCAGTAAGGGTGTTGAAGGTTGGGGCTGGGTTCCTCGTCGTTTATTTTACTGTGGGGGTTTGTTTACTGAGCACGGTGTGTAAATAGTTACTGAAGAAATGAGTTGAAATCTGGTTTTTATTGCTTGTTTCCTTCTCGTGGATTTATTTCTCACCATATCATGGCTTGGGGCTTCTCTTTGACCACTGCAACAGTAAAAACTTTCAGGCAAGGCTCTAAACCAACTTGTGGTGCTCACGGGTGAGGCTAGGGTAAGATTTACGCTTGGTTTTACTTGCTTGAATGAGTAAAATTTTATTTTATTTTATGGAACCATGTCTTAACCTCTTTCTTCTCTTGATTTTGTTTGCATAAGCTCTTCTTGGTGGCTCGAAGTTTTATTAGCTTCATCAACAGAGCTTTTGTGAAGGCTTCAAAACCGGTAAGCCTCAAATTCACCTGGGGTTTTCTCCCGCACAAGATGTAAGGTGGATTTTTATGGCACTGCCGTGTGTTGTGGTTGTTGGTTCGGTCGTGGTCTTTACTTGCTCTGTTTGTTCCATTTAAATTCTATTTTTAAAAGCCCTAGTGGTTGTTTGTAATGTGAGGGTAAGGCTTTCACAATCGTGACTTACATATTTAGTTTTGAGCCTTCTCGGCCTTAGTTGAATGTATGGTAATAATTTAAAAACTGGCTTTTAAGCCATGACTTTACTGTTAGGCCATTTGGTCGTTTCACGAAGATGTGATTAGGGTTTTTAAAGAAACTTGAAGGGTTGTTCTTACAACACTACTCGCTTTGGTAAAGGGCTTTCGTAGCTGAATAGATGGTTGTTTTGATTTTTGAGAACCCTGTTTAAGTATTGATACTTTTATGTAAGCTTTTAAGCTTTGACTGATAAATAAACGCTGTGAGCCGAGACTCAGTTTGTTCAGTTTCGTTTTTATTATTAAAAGGATTTTCATAGCTTATTGTTGATTCAACAGTATTTCAATTTGGTTTATATTTATGTATATCTGGTTTATTTTAACTATTTTATTGTTATTTACTTTTTCGATGGACAGAGTTAACTAGATCAGTAAGGTTTTTTGTTTCTTATTAAAGGACTATAATTTAATAATCTTTGGTTAAAAATTATTTTGCTAGCAGTAAAATTAATAATACTGTAATAAATTCTGGAAATAGGATTGAATATATAAATGTATTTCTTTTCTGTAATTTTATGGAATATACTGCTAGGTTTTAGTATTATAAATTTGTACTTTATTATGTTGTGAAAAACAGATCTTTTGTAAACCCTAATTATTCTTAATGGTTTATAGAGCTAGTGTTTTTGTTTAAGTAATCCTAGTTTACATTTTCTCATAAATGAACTAACTAGGTAAATAGTTAATCTAATATATTGTTTTACTATGTTAAACCTAGTTTAAATATTTTATTGTTTCTATATTATTTACTTAGGTCTACTTACTAGATTTATAATTTGTAACTTTACTAGTTTTACTGTATAAAATATTATACATACTAATATATAATATTTAAATTTGTTCTTCTATCTTTAATTAGTTAATTTAAATACTTTCAATAGATAATACAAATATAGCTAAAGTTCTGTAAATAATTTACACTAAACCCTGTAGAGAGTAAACATTTGCATTTGCATTCAAGTTTTATTGAATCTTCTTATTTAAAATAAATATACCTGCTGTACTAGAGTACTACCTTGCAAGAGGCGTGGAAAAATACAGTTTACGTAATTTTTGCTATCTATCAATCAACTCAGAAACTTCTCTATTAATTTACCCTAATCTAGATAGTTACTAACTTTCACAGCATAAGTAATTTTTCTATTTATCCCTAATAGCAATACAACAGAAATATACTTGATTATAAAAAACTCTTAAGTTTTCCAGATACAGTAAATAAAATAATGACTAAACTTAAACAAGTAGAACCTGTAATATAGATAAGATGACAACAGCTTAAGGAAGTTGTTCCTCCCAACCAACTCCCGGAGAAGAGCTAGACTGCACTTCTCAGGACCCCCGAGCTTGTCTCCTGGTCCACCTAGTAAATATACTGGGTAAGAGATGTAGTCTTAAAATCTTCTGCAACTCCACTAAGTGTTCAACAGTACTCAGTTCTGCTTACAGCAGTATGAACTCAGCTTAGAATAGTTTCACTAGTTCAGTCTTCAACACTTATCCTCTCAAACTTACTTCAGCTAGTCCCCTCCATCGAATTCATATGTGCACTTCATTCACTCAAAATGATCACCAAACCAAAATGAGCAGCCTCAGCTGTCTTCAATGGGAAGTTTTATTAGCATGCCTAGGTCTTTTGGGTCAGTTTTTACTTAATGAGCCACCTACTCCTGTTCCACTTTCTTGGGGAATCATGACCACAAAAATAGGGAAGTTGCCACCTGCAACAGCTAGAAGTAGTTTGAGGATGTTGCCACATATCAATCAACTCTCAACCAAATCTCCTCCACCAAGTGACCAGTAAACACTCATTTAACAGCTTCCCTAAGCTATTGTCTCATCTTTTATTCATTTATTAATAAAATATTTCGCAATACATTAAATTATCCTTCACCCCACTTGGTCATAAATTACAAACTTTAACATAAAATATAACATAATGTTCCTTAAAAACATAAAATTGTTTTGCAAATTGGGGCATGTGACATTCTGGGTTGAGATAAGTTGGTTTGATATTTTATGTGTATTGCTATAAATGATAAACTTCTCCTGAAAAATAAAAATATTCTCTCTCTGATTGGTTTTCCCCTAGTGGATTTTTCCAGGGCCAATGGCCAAAAATCCTAGTGTCCTGTGTGATTAAATGGCGTGCTGATTTTTGTTTCCTGTCACTGAAAAGATTGTTTACACGAGTGTTTAAGTATGAAAATTTTTGTTTATTTCCAGCACTTTATTTTTCTAAGAATGTCATAAATAGTGATATAAATTTTACTTGAAACCATTGGCTGAAAACTAGTGAAAAAACTACATGGAATCAGAACGGGTTGTGGTAGAAAATTAAATTTTAGCAGTGAAACAGTCTTTTCCATAATTCAAAAAAACCTTTGTGACAGTAGTACATTTTGTTGAAACTTGTTCTTTGAGAAAATGACTTCCGTGGGGTTGAGAACTGAGGATGGGTTGGATGGGGCAGTGAACTTTGTCTCATGGAAAGTACGGATTTTACTTTTGCTGAGGGAGAATGAGTTGTGGGAGGAAGTAGTTAGAAACACTACAACAAATCCCATTACTAATCCTCCTTCTACTGATGCAATATTACTTGTAGCCTTTAACAAGAAGGATATTAAAGCCATGAGGATAATCTTAGATGCTATTAAAGACCATGTTATTCCTCACATTTTAGCAAATGATCATGCACATGAAATGTGGACTGCTTTGACGGGTTTGTTTGCTAGTACTAATGAAAACAAGAAGATGGCACTTAAAGAGAAGCTGAAGAATGTCAAGATGGTTAAAGGAGAGGCATGCATGACTTATCTTACTAGGAGCTCTCAGGTGAGAGATGAGCTTGCAGCTTTTGGGGTGGCCATTGATGCTCCTGAGTTAGTGCGACCGACCCTGAATGGGGTGATTGCACCTTGGGCTGTGTTTGTTCAGGGGTTGGTGGCCAGAGAGAACTTACCATCTTGGGACAGAGTATGTGATGACTTTGTTTAGGAGGAGACTCGGAGGGGTTTCTTGCAGTGCAGTGGCTCTACTAGTAGAGGGGATGAAGAGGATGTGGCATTGACTTCAAAGGGGAAGAAGAAGAGCAAGAAGGGTCCCGAGAAGGGTGGGGCCAAGCAACAGTAGTATGGGTAGAAGAAGGATATGAGCACTATGAAGTGCTTTGCATGTCACAAGATGGGACACTACGTTGCTACATGTCCAAACAAGAAGAAGAAGAAGCGACAGACAGTCATTTCAACTGTGATCAATGATTTTGCAGCTAGATTTCAGAGTGAGTTTTCACTATGCACTGGGCATATTGAGAGAGAGAGCATCCATTCTCACCAGTGCGGATGTTGATAGACAAAGGGAGTTTTCCTGTGTGACAGATCATTCTTACAGCGCATCTACTTCCAACACTTGGTACATAGATAGCAGAGCCTCGAGCCACATGACAAGTGCTCGTGAGATGTTCTCCGAGCTTTCATAGGTAGATATAGATGTGGAGGTTGTGTTGGGAGATGACTCAGTAGTCAGTGCAGTTAGACGTGGGACCATTACATTTCAGAGGGAGTCCATGAGTCCCATGGTATTGCAGGATGTATTGTATGTGCTTGGGATGAAGAAGAACCTAGTGTCAGTTTCCATGATCGAGGATCAGGGTCTTGGGGTGTCTTTCATTGATGGACACGCGCATATGTTTCCCAAGACTGCAGGACCATCTGCTTCAGTTGCCATTGGATGAAGATGCGGGAAACTGTATAGGCTCTTTTTTTAGCCGCAACATGCTTTAACACATAGCAATAGCAGTGAGTTGTGTGAGTTTTGGCATAGGAGGATGGCTCACTTGCATCATCCAGCCCTGGGGTTGTTGAGGCACATGGTGACAGGTTTACCGGAGTTTGGCACATGGCAGAGTGATGTGTGCAGGGGGTGTGCTTTGGGAAAGTACACCAAGACTGCTTTTCTGAGTAGTGATAGCAGGTCAGCAGGTACTCTTGACTTGATACATTTAGACTTATGCGGACTTGTGTCTTCAGTGTCCTTGAGAGGATACGAGTATTATGTGACATTCATTGATGACCATTCCAGGAATACTTGGATCTACTTTCTGAAGAGCAAGAAGTCTGAGGAAGTCTTGCAGAGGTTCCAAGAGTTCAAAGCTCTTGTGGAGAACCAAACATGGAGGAAGATCTGAGTCTTGAGATCGGATAACAGGGGTGAGTATACCTCCAAGGAGTTTGATGGATTTTGCAAACAGGAGGGGATCAGGAGACAGTTGACAGTTTCGTATACTCCAGATCATAATGGAGTAGCAGAGAGGAAGAACATGTCCATTGTTGGAGCAACTCGAGCTATGTTACATGACCAGTCACTTCCTTTCTTTCCCTGGGTTGAGGCTTGCAACACCGCTGTATACCTTCAGAACAGGAGTCCCCATCGGGCAGTGGGGAATATGACACCTGAGGAGTGCTTTTCAGGCAAGAAGCCTGAAGTTGGCCATTTTCGTATATTTGGTAGTCTGACTTATTCTAATGTCCCTTCAGAGAAGAGGACAAAGTTTGAGCCCACTACAGAGAAGGGCAAATTTGTGGGTTATGATGAGACTACGAAGGCTTTCCACATTTATCTTCCCTCTCAGAGGAAAGTGGTGGTGAGGAGGGATGTGAAGTTTAAGGAGGAGTGAGCCTTCAGGAGGTCAAGATAGTTAGAGCAGGGAGAGCAGCAGGTCCCTGCACCTCAGATTGTGGCATAGGTTCCATCTACGCAGTAGTCATGATCACAGGTTTTTGGGGTTACAGGACCACAGAGTGTTGGCACAGGTTCACCAGGTTCAGTGGTTAGGCCAGTAGGGTCTTCGGGGATAGGTGATGGGTCTACTATTATAGGTACACCTTATAGGGGATCGGGATCGGGATCGAGATTAGGATTACAAGGTACACCTAGTGTTGGCAGACCAGCTTCGGGTACACAAGTGAATGGGGCTTCTAGCTCCGGTAGTTCTTCATACGAGGACATGCCAGTGTGGGAAGAACGTTCAGGGAATAAGAAGCCTAATTGGCTTTGGGAGACCTTGAAGGATGCCTTAAAGGCTGGGACACCCAGTGATAAGGTGAGAGCCATCAAGATGCCTGGCAGATTGGGCATGGTGTTGGTGGCTTGTACACAAGATTCTGAGCCTTCTACTTTTGAGGAGGCCTCCCAGCATTCGGTATGGAGAGATGCCATGATGGATGAGTACCATTCCATCATGAAGAATGATGTATGGGAGATTGTTCCGAGAATGGAGGGGAAGTCAGTGGTGACTTCTCGTTGGCTTTACAAGCTGAAGCATGTGGCAGATGGGAGTGTGGAGAAGTACAAAGCTAGGTTTGTAACACATGGGTTTTCACAGGTTTAGGGCATTGATTATGATGAGACTTTTGCGTCGGTTGCTCGTTATACGTCTATCAAGGCATTGATTTCCATTGCGGCGAAAATGGGTTAGAAGATCCATCAGATGGATGTGAAGACTGCATTTTTCAATGGGATCATACAGGAAGAGATTTACATTGAGCAACCTCAAGGATTTGAGATACATGACAGAGAGACACGTGTATGCAGGTTGAAGAAGGCCCTTTACGGGCTGAAGCAAGCTCCAAGAACTTGGTAGTCCAGGATTGATTCTTAATTGTTGAGTATGGGGTTTCATAAGAGTGAAGCAGATCTGAATCTCTACTTCATCATGGTTGGAGATGATCCACTTGTTCTTCTACTATATGTTCATGACTTGTTTATCACAGGGAGAGAGAGACCCATTGTAGCTTGCAAGAAGGATCTTGCAACAGAGTAAGAGATGACTAATATTGGGATGATGCATTATTTTTTGGGATTGGAGGTTTGGCAGGAGCCTGGACATATTTTCTTAGGGCAGGGAAAGTATGCAGTTGATATTTTGAGGAGATTCAGGATGGAGGATTGTAGGCCTATGTCGACACCTATGATCACCAACTGGAAGAAGCTTTATGCTGTTGAAATATTGTAACTTTGAGGAATATTCTATATGTATCTTTTTGTGGTCCCCAATGGTCCTATCGGAAGAACCACTTGTATTACTTTGTACCCCGATGCTTCTAATCAGAAGAACTAATAAGAGTCATGAGGTAGTCCCCTCTAATTGTAAAGGCGGGTCATTAAAATCCCAGTGTGGTTACTTGAGCCTACATGTGTAACTCGAGCCTACATGATTAACTCGAGCCTACATGTCGGATCTAATTATTAAAGTGAATAGATGAATATAAATAGAGTGTGGCGGTCCTCACTTGGAACACACACTCTCACTTGTGTAGCGCATTAGTGGAGAAGAGAGAAGTAGCTGGAGATGGAGGAGGATCAGGCTTTGATCTCCTTGTTCGTTTTACCTTTTATCTTTTGGGGCATCTATATTGAGGAAGCTTTTGCTGGGTTTTTCCCTTTAGGGTTTTCCCAGGATAAATCTTTGTGTTCTTTTTGTATGGTTGTGCTTGTCTATCTTTCAGTGATCCTGTTTATATGCTTTTGTTATGAAATTGAAATGAAATACTAATGATCTAGCTTAGCATATGAAAATTCAACACATGCTTCTAAGGGAGAGTTGGTGGACCCTACTTTATATTGTCAGTTTATCGGGTCATTGATGTATCTAGTCAACACTCGACCAGATTTGTGTTTTGCAGTAAACACTCTTAACTAGTTCATGGTTGAGCCTAGGAGTGTGCATTGGGTCACTGCAAAACATGTGTTGCGCTATCTTTCAGGGATAATGGATTTTGGTTTGGACTACAGGAGGTCAGAGGGGATTAGATTGGTTGTCTATATAGATTCATATTGGGCAGGCAGTGTGGCAGACCGGAAGAGCACTTCTAGATGTTGTTTCAGTTTGGGCTCGACAGCAGTGTCGTGGTTTAGTCGGAAGCAGAAGTCCGTTGCATTGAGTACTGCAGAGGCCGAGTACATGGCAACCAGTTTGGCCAGCTGCGAGGCCTTGTGGCTTCGCGAGTTATTGTGAATTTATTTGGTCAAGAGCTTATGCCTACGGTGATTTACTGTGACAATCAGAGTTGCATCCAACTCTCTGAGAATCCAGTCTTTCATGGCCGGTCAAAGCACATAGAGATCAGATATCATTTCATCCAATACTATGTTCAGAGAGGAGCAGTCAGGTTTTAGTATATTTCCACATATGAGCAGGTAGCAACCATACTGACGAAGTCTTTGGGGAGAGGCAAGTTTGTCTTCTTCAGAGACAAGTTGGGAGTGGTGCAGAACACCTTCCTCGGTAAGAGGGAGTGTTAGTTTTGTACCTAGGGAAGTGTTCCCCTAGTGACTTTTGCCTTAGTCACTTAGAGAGGGGACATAAAGTGACCCTTGCATTAAATGACTTAAGTAAAAGCATTTAATTTGGCTTTAGAGCATTAAAGTCACTTTTTGATAAATTTAAGTGGGTGAGTGAAATTAATATTTTAGAAATAAAATATGAGCATTTGATTTTAGCCCTTGATCTAATCTAATCTCCACCATTAGATTAGACTCACCCTAGGGTTTTCTCAAAAAGGTATGGGAAAGGCATTTTGCCTCACTTCTGTAAATTGAAGTGAGAAAAGAGAGCTGAGAGAGAGAGAAGAGAGAAGGTTTCCATTTTTCCTGAGCAAGAGGAAAAAATTTGTAGCACGCAAATCGAGGGAAAGGACAGTAGTAAAGAGGGCATGAAAATCGAGGAGAATACATCAACATTTATTGCTGGTCCGTACAGTACGGTTTTCGAGGCAGCAGGCACGATTTTCAAGGCAGAATTTTGGGCACGCTTTTCGAGAAAAAATAAAAATTTTGGGCACGAATTTCGAGGTCCGTGCAATCCGCACGGTCCCTGTTGTCTGTACAGTTTGCCTGTACAGTCAGTACGGTTTGTCAGTACAATGGCATGGAAATCGAGGCATAAAACAGAAAAAAAATAGAGTTTGATTTTTGCTGCTCGACATGCAAATCAAGACAGAAATTTATCTTCCGGGTTGAGATAAGTTGGTTTGATATTTTCTGTGTATTGCTGTAAATGATAAACTTCTCGTGAAAAATAAAAATACTCTCTCTTTGACTTGTTTTCCCCTAGTGGGTTTTTCCAGGGCCATGGGCCAAAAATCCTAGT
Organism: Pseudotsuga menziesii; assembly: GCA_001517045.1. Taxonomy (NCBI): domain Eukaryota; kingdom Viridiplantae; phylum Streptophyta; class Pinopsida; order Pinales; family Pinaceae; genus Pseudotsuga; species Pseudotsuga menziesii. Next base: position 599,567 of record LPNX010711149.1, on the reverse strand, counting down.
GTTTTGTGTGATTAAATGGCGTGCTGATTTTTATTTCCTGACATTGAAAAGATTGTTTACAACAGTGTTTTAAGTCTGGAAATTTTTGTTTATTTCCAACACTTTATTTTTTTGAGAATGTTATAAACAGTGATATAAATTTTACTTGAAACCGGTGGCTGAAAACTAGTGAAAAATCTACAATATGTCCAGGGCTCGTTCTTTTGTTACTCCAAGTATATTTTCGGTTCTTAAGGGGAGGATCCAGTAGATCCAGATCTACCATCGGATCTTCCATTTTCTCTCCAAAGGGGTCCCTAACGATCAAGCCTCCCCTCTTCTCCACCCGTGATTTGGTGGCATTGAAGTCCCCAACAAGAATAAGATCTTTACCCTACAAGTTCTTGGTCAACAAATTGAGTGTTTCCCAAAAGATCATCTTATCCCTGCAATGCGTTGGACAGTATACATTACAAACAAAGATTGACTCTTGCTTTTCTTTACGTTGCGGCTCTGTCAGAAGCCAATGATTGGTTTCCTTTACTGATTTCATTGCATATTTTTTTTTTTGAATTATAAAGGGTTGCAATTCCTCTAGAAGCTCCTTTGGAGCTGATGGCTTTCTCGTGATAGTTTTTCTAGTGAAGACGAGATAGAGCCATTACCTCTTCTTTGACCATTTTTGTCTCTTGAATCATCAGAATGTATGGTCTCTCGGATTTGATAATATTTTTAATAGCTTCCACTTTGATTGAGCTCCCTAGGCCTCTGCAGTTGCAAGATACAACTATCATTATTTCTTTGTCATTTGAGGTCCTGCTCAAGACCTGTTATCCACTCTTGATCCTCCGACACTTTTGGTGATTTGTAGAAGCTTAGTTTCCTCAATGCTCATCTGCCTCCCGAGTTCAAGTTCTATTTTTGTTTCCTATTCCCTATGGTGCTTGTGAGTTTTTCTTACCCTTATGGGTGGTGGTGGAGCTTGATCTGGTATTTCTTGTGATCCTTGCGAAGAGGAATGGCCTAGTGATTCTACCATTGGATTGGGTATGCTTTTCTTGACCATTGTTGCCCAAGATCCACCGAGGGAGGAAGATCCTGTGAGTGTTTTCTCTGTCCCATATTCACTTGCATTTGGAAGTGTGCTTGGTGCCGGATCCCCACCTTCTTCAATTTTGTCGCCCTCAAGAGTGATATCTGTTGAGGGAATTTATCCCTCTTCTATATGTAGAGTTAGGTATTGATTGTTGATGGTCGTTCCCTTGGCGATTGGGACCTGCTCTTTAGTTTTTTTCTGGTTATGAGCCGTTGTTAGCGTTAGGAGGAATGTAGGGTGCCTTCTTCCCTCTTTTAACCTGCTGCCATCCTTCTTGTTTTTTCCAGGATCCTCTGGCGCTTCTTTAGGGTAGCTTTTGACAAAGTGATCGTATTCATGGCACTTTCTACACTTGAAAGGAAGCTGATCATAGTTGACCTTTTGCAGATGTTCCCATCCATCCATGAATAGATTCACTTCTTCCGGTAAGCCTTTCTATGAATCGACTTCCATGCATATCCTTGCGCATGAGAATAATGGTCCCTTTGGCTCTGCCTTGTCGATATATTTTCGAAGGGATTTTCAATAGCTTGAAGGCCCTCATCGTTCCAGCAGTGCAAAGGAAGATGAGGAAGACGAACCCAGATCGACACTACTGAGAGAACGTCCTTCTCTGGATCAAAAGATAAACTCCAACGGTTTAGATACAGGCTTCTCGGCCCCATGAAGTAAGGCATGTTTCTAAAGATGAGATCCATGTCATCTTTGTTCTCAAACAAACAAAAAAACCTTTTCCGTAGAAGCAATGGTGTAGGCCTCCGAAGATCAAAGGCATCCACGATTTTAATTTATAATTATAGTTTCCATGATTTTAATCTTAATTCTTGACTATAAGAGTGGATTCCAGCTTTTAGAGTAGCAAAATCAGACAACTTGATGGTTCGAATCCTTAGACGGTTAGCCATCCGCCCCTACCTCCTGAAGAAAAAAATTCTAGAAGCACTGCAATTGATCTTGCAGTGGATGCATGGTGGAATGATGGCTAGTGGGAGGGTGTGGTGGTAATGATTTAAGAACCAAAGGCTGAAGTACATGTACATTTTCCTAGTGTAAACTCTCTTTTAATTTTCCTTTTTGTACCTTCATTGTCATATGTTTATTGGCCTGGAGTATGAGACAAAAAGGAAACATAAACTATACTTTTATACGTTGCAGATCAAAATGAAAGATCAATATTCAAAAGAAGAGAACTACGCCTCTCTGGGGATTGGGTCAACAATATGTGGACTTTGATGCAAGAGGCATTGAATGTAGGTACTCCCCAATCTTCTTGTGACAACAAGGTTGGAGTGCAGTCTATGACCTCACCCAGGAGATGTACTATATCTTTAGGTTTAGATGAGTTGACTTGCATGCACTAAATGAGACTTATCTCCAATTTCATCAGTTGCATTGAGACAACCCAATGAGTTGGAGGGGGGCGGAAACACTAATGTTAATGAGAGAAATTTGGAAATAAAAGAGGATGTTGGAGTGGATTCAACAACTAGAGAGAAAGAACAACATGCATGTAATCTTGTAAATGGTGGGATGCTCGATGATTTGAGGTGGAAATCTTTAAGGAAGTGGAGATGCACTAAAAGAAGCTACAATTTTATCCTTAATTGTCTCATATAGTGGTACCTAAGCAGATGAAAATGTTAAGAAGGAAGATGATGGATGGTAATAGGTCGAAGAATGGGGAGGGTTTATTGGAGTGCGATAAGGAGGAGCAGGCCAAAAGGCCGAAAAGTGGCGAAGAACTTGTAAAAGCCAAAAGGCCAAGGCAAGGACATGAAAACCTAAAACCCATACATGGCTATCCCATAGTAAGCCCCCTTTAGGAATCCATTGCCTTTGTCTAATTTTATGATGGCAAGATAAATTCAATTGGATGTGTACATGTTCCATAATTGCAATGCACTATCCTTTTATTGACGTAAATTGTTGGCAATTTTGAGCTCTTTCTAGAAGTTAGCCAATGTCCAGGTTGAAGTTTACTAACAAAACACTGCTCAATCAAGCTAGGAAATTGAGAGGTTGATATACGTGTGAATATTGTAAATCTGTAGGAGGCATGATGACAAGGACCTCATGATTTTCATGTGCTTTTCTGACTTACTCCTAATATTGCAATGATGTTGGACCGTGCACAATATCATATTGCTTTGTAATCTACGTGAGTTGAGTCACAACCAGGGCATTTCTAGATTTAGTTACAGTGTATATTGTCGTAACATTAATACCGACAACAAACATTGACAAAATAATAACATTATGATAAATGGGAAACGAAAAATAGTGGAGGTGAGATGTGACATTAAAAATGCATCATGGTAGAATTTTTTTTTTTCATTGAAATTTCCTCTGCATCATACAAACCCGTTGTAATGTAGAAATCCATATATTAAAACAAAGAGCATTTGCCTATGCCCATTGTAGCAGTAATAAAATGATTAGATTGAAGTGTTTTTTTTTCTATACATACCTTTTGTGGTTTTTGAACCTTGAACAAATCCTTAAATTTCTTTTTTGACATGGATATACAACCTTGAAAATACCATGACCGAAAATTAACCATTCTTTTTAGACTGAAAATTAGATACAAATACGATCATTGTTAAATTTAACACATCTTTTTCTTCCTCCTTTACATAACACTAATTCAATATTAATTCCCCTTTCTAGCGAGTTCACCTTGCAACATTTACCTATGTGAGTCTCATTGCACCTTCTTAGATGACAATCAAATTTACTTTTTTTCAAAGGAAAAAATACCAGTCTTTGATATTCATAAGAATCGAAAAGACATCATATACAAAATACAAGCAAAAGACTGATAAGTACTGTCCCCACCCATCCAGCAATAAAGGGATAAGCAGGACAGTCAGCCAATCAAAAGTGATAAACACAAAGTCTGAACATAGCAGACTTTTCTCATCATCCCTGGAAGAACCAGGTCAGAAAATATCGAAATAATCAGAAGTGCCATGCAAACATACAATCCAGAGGAGCAGCAACAGCTAGCTGAAAGTCACAAAGAATAGACAATAAAAGCATAATACAAAACATACAATCCAATGCTAAAATAGCATATAAAGAGCCATCCAAAAATGGTGATATGTGGCCATCAAAAAAGAGTAAAGTGGCCATCTCCAATGACCATACCATCCATAGTTTCCGTGAAATAACCTTTACCCAATTCCAAATTGAGTGCCTTTTTTGATAAACCATCAGCTAGCTTATTGTGCTCCCGGAAAATATGATTGAAGGTCACCGGTGGAACTAGTAGTAGCATAGAAAATATCTCATCGCACCAATGTTTCAATGACGGTATCTCGAGTGCAGAAAGTCTTTTAACCCAAGAGATAATCACCATTGAATCACCGAGAATCAACTGAATGGGCAGTCCCATCAACATACTAACTCTGAGGACAGACCACAGTGCCAGCAGTTCAGCACGGGTATTGGCGCTGTGCCATACAATCAAATTTACCACGAAGTAGGTTAAAATGAAATTTAGTCAAATTTGCTTTGCAATGGAACATTATTATTATTTTAAATTGCCAACACGTGCAAAGCTGTAGGAGCCACTTATACACTACTAAAACCTCCAGAGCCGGTATCCTTCAACGAAGTACTGTTGCGTTTTGCTCGCAGTGAAGAAAATGAACGCAGTCTCTCTTATGGCAGCTCTAACGGACTGTCCATTACTGGGATTTCCCTCATGGACCATGGTACTCTTTAGATGCATTCTTCTTGGTATTTTATGGGCAGTTCGAGTTCAAATCTTGAGAGTGACAGTCTTATGTTATTTACAGGCCGGAATTATTTTGGCATATTTTTGTTATCTGGCTTTAGCTGGATTTCTTCTTCCCGGGAAGCTGATTCCTGGCGTTGTGCTTGCTGATAAGACGAGGATTCACTATCGCTGCAATGGTAAGCCTATTTCATTTTATGACTTTGATATATTTTCCCGAGTTGTTTTGTGAATTCTGTGATTCGTCCAACGAGAATCGATCTCATGATCCTAGCTTAGCAAAATGCCACGTTCCGACTCTTTATTGGTGATACTCTGCGGATTTTGAACTTATTTGCGATCTCGTTGCGATTTTCTTGATCAGCATTCTTTCTCAAGGCAACTGAACTGGGCTCGATAGATAGATATGAAGTAGGGAACCCTTAGGTTGAAATTTAAATCAAGCATTTGCATTGTATGCAACGAAAATGAATCAGAGGATTAAGAGCAGGCAGTGCTAAGTTGTGCTAAGTTGTCCAGCTTTCAATATAGAAGCAATGACAAGTTTTCTGATTAAAAAACACAGCTTAATAATTGTCATTCCGGACCCACTGCAAAATTTAAAATGTAAACCATATACTGAGATCCGAGGCAGTGAAAACATATTAAATGTTATTCTTATTGGGTTTAATAAACTTTAACATTATTGAGATTCGCATTTTTTGAGCAAAAATGAATAGAAATGATTCTGCCCATGGATGGATAGAATTAAGGTATTGTTATGATGACCAGCTTAAAATATTTGAGTAATGAATGGCTGTTATACTTACTGACTAGTACTTTGAGAAATGTTGTCAGGTTTTATCACTCTTCTTCTGCTGGTTACTCTTTTAGGAATCAGTATGGCAGCAGGGCTCTTGTCACCAGCGGTACTTTTTTCTCTTTGTATCCTCGTTTTGCTATTGAGCTGTTTTTTTTCCATTTATATTCTAATCTTTGCAGTATTTAATGGCAACATAAGTCCATGTGTCACTCAATTTTTATTGCCTGCTATATTTTCCCTTTACCTCAGAGGGAAATGCTTTCTTAGGTGTGTCATTTTTTTCTTCTCGATAGGGATTGATTTATGTAGAAAGAAATTTAATTGCATTGCAAGAAACTGACAGTATCTTAAATCCTACAGTTGGATGAGGCAGCACTTTAGCCTTTATTTAATAGTCCAGCAAAAAGCATATGTTCGAGGAGTTGGCACATCACACACATACACCCCTGTAGATAGATCAGAAAGGAGGAAATAACTTATATTATGTTCATTAATGGCCAAAAGTGGTTAATGAGAACTAAATTTCATGACATACGGTGAAAGAGTCCCTGAAACCCCTTCCAAAGAAATATGTCTATGATGCATTGTAAACAAGTTTTGGAGAAATTGAAATTTTCAGGGTGAAGTCAAACAAGGGCAGTTGGGGTGTTCTGTGGAATGGAACTGGGAAAAATCTGAGCAAGCAAAAACAACAATAAGAGACATGACTAATCTAAGTACTGCAACACTAAGTAATATGGCACATCCTTTTGGGCCTGCCTGTCGCATATCCCTGTGTTGGACACATGGACACACTAGACATGCATTATCCAATTGTCAGACATGCATGCGACAAGTGTCTTATTTAAGACGTGTCCTATGTGTGTCTGCCACTTTGACCTTGTGGTCTGAACGTGTCTGACACTCAAGGTTTGGTATAATAGGAAGGTTGATCTTGATCTATATGTGTTCAATATGTTTGTATTCTTGTAGCTCATGGTAGGCAAACAATTTTTTGGAGTCTTGAATGCCATTATAGACATTTATGTCTGTACTTAATATCGGGTTTGATTTCAGGTGGTGGCGGATAAAGGTGGGGAGCTACTTTCTACAACGCTGATATTAAGTGTTTTGGTAATTTTCCATATTTTCCTTAATTGATATGAAAATGCTGTTATATAAAATGTTTATTTATGCAGTCTTACATTGCTTTTTATAATTTAGCATATGGACTTTTTACTTCTTGATTCATATTTTCATAACTAATTTAAGCTGAGGTATGGCATTATCTGGCAACATTTCACTTGTTGAATATGTCCTAGATCATTTATGTCATATTTGCCCTGTTGCAGCTTTTATCAGCCTTTTAGAACTTGAACTCAAGGATTCTATAAAGAATGTTTTAAAAAATATTTATTCAAAGGTATGAAAGGTTCTTTTAGAGAGTGACAATTAATTCTTGCTAAATTACATAGAATCATGAGAATACACACTCTCTGATCCTTCCTCTCTGTTTCTCTCTATCTTGGCTGGACTGCTTTTTATAATCTAATTTGCCATCTGTCAGCTGAGAAAAAGGGCTATTTGGTAACGAAAAAGTGAGTAGTATCAAGTTTGTAGGGTCAATACCCAATTTTATACTAGTATGCTTAAGAACACAAGTGTCTCAGTAGTTCATGGGAAATATTGCTGAGTGTGCATAGAACTGCTTTGCTCAGGATAAAGTGAGAAAGATTTCAGAGGCAGAATAAACTATTTTGGAAGATCTTGATTTTGATAGCATAAGTAATTATACTGTAAGGTTTTTCCTCATGGTGAGGCTTATGTGATGATGGGATGTCATGACTATGAGGTCGTCCTATGTGTTGATTTTCTTGGGACGACCATCAAAGCACCACCCGTTTTCCATCCTCAAAAAAATCACTAGCTTGAATTTGATTGCATTGTGAATATCTGTCCCTTGCTAGATATAGTATTTGTGTTCAAAAGTACTTGCTAAAATATGGGAACTAATGGGATGTTGGATGAAAACCTAGGCCTAGGAATTTTGAACATTCAATAGTGAATGATTTAGTTTAAAGTCCTTCGTTTTTGTAATGGTTGAGGACTATATATTTTTGTAGAGGCACTCGAAGTAAACTTGGTGTATTTTGTCTTCAAGATTTATGATTGAAGCACAGTTTAATTAGCTATACTAATTTTTGGCAGATTCTTGTAATAATTTTTATTCATATCTGCTATCCACAGATTTCATTGTTCTTATATGTTGCTGGTTACATATCCCAAAGCAAAACAACTTCTTTAAAACCACATGTTACAGGGAACTTTATTCATGACTGGTATGTGCTTTGATGACAAGTATCATGTTTATTATTTCTCCTTTTTACTATGCATTTCCATCGTGACAGTTTTTAAAGTTCCTTCATTAGTTTTTTGTGTCAAAGCTTGATTTTTGTTTCTATTCTAGCATATCTGTTTTCAATTTTCTGTATACCTCTATGGGTGATTTTGTTTTGTCTAGTTGGGGTTATTTGCTTCAAAGGTATTATTACAACTTGAACTAGCATGTGTGATTAAAGCCCCAAAGAACAAGGCTATCTGAACTATAACTTAGAGGTGTTCCTCACTGTCACCTCAGTAACCACCTTCCTACACTTTAGGTTGGCTCTTCTCCAACCAAGGGGGGATTCCACAATGATAGGATTACTATGTCTTTGAGTGAAGAGCAAGGTGAAGAGGATGCATAGCAAAACCAGTGTTTGTTGTGGTATGAAAATAAAAAGAGGAGATGGAAGTACCAAGACAGTAGTGCCAATTCAACAAGGGTGAAATGAACGTAGTTCAATTATTGAATATCCATTTGAAGGACAACAGGTCAAAAGCCATAAAGGACAAGTGTATATAATAAATTGTATAATGAATAAATAACATGGTGTTCTTGTTTAGTTGAAGTTTGGTTAAGTATTGCATCTATTCTAGATATATTAGCTAAGTAGTGACAATTATTAATTTTGAAAAATCTCTTGGTTCATTGTTAATATCTAAGTTGCCAGGAAACTTGGGCATGGGGACAGGTACGGGTACGGGGATGGGGACACCACTTTTTGAAATAGGGGACTTGGGTACGTCAGGGGTACTGTATATATATATCTAAAAAATTAAATCAATTTATTTTTCACTAGTATTCAATTTCAATAAGTAACAAGTACAATTAACATGCGCATTGCTTCAAAGTTTATAAATCATTGATATAAAGTGGTAATTACATATGAACTTTAATTATAAACATGACAATAGTTGATGGAGCTTTTGGTTTTTCAAAATTAGAAATATTCACCTGCATAGAAACGTCTGCACAAACATAAAAAAGTAGGTTTTCTATCATTCATGAAGGACAAAGAATAGGGTCTGTGCAACAACATTGGAACAACTTGCACAAATGGTCAACAATAAACACAAACTGTGTCAAGAAAAATCCAATAAGATCTAGAGTCATAAAAGAATAAGGCAATCTTCTAGAAGAAACAGTCTAAGAATAGATACCAGCCCCTCCAAGCTAGATAGTGCCATGTCGTTAACTTAAAAGCACAAACCTTTTAAGTCTAAGACAACCTAAGCTTGTCTTGCCTCTCCTCTGCTTGTATCCTCTCCTTTGCGCAACAAGATCTCCTCTCGTGGGCTCCAACAATAGTCTAGACTCAACTCTATATTGGGAGAAGTGGACAGGTCCGTGGGGTCTTAAGAGGGTAGGGGGACCCACGCCTACCTCGTCTCTCTTTGTAAAGGTAATTTTTTTTAAATTTCACATATTAAAGTTTCCCCAAAGTCTCCAAAATCGGGGGACAGAGTCCCCAAAATGAGCAAAGTTTCTTGTTTTTGGGCCAAAAGTACCCGATACTTGGGGACTTCGGCGGGGACTTCAGGGCACGTCTATGAAGTACCAGACTCGGTTTTCGAGACGGGGACACAAACCCAACCCCTAGGGACAGGTACCCTGGCAACACAGGCTAAGTCATCTGGTTTGAATTCGTGTTCGAGTTCGACGACTTTGAAGTTCGTAAAAAATTCGGCAATGAAAATTTTGGTGATAAAATTTGGCATTAAATTCGAAAGACTATAAATTTGAAAATAAAAATATACATGAAATTTTTTAACAAAATTCAATAAATTAAATACATGATAAAGATTAAATATACATTTCAAAAATATTTTATAATGATTAACTATTAAACATATATTTTAAATAGATATATACCATCATTTAATGATTAAACATATACTTAGAAAACATATATTTCAAACATATTTCATCTTGTTAAAAAGAGCGTGTGTATGAAACATAATATTAAAAGATCATATCATCTTTCGAGTTCAAATACTGGAGAGAAAACCTCATCAACATCTGCAATAGATTTCAGTTATAACTTATAACTTCTTGTCGAGCACTGAGGGCATCGTTCAAAGGCGAAGTAAAGAATCAGAGTGGTAGTATGCGGGCGAGCGAATAGTAATGGCAGGAGATTTCGCAACAATTGTTGCTACAGACTGTTATCACCAAACTTGTAGTTTTCTCTATGAGGTGGATCCAGGATGGACGGTAGAGGGATGGACAACTAAAGAGGTGGAACCAAGATAGCCTGGCTCCCAAATGGATGGTTGTCACGCCAATTGAGGCAATCTTCACTTGATGTTGTCTTAGCCCAAGACAACAATGGGGGAGACCTAGATCTACTCCCGACAAGAGAGATCAGACCAAAACACCAGATCAAATCAAATGAAGTTGAAGTACGTAAGGTGTAAGGTGAAGTAAAACCTAGATCTATGGATGAAGTCACATGGTGAATTAGGGCTTGGATCAGGGGTTTATGAGGTATGACATTGACCCAAGTTTGAAGTACAAGTGACTTATGAGCCTATTACTAGATCTAGAATCAAGGTATTAGCAAAAGATGACAATATTCACTGCCTTGGGAAACGTGACCAATGCAGGGAGGGTAAAATTAGGATTGGGGCTACCTAGTACCACATGACAAACTCGAAAGAAGGTATAACAATATCAAAGTACCCGAGCCTTAGGAACAAGATTAAATCGTAAGAGAAAATGGCCAATTGAGGGGTTGCGCTAGGGTTTTGAGAGCAGTGCATTGGGATTTGGGCCCAATGGAGTCACCTAAGCAAAACGTCCAGGAAGACCCACTTAGGGTTTCACCTGATCTACAAAACCCAGAAATGGTTTGCCAAGAGATCAAACGGTTTGATATATAATATTTTTTGATTTTTTATATTTAGGGTTTTAACATGAAAATGAAGATGCCAATAAATTGAGATCAAGAAAAGAAGAACTAACCTGTAGATCTTACTTGGATAGCCTTGTAGAAGCCTTGATGATGATGATCTATGCCGTCCCGATCAATTTGAGGAGATTTGAAGGAAGCCTCTATGTGAAAGGATTTGCCCAAGGAAGCCAATGCGCCCTCTCTCCTGCACAACAAATGTTAACCATATTAGATTTGATGCGTCAAGAGAAAAGAACAAATGCTATAGAAAAATAGCAAGATGAAATCATAGATCATAATGATACTAATGAAAACACCCTGATACAAGCGATGCCAAACAAGCGAGTTGAGGACGCCCTGCAAAAACGCCCAAGTGAAGTCACCCTCCTATAGACAAGACAATGTTTCCAAAAAAATATAGATCTCACCACAAATACCCAAATGCTAGGAAGCAATAGACTTTCCAATCACCATCGAAGAAAACCAGATGCAAAGGAGATCCAAGAATTTCCACAAAAATAGTTTTTCTATTATTTAGATCCAAGAGTCAATGGCTCCCCTACAATGAGAAGCTCCCTCCTTTAAATAGGAATGAGAGAACCAAAATCATAACCACTTTTCAAATGGGTGGCTAAGATTAAAAGATCAAAATGTTCTAATCAACGGTTGAGATGAGCTCAACATAAATTACATGGATCAATACAATAATATAATATATCAATGGACCAAATCACCCTAGGAGAGGGGATCCCACTTAATAAAAAATACATAAAGCTCATGGTGGTTCTAGGGGGTGTTAATTAACTCCCCTAGTGTGTACCCATGGCACAATAAAATAAATATAATTTTTAAAATGCAAAATAGTGCCTCTCTAGGGAAATCGTGAGCCTCCAAAAGCTCCAGAAAATAATAAAATATGCCGAAGAGATGGATGTGGGTCCATCATAGTGCTGAAATTGCTGGAGAAGGAGTGGACGACATCACACTCATCATCAAAACTCATCCCATGCCATTTCCTTGCCTCAGTAGCCCAAATCGAATTCTTCAGTAGCCATTTTTATTATTTTTAATTTGCCTTGGGAAACGTGATATGGCCCAGATTGCCTCCTAGAGTGCCAGCGTTGTCAAACTGAGCCCACCAGGCTCTCTGGGAGGGGGGTAGTATGGTAAAAACTAGTGGCTGGACCACCCCCTCCTCATACAACGCCTTAGGTGAACCAATCAAATCACCTCTCTGCTTTGACAGGCCAATCAGAATGGCAAAACTACACTAGAATGGTACACTGAGACAAATCACCACTGTAACTGCCCGGAATTGAAAATAAGCTGTCTCATTGGATTCAGGGAGTCCAAATCCATCTAAGGTGCATACTCATACACCCTACAGATCTCTGCATGATCAAGAATAATATCCAATATGCCTAGACAGATAAAATAATAATCTGCAAATGATCAATAATATAACTCAGGCTAACATCCATCTGCTGCAAGTGTTTAAAGGCTGAGACATGTTCTACAAATCATTCAAATAACAATTATAACAAGTAGTAATCATTTCATTGGCGATCTATTAACCAAATATAGAGTTTCATTAATTAATTATAACTCAGACCAGACTTTCAAGACCATATTCACTTCATAGTTGTAATCAATTTGCTAGTGAGGGGTGAGGGCTAGAAATGAAATGGTTAGGCTAAAGGGTGACTACCCACATGACACTGTGACACTTTGGAGATGGAAAGGGGATACTCGCTCTAACATATGCTGGACAAGCAATAACACAGGGGATGACAGTATCTCACAAATGGATAGGTTACGTTCAGAGGTGCTTATTCACCTTGACAAATGCTCACAATCCAAATCAAATACAAGTGAGGCTAGCAATCTTTAGATAGAACTTTTAAGAACCATTGCTTTTTGGGCCTTCAATTTTCCATAGCCTTGATCCATTTGTTACACAGATTTTTATTATTGAGGCTTCATGCATTCATGTATGTTTAAAAACACTACTTTTCATGAATGTTTTAAGGTATTCATTTCAATAAACTTCAAAGCCAATTTCATTAGGCTTGCCTTGCATTCACGTATGTTTAAAAACACTACTTTTCATGAATGGGTTTTTTCACAAGATATTCATTTCATCTCCAAATACATTGTATTGATGGCAGTGCTATTTGCTTCAGGTTTAGCCAACACAACCTAGGCAACTCAGAGCCGAGACACAAATAAACAGGGAAGCTTGTCCAACACAGAGGCTCTAGTGGGGAAAGGTTCTCCATGCCACAAGTCAAGTAGTAGGTCGGGCTGAAAACATAACTAGAAGGCAATGGATGGGTGGAGATAGTGAACAATGAAACCAACACTAGCAAGCCAATGTATGGTGGGAATGATCACCTCTATTCCTCCTAAGGAGGGTAAAACCAATGAGTATGGGTCAAGAACTTCCAGGTCTAAGTAGGGACATACATACAATACATCCAAGTCCACATATTTATATGACCGCCAGATCATGACACTAGATGCGAAGACATGTCACAAGAATGAATATAAAAGCAATTATAACCATAAGACAAGATAATATCCGCTGAGTCATGTACATGTAAGCCATCAATCTAAACCAACATTTGTCCAATGAAAACTACTGATACAACTCTGGGCACTACCGATTGCTCTGCAAATGGCTAAATGACTACATCAGTCCTCAAATCTGAGTGTCCTGAGACTCAGTCATGGCATGTGAGAGTACTATAGTCCATCATCAAATAATGATCCATCATAGATGCTCATCTCAGCATCTCATATGTAAGGGAACTGGCTGAAAAGTGTATTGAAATCTAAAAAATAGAATATGGTAGCCCGACTACTATATATGTGATAACATCTGGCTCCAACTGGGACAAGTGCTCTGCTGAATAGAGCGCTTGAGAACCTCAGAATCTCTGGTCCTCGCACTCGGCTGCTTGCATCCTTGATCCATCATTCCAACTCTGCAACTACTACCAAAATGTCACCAACTACCTGCAAAATGTCAAGAGCTATACCAAACTCATAGACCGGTCGTCAGAACACTGTGTGGATAAAATACAGTATTGAAACTGAAATGCATGAAACTGAAAAACATAAAATAAATCTAATCTATAACCATAACTTTTAAGAAAAGTTTGATTTTATTGTGCAGGAAAATGGCAGGAAGTTAGGACTATACTAAGAGCTTTGAAAAGCAAGCTTCATGAAAAGACAAACAGGTGCAAGACTGAAAAGCTACACTACTGCCCGGAAAGGCTTATTCAGGTCATACCTACTCTACCCTGCTAGGCAAGACAAGATTCACGCGATGGGCGGGAAGTAATGCTTTAGAAAAATCCCATTCACAAGAAGTTCAAATTCATCCCCGTCCAGAGTTTCCAAATAAACTAATCCTTTTCTGACTATACTAGATACTCGATAAGGACCCGTCCATATTTTTTCCAACTTTCCATGTTTTCCAGGTTGTTCTTTTAATTTATCCCATAGCAAGACTATGTTTTCTATTCTGAATTTTACATCTCTTGTTCTTTGATCAAAAGTCCCCTTAACTCTCTCTTGTTTAATAACAATTTTATCAAATGCCATCCTTTTTACTTCATCAAGTTCCACTAACTTGTCAATTCTTGCTTGAAATGCTTCCTGATCTGAAGTACATTGTTGTAATAATTCCTATATTGGGATTTGTATATTAATTGGCAACCTACAATCTTGCCCGTAAACCAATTCGAACGGAGCTTTCTTTGTGCTTCTTTTTATTGTCGTTCTATCGACCCACAGTGCATACTTTAGTTTGTTATCCCAACTTCTCTTATTTTCTCCAACCATTCTTTTCAGAAGCTTAATCAAATTCTTATTATTGGATTCAGCGAGACCATTACCTTAGGGATAATAGTTAGACGAATGGGATAATGTAATTCCATGATTCATGCAAAAAGTTGACATCTCTAGCTTGCTAAAAGCTTTAGCATTGTCAGTGGTTATCTTTATAGGACATCCATACCGAGATACAATGTTTTCTTCCAGGAATTTGACAACTGCTGCAGTTGTACACTTCTTAGTCGGTATAACTTCAGCCCATCGAGTAAAATAATCCATGCAAGTCAAGATAAATTTATATCCATTACTTGAATTTTGATCAAAGGGTCCAATAAAATCCATTCCCCATTGTTGAAAAGGAGTTTCTATTACAACTGGGTTTAGTGGCAAGGCTCACAACCTGGGTTTTCCTGAGAAGAAATGACACTCTTGACATGTTCTCACAAAAGAGTGCACATCCTTGAAAAGAGTTGGGCAATAATATCTTGCTCTCATAATCTTTGCAACAGTCGTTCTCGGTGCATAATGTCCACCACAAACACCCGCATGCATTTCTTTAATGATGGTTTTAGATTTCTCCACATTAACACATTTCAAAATTATCCCATCAAGGTTCCTCCAACCAAGACCATCTTGAGTTAATATATACTTTTCAACCTTCAACCTTAAAGCTCTCCTTTGGTGGTCTACCAAATAATCAGGGCTAGACAAATTTCTCAGAAAATATATAATATCTTTATACCATTCATGGTCTTCATAAATACGAAAAATGTGGGATTTATGCTCACTAATAAGATTAACTGTATGACCACTACTTTTCTCAGTTAATAATGTTAGAGATTTAGCTCTGGAGGCACTCCGCATATTTTTGTCTTGTATGCGAAAGTGACCATGCACTAGCTAGGTTACTTTACTTTGTAATGTTGTTTTATAAAGTTTAAAGTGACTCTTATGTAAATGAGACTTTTTATAAAGTATTCTCTTGTTTTAATTTTATAAAATGGCTTTATGAGATAAAGTGCACTTGGTTCATAAAGTAAAAGTGACTTTATTAAAATTAAATGTAACCGCTTTTGGGGGGGGAGTTTCTCAACCCTTGATCTTGAAAAGACAAGATTTAATTTTGGCCTTTGGATTTAGGGATTGGGAAGGTGAAAAGTCACTCTCAAGTTATAAGAGAGAGCTCAGGGTAGTGTGCAAGACAAGTTGAAGGAAAGCATTTTCAAGAGTGAGCATTTGGCTGAGTTATTTGCAGAGAGAGAGGGAGTTGCAATTTTTCTCAAGTGGGCATGAATCCCAAGGAGAATTTTTTTTCTCAAAAGGCCACGAATCCCAAGGAGCTGAGCAGTTTTCCAAGGCATTGGGTTTATGCTGAGTTGTACTGTTTTGTATGGTACAACAGTGGCACAAATTTCAAGAAAAAATCTATGGGCATGAATTTCGAGGAGAAGTGATTTTTTTTCAAGCACAAAAGTCCGTACTATTTCACACAGTCCGTACAATTCTGTACAGTCCATATAGTTTGCTGGGCACAGAAATTGAGGTGGGCACGAAAATCAAGAAATCTGGTACATTCATTAATGCTGAAATAAATGTTGCTGTAAATTAGTTTTTTTGCTTGATAAATGCTGCAATAGAGTTCTCTTGGACTGGTTTTCCTCGGGATGGGGTTTTTCCAGGGTCACATTGACCAAAAATCTAATGTTTTATGGGTTTATCAGTCTGTTGTTTTTTTATGTGTATTTCCATTGCTACAGACTTAGTTTTTTCAGCGTTTCAGCTTCATGGTTGTTGGGTTTTATGCATGTGAAGTATTTTTACTTAAATACAGTTAAAGTCTAAAATTTGAGTTTAACTAAGTGTTTGGCAAAAGTCTGATTTTTTGTCAATATTTCTACATGGTATCAGAGTTGAGGCTCTGAGATTACAGCTGATTGTGGGGACAATAGTAATGTTGAGTTGTTGGGCAAGGGTTATTGCTGTGTCTTTTAACAACTTGTGTGTTGGAAAAACCTTATTTGGATGTGACTTGCAGGTGGTGGGGAAGAGTGAAGATATTGTTGTTTTGTTGGTCTATTTTTTTCTTTGATACAGAGATGGCTGCATGCATTAGATATGAGGATCGGTTGGATGGTATGTCCAACTACTTGCAGTGGAAAGTTAGGATGACTGCTGTTCTCAAATAAAACAGACTATGGACCGTAGTTAGCACCATGGTAACTCCTCCTGCATTTGATCTTATTGCTTTGGATATTCATGAGGTAAAAGAGGCCGAAGCCCAAAGATTGATTTTAGATGGTATAAGGGACCACTTTATTCCACACGTAGCTGAGAAGAAGACTGCTTATGAAATGTGGAATGCATTGAAAGGCTTGTATGAGGCTAAAAATGAGAATCGGATAACGACTCTCAAGGAAAAATTGCAGGGAACTAAGATGGCCAAGGGTGAGGGTGTAGCATCTTTTCTTACCTAGGTGGCCCAAGTGAAAGATGAGCTAGCTGCAGTTGGAGAAGTCATCTCTGATTCTGAGTTAGTGCGGATAGCCTTGAAAGGCTTCACTAAGGAATGGGAAGTCTTTGTGAAGTGTGTGGTTGCTCGGGAAAACCTTCCAGATTGGAGCAGATTATGGGATGATTTCACTCAAGAGGAGATTCATGAAGGATCTCAAGGTAGTGGACAGAAGGTGGGTGCTAGTGAAGACAATGTTGCTCTTTCTGGTAAGAGCAAGAAGAAGTCCAAGAAAGACTTGAGCAAAGTTTGATGTTTTGCTTGCAGCCAGCATGGACACTTTGCTTCTTAGTGTCCTAAGAAGAAGAAGAAGAAGAAGGAAGAAGATACAGTTGTTGCAGCTACAACAGAAGAAGAGGACTTTGCAAGAAGATTCGAGAAGGAATTCTCGTTGTTCTCTCTCATTTTTAGTACCGACAGCAATGGAGTAGTTCAGAATGGTACTTGGTATATTGACAGTGGAGCCTCACGTCATATGACTGGAATATGGCGTATATTCCGTATCATTTCTGAGACTGGTCCTGACCGGTTCGTTCAGTCAGAAGGGGGACATGCACGTGCTGTGCAAGGAGTTTGAAAAGTCAGATTCCAACTTAGTCATGGAGGATACCTTGATCAGGATGGGGTCCTCTTTGTTCCAGGGATGAGGGTAAACTTGCTCTCTGTCTCAACCCTGGAAGATGCAGGGTATTCGACATTGTTCTGGAGGGGACATGTGTACATTCTTCTAGATAGAGATGATCTGGGACATGTTTATATATACTCGGAGAGAGCAGGATTGATTGATCCACAGTTGATTGGTGACCAGTTCGGTGAGTTGTACAAGTTCAGTGCACAACCCATGGTTGATGATTCAGATGAGGAGTAGGAGGCTCCTGAGGCTGCAGTGGCGTCAAGGGTACAGTCTCGAGTTCCGATGGAAGAAAGGGAGTCTCTTCTGAGTATTGGCAGAAGGCTCAGCCAGCATGAGCGAACCAATGCTCAAAAGTGGGGAATTGATTCTTCGAGGAGCTCAGGGTTCAGGGTGGCTGCTAGAAGGTTGTCTTCAGATTCGAGTTCAGTGCAGGTTGTAGCGTTGGTTCCAAGTTTAGAGGGAGCTCCTAAGAGGGAGGGGACCTGTTGATGATGGCAGTGAGCACCTCCCTCGCTAAGAGGGAGTGTTAGAGATTTAGCTCTGGAGGCACTCCGCATGTTTTTGTCTTGTATGTGGAAGTGACCATGCACTAGCTAGGCTACTTTAATTTGTAATGTTGTTTTATAGAGTTTAAAGTGACTCTTATGTAAATGAGACTTTTTATAAAGTATTTCCTTGTTTTAATTTTATAAAGTGACTCTATGAGATAAAGTGCAGTTGGTTCATAAAGTAAATGTGACTTTATTAAAATTAAATGTAACCGCTTTTGGGGGGAAAGTTTCTCAACCCTTGATCTTGAAAAGACAAAATTTAATCTTGGCCTTTGGATTTAGGGATTAGGAAGGTGAAAAGTCACTCTAAGGTTAAAAGAGAGAGCCTAGGGTAGTGTGCAAGACAAGTTGAAGGAAAGCATTTCCAAGAGTGAGCATTTGGCTAAGTTATTTGCAAAGAGAGAGGGAGCTGCAATTTTTCTCAAGTGGGCACGAATCCCAAGGAGAATTTATTTTCTCAAGAGGGCACAAATCCCAAGGAGCTAGGCAGTTTTCCAAGGCATTTAGTTTCTGCTGAGTTGTACTGTTCCGTACAGTCCATACGGTACAACAGTGGCACACATTTTGAGAAAAAATTTATGGGCACAATTTTCGAGAAGTGAATTTTTTTTTCAAGCACAGAAATCCATATTATTCTGTACAGCTTCATATAGTTTGTTGGGCACGAAAATTGAGGTGGGCACAGAAATTGAGGTGGGCACGAAAATCGAGAAATCTGGTACAATCATTAATGCTGAAATAAATGTTGCTGTAAATTATTTTTTCTGCCTGATAAATGCTGCAATAAAATTCTCTTGGACTGGTTTTCCCCGGGTTAGGGTTTTTCCAGGGTCACATGGACAAAAAATCTAATGTTTTATGGGTTTATTAGTATGCTGTTTTTTATGTGTATTTTCGCTGCTACAAACTTAGTTTTTTCAGTGTTTCAGCTTCATGGTTGTTGGGTTTTTCCCTGCTACAGACTTAGTTTTTTCAGTGTTTCAGCTTCATGGTTGTTGGTTTTTATGCATGTGAAGTATTTTTACTTAAATACAGTTAAAGTCTGAAATCCGGGTTTAACTAAGTGTTTGGCAAAAGTCTGATTTTTTGTCAATATTTCTATACAAATAATTGGGCCAAACCCTGACTTTTCACAATTTTAATGGGTTTGATCTCTAAATCATATTCTTGGATTCGTAAAATCCAGTTTCCTCTAACACCTATACCATCTGCTTGTGATAAAACATCCTTAACTGCTTGATAGGGCACAAAAGCTTTAATTTTAGAATACCCGATGTAATTTCTGAAATGTTTTAGGGCTTTGACTAAAGCGTAGTCTTGCTTCTCTGTAGTAGTGTATTCCAATTCAGCATCTCTCAAGTTTTTGCTCGTAAAGGCTATGGGCAGCTCATGATTGTCATGGTTCTTTTGTAACAAAACTCCAACAATAGTATCTTCGGAAGTGTTGCTGCCTTTCACACACATGGGGGGGGAT
Organism: Pseudotsuga menziesii; assembly: GCA_001517045.1. Classification (NCBI taxonomy): domain Eukaryota; kingdom Viridiplantae; phylum Streptophyta; class Pinopsida; order Pinales; family Pinaceae; genus Pseudotsuga; species Pseudotsuga menziesii. The sequence goes on along the minus strand of LPNX010711149.1, from coordinate 579,685 downwards.
GTGGCAGAAATCTTCAAGCCACTCGGTGTGTCCTTGGGGGCAAGTCTCAAGTTGAGATACTGTCACTCAACACTCAACTCCTCCATCTACGCCAACTCCTAGCGAAGCTAAGGGGGGTGGTCCCTATTAGAAGAAAATCTATGGTATTTAGTCTACGAAAAAAAGACTAAATCTAGGAGTTAATATGGAATGGATAAAATAACACAACAAACTATTTCAAGAAAGAGATCATATCAACATCAATGTAAGCACCATTCACGACATTTTGCAATAATTGATTTAAGCATTGAAAGTAAAATAGACCACTGCCGATGAATTTGAAGTGCTTGTAAAAGTGGAGGGCTGTTGTCTTGTGTAAGTATTGTAGTTGTCTCGTTGGTTAGTTCTAAAATTCTTAATGAGTAATTAAGGGCATGTGTTAATTGTGGGTTTGGCCCAACAAGTCAAGTCCCTTCGAATTGAGTGTTAAAGCGGTAATACCAAGTGTCCAACGGGGCGAGGATGAACCTGCTTGGAGTAGCCCCCTGACTCTGTAGTAGTTACCCTTTGCAACCTCCCGAGTTCTCGAGAAAATCACTTGTGTGGATTTTCCTATTAAATCTAGTAACTCGTATCCCTTTCTGATACAGCCAACTGATCAGACAAGCTGCAACGGTGTAGAGCATACGGGGAAGGAGTCTTGGTTTATTTTATTAGAAACGTAATAACGAGTTATTTAGATGACGAGTGAAGAGTCTCTTTCACCTTTCGGGTACTCGAGAAAGCAACGGTTGGATTGATTTAAAAAATTAAGAAAAAATAAATTAAAGAAATATTTTCTAATTAATCCTATCACGAATCTCTTTCACCCTTTCGAGGTACTCGGGAGAGCGTGGGGTAAGTATTTCTCTTACTTCCTTGATCAAATAAACAACTAAATCGAAAATAAAGATAAAACTAAAGAAAATTGGAAAATCATAAAAAAAAGACATCGAGACAAATCCCCCAAGGGGGGATGGGGAGTGGGCTTGAAAGAGCCTACTCGGAAAGATATTTTATTAATGGTATTTACAATGCTTGAGGTGGATGCCAATGGTCCTTACAGATCTGGATCTGAAGGCTTACAGGTTTTATGAGTTAGACAAGATCAAGAGTGGTGCTCTGGGAGGTCTTTGAACAACTTAGATCTTTGATTTTCTGGAAGCACTTCTCCTTGTCCTGGCAATAAAAGTGAAAAACCAGCCACTTGTAATGCACCAAATGTGCCAAATAAAGCGTTAAGAACATAAAGATATTAAGTACTAAAAGATTGGAAATATGCACAAGTACCTAATAAAAAACTAGATCTACTTTGAAAATATTACTTTATGTTTCTAGATCTAGATACATGTTTAAATAGACCAGCCTTTAGATATTTCTTGAAAGAGAAACTAAACTACTTAAGCATGTGAATAACTGTAACCGAGAAAGATTTAATTTTTCTTTAAAAAATGAAGGAAAGAGAGATAGAAGGAGTGTTGGAAGCCTGAGAATGTTGGGCCATGGAGTCTACTTTGGTGGAATACCGAGGGACTATGTCTTCAAAAAGATCCTGAAGATGAGGAAGATTCAAACTAGCTCAACCCCTTCTACAAGTGAGATCACCTGCAACTTAGAAGTCTTTGCACAAACAGTGGTTAAAACATAGGTGTTGCAGGAAAAAGACAATTAGAAAGCATGCAATTAAACTTAAAATACATGCAACTCCAAGAGATCTGAAACAAGCGAACAATAAGAGCATCAATCAAACTAGAATAATCTCTTACCCCACCGAGAGGGAGCTCCCATTCAAGGCCCACAATTAACCAACAGAAAAAACAAAGACCAATAATACAGATTATACCTCATAAGCACTTGATAATCACCATCCACACATGAAAAACATTACACCATAGATCTTGCCTCCAAATCCTTCTTTATTCCAAATGGTAAACAATACAATACAAGCAATAGCATTCCTTTGGTCCTCTGACCATTGCCAAAAAGAGGAAAGGAGCCCTGATTAAAAAAGAAAAAAGAGACCCAAGGGGGCCTCACCAATACTGAAGAGAGAGTCCAGTTGAACTTGAGCTTCACTGAGGAGGGACTGAGTTGAACTGCAGAGGTGATTGACACCTCTCTCAGTTAACTCCTCATCAGTTGCCAACACACTCAATCTATTTCACCAACTCTAAATCGACTTCAATCTCCACATTGGTGTTCCTCATTCCCTCATGCGTGAGAAACCAAGGTTGACATGAATATAGTTGAGGCCACCTTTCTTTCATACAAGCGCTAACCCAAAGTAACTTATACCATACGTAACCCACAAATCAAAACTTGAAACGTTGAAAGGGGTGGACCCCCACGTCCAACCTCACGCGAGCCTTTCTTCATGTGAAGAAAACCCATGACGTCACCCTCATGTTATAATTCATGCTATAACCAAAGTTTGGCATGCTTTGATTATATGAATAAAGGGGGGGTCCACTACTTACTCCCAACTCACCTTTCAAATGCTAGCGTGAGTCTCACTTCTATTTCCATCCACGTGAGCTTTTAAAATATAAACCATACCTTTGAATCAAAGTTTAACATAAACTTAAGTTTGAAAGGAGCGTGAGCCTTAAGTGACCCATGCCAAGTCATTCTTTTAATTATTTTGACTTTTTTCAACTTTGTCTCTTATGCCAAAATGTCCAAATTTAGCATTAAAATGCTCTTCTCATGCATCTTTAGATGAATAATGCTCCATGGGGTGTTTCGACTGCCCGACTGATGTGGAAAGTGGTCCATGGGGTAAAGTGGACGCTTTGAGCTTGAAAATGAGCCCAACCACGCCAAAAACGGACTCTAGATCTGACTTTTATTACACTTTGAATTTTTTTAATTAAACCATTAAAAAATGGCTTAAAAAACGAAAAAAAATATTTTTCTGGGAAACTGACGAAACTCTAGGGGGACCTAGTACATGTCCATACGACTCAAAATCAATGCCTAGCATGCGGAAAAACCTTGACACGAAGGCTCTAATAACCTCCTAAGGCCGAAACACCAAGACGACTACCCTAGCTTTGGAGGTGTGAGTGAAAAACTCAGGAATTATTAGTCGTTTGTTCAACAACTAATAATAATCGAGGGAAAAAACACTCTAGGCTAGTTGGCTTGATGCTCAAGTCTGGGAAGTCGAGCCTTTATAAAAAATTAAAAGCTAGGACATTTTTTACAATTTCCCCAAGGGGGTATGAACATGTGTTTACAAAAAATTTCGAACAGACTCCCAGAAAAAGCCTGAATGACTTCCGAACTTTGAAAAGTGAACAAGTGTACTTGTTCTACTTCGTGGGCTCGCTTGAAAAAACGACCAAGTACAAATTAGGTGGTAACAAGAAGCGTATGAATAGATCATAAATTCTTTGCTGTAATCAGGACATACTAAGACAGGGGCAGTTGAAATGGCTTTCTTTAGTTTAATGAATGATGGTTCATAGGTTTGATCCCAAACGAATTTCACATCTTTCTTAAGAAGAGCATTTAGAGGCTTGGCTATCTCTGCTAAATTCGGAATGAATCTTCGGACGAAGTTTATTTTTCCAAAGAAGGATTGCAAGGAAGCAACATTGTGGGGTGGATTAATAGTATTAATGGCCTGGACACACGCAAGATCTATTCTGATACCTTCTTTAGACACAATATGTCCTAATAGCTTACCTTCATCAATTCCAAAAGTGGACTTTTTGGGATTCAAAGATATACCAAACTTCCTACACCGATCAAAAACTTTCTTTAAATGTTTGACATGATCGTCCCGTTCTTTAGAGAAAACTGTTAGGTCATCTTGATAAATGGCAATGATCTTTCCAATGAGGTCATTGAAGGCTTGATCCATCTCTCTTTGAAAAGTTGAGCAAACGTTTAATAATCCGAAAGGCATTCTTATGTATTCAAAAGCAAAGTTACATATATCGTGTCGACGAATATATCGCCGGGGGTCCGGAATGAAACTTATTGGCAGCAACGGCGAAAATATCGACAAATGTCGTTTTGCAATAAAAATACAAAAATAAACATTTTTTTTCCATTTTTTTAACATCTAAAGCAACAAAAACATCAAATAAACACATTTCCACATAAATATTAAAATACAACTCATATATAAGATGCATAATATGTCAAATGGTGGATCATGATCAAATATCGAGTTTGACTATATAGTATAAAGTATCAAAATACTGAAATGTGTTCTTGATGGAATGATAGAAAATCACATCAAATGATCAAAATAAATGTCTCTCAAGAGATGAATCGTCATGACTCATGAGGCATGTAGATAGTGTATAGAGTCTAGACATAGGACACCAACATAGTATGATAGTACAATGATAAATAATAGGAATCAAGTCATCGACTCCTTGAGGATGATCCTCTAATCAATCTACCCCTTTTACGGGTCAAGGGCAGTGGCAATGGCACCGCTCTTCCTCTAGAAGCAGTAGGTGGTCGTGGAGGTGGTCTAGATGAGCCTGGGGTGGAACTAGAACCTCCAACTGCTCGAGTAGATACTGTGGATGAGGGGGAGGTGAATGTGAGCTGTCTCCTCCCAGTCCCAACTGTATGACTCTATGGAGGTGGTGGCACTGGAGTTGGTCGGCGCTGCAAATGAGTATCAACCTCCTCCTCAATGTCCTCATAGTCATCTTCTAGAAGTGGAACATCAACATCCCCCTCTTCCCCCTCCTCCTCCGACGGATCTGCATCATCATCCTCCTCTTCCTCCAACCATTCAGGTGCCTCGTCCATCATAGGATCTTCTGTCTCCACCCTCTATTTGCTGGTAGTGTCAATGTCATCCAATGAAATGGCATTTGAATTGGGCACTTTCTCAATTTGTTTCACCTGCAACCTTAGATTGTAGTAGACATAAACCATGTCATTAAGGTGCTGAGAAAGTAACCTGCATTAGTATGAGATCCATAGTTAGGGGGTGATAAATGATGATAAATTCAAATTCAAAATTGTAATAAATTTTATTTAAAATTAATAAAATTATAAAGAAGCAAAGATTATAAATTTAAGTTTAAACTTTAACATTTCTAAATTGAAAATTCTAACCTTCTGCACTTCTTGGAGTGTATCTTCTCAAAGACACTTCAATTATGCTCACACCCTGATGAGCTGCAACTTTGACTTAGCACTCTAATGGCAAGTTTTTGCAACTCTGGGACTCTGCGACCATAGTTAGTCCACCACACATCTAGAAAGAAAACAAGGAAGGTAAACAGTAAGACAAAATTCAAATTACAAATTACAATGTATTAAATTTTTACCAAGTAAATAACATAGAAATGAAAGGGTAATTAATTAAGAATCTAAGAGATCAAAATTTGAAAGTTTTAAACAAATTGTACCTGGCATCCTTGTGGTTCTATCCTGGACAGCCATGTCATAGCCAAAAGTGCCACTTGACATCTTATAGATCTCCATCTGTCTAGAAATCTCTACGCGCTCAGAGGGAGTTAACACCATCCTCTGAACACACTGGAGAAGGCCGTCCATGACCTCAGCATCAAACTGAAAGCCACATGCATAAGAGAAAGTAGGGTTGAGGTAGAGCCCTGCTGCATCAATGGGACGATGGAGAGTATTATTCCATCGTTCATCAATTACACTCCATAGTTCAGCTCGTCTTGTGAGTCCCACCTCCCCCTTGTCCTCATAGTAGTGATGGATAGCTTCCTTGGCCCTATCCATGGCCTCATACAAGTAGCCCATTGCAGGCTTTTCACCATCAACCAAACGAAGAACCTTTACCAAAGGTTCACTGATGGCACATACCTCCTCCATTCCTGCCCAAAAGGTCAAATCAAATTGCACCATTCGAGCAATGGCTTGCCCATCTTGTTTGGTGCTATAGACACAAGATGCCCACTCATCAGAAAGAAACATCCGCTACAACTCCATCATAACCTTATGCATAGACTGAAGAGAAATGAAGGAAGTGGCGAATCGTGTGATTGCAGGCCACATCATCTCCTTGTTTCCGGTGAAGCGTCTCATGAGTGAAAGAACATATGTATGATTGTATATATATTTTGTCACACTCCGAGCTGAATCAATGACTTCCTTGATCCAAGGAAGTTTTCCCATGTCCTCTAGCATCAAATCAATGCAATGGGCAGCACAAGGAGTCCAATACAAGCTTACATACCTCTACATAAGCATCCTCCCAGCAGCAACATAATTGGCAGCGTTGTCCGTAATGACTTGGACAACATATTGTGGACCTATCTCTTGGATAAACTTATCCAGCAAATCACATAATAAGTGTGCATCTTTAACATAGGGAGATGCATCGACAGATTTGATAAAAATTGTCCCCCTGGGACAATTGACCAAGAAATTGATAATGGATCTGCCCTTCCCATCAGTCCATCCATCTGACATAACACTGCAATTGGTGGCCGGCCATGACTGTCTGAGCTCATCTAATCTCCGGGTGCAATCAACCTTCTCATCATCAAGGAGTCTCCCTCTCAAATCATTATAGGAAGGTCCCCTATAATCTGAACCAACAGCGCCAGCAGCTTGAAACATGGCATGATAGTAGGGGTTGTTTTTGGCGATGTTGAAAGGCACATCACCCCATAGAAAACATTTTGTCACAACTCTATCCGCCTCTTCCTTCTCCCTTTGTTTGAGCATGGTTCGAACAGAAGGTTGCCTCGAATACAATGCCGCATAAGGTAAGGTTGAAGAAGGCACAGTGGAATGTGGGGGTCGCGTAGATGAGGAGAAGGAATGCATGCCACTTGTGGCTCCCATGGTTCGTGACTGTGTTCTAGATGCAAGTTCATTTCTGAATTCCTCATTCTCGTCCCTCTTCTTAGCCATGTCAAGAATGGATTGGTTTGCAATACGCATCACTTCTGGGGTAACAACAGGACAAACATCCACTTCATGCCCAACAAGTTTGGCAAAGGTGGTATTTCAAGCGGCTAATTCCACCAGAAATATCCTTCCCACATAGTTTGCAATTCAACCTTTGCCGATTATTAGGGTCAATTGGCTGCCCATACTCCCACATTGGATCCAATAGATTTGGCATTGTGTCACCTATGCCACAACAAACAAACAAAAATGAATAAATTTTAAAATGTTCTTCTTTAAAATTTTGAAAACAATAAAATTATTAAAACATTCAAAGAAATGGAGGGTGGCCTACCTAAAAGGATAAAACCCTATAGGCTATGATTGTAATGGAAAATCTACACCCTACACTAAATCTAAACCTAAACCCTACACTAAATCTACATTAACCAACAAATCTCAAGCAAAAAGAAAAAGAATGAAAGAATACATACCTGAATAGATTTAGATGGCAATGGAAGCTTGATCGTTTGCCCCCTTCCTCTCTTATAGAAAATTGCCCAAAACAGCAGTGCTCCACTTCCTCCAAGCCACAAAGTGCAAATGAATTGGAAAAACCCGTTCGCGGCCTCTTTATGGTGAAAAAATGAATTTTTTATGAGCAGGGCGATATTTTCTATCGACTCGCGATATATTAAAGTGTTGCGATATTTTTAAAAATTGGGAAAATGTCGTGATTTTTTGATGGCGATATATCACCGGCTCCTTTGACTCGCGATATATCGCGATGTCGGTGATATATTGCCAATATATGTAACTATGTTCAAAAGTTCTCCATGGAGTTGTAAAATTTGTTTTTTCTCTATCTTCCTTTTTAATATGCACCTGATTGTATCTCGAAAAACCATCTAACATTGACAACATTCCTGCGCTTGTAACACTTTGCAATAAATTCTCCATGTTTGGCAAAGGGTAGTTATCTTTAAGAGACGCTTGATATAGATTTCTAAAATCTATGCATATCTTGATTTCGCCGCTCTTCTTTCTCATGATCACGGGATTAGAAACCCAAGTGGTATGTCAGACTGGTCGGATAATCCCAGTAGCTAACGTCTTTTCAAGCTCTTTTTTAATCAAGGGAGCTAGCTTAGGATTTACATTTCACAATTTTTGTCTATAGGGTTTAGCTCCTTCATTCAAAGGAATAGTATGCTCGATAATGGCAGGATCAAAAGTTTTAAGATCATCATACGTCCAAGCAAAAACATCCTTGTATTCTCTAATTAGATTTTCAATAGCTTTTCTTTCTTTTGGGGATGCATTCTTTTCGATTTTAGTCATTTTAGGCAAAACTGGGGTTCCAATGTTAATCTCTATGACCTCATTTACTGGTTCAACTCTTTTTCCTTTATATTCATCATGCTTATTGAAATTTTTCTCCAGAGGGATTGCTAACTTCATAACATCAACATCTTGCAAAGACCGGTTGTTTACTTTATCTTCCAAATCAACATTATAGTCTTGAAAATTATTTGAGTGTTGTAAAAATGCAATGATCTGGGCATCATTATCGAAAACTTGCCAGTGATCTTGATTATCAAGAATCGATGGTCTAAATAACACTTCAACTTTACACTCTGTTTTCCGCCGAATGCACATCGTCAGCAGAAATCTTTTGGGCTGCTGCTTGCCTAAGCGGGAAAGGTGTGGCCTTGGGGGCAAGCAAAGAGCCAGGTGCTGTCACCTGATCCAAGCTCCTCCATTTAGGCTAACTCCTAACGAAACCAAGGGGGTAGTCCCTAAAAGAGGTTGTCTAAGGCTTTTTGTTTTAAAGTGTTCTTAGATGTAAGATGAGAATTAGTGTTGTTTAGGAGTTTTGATATACATAAAAAAGACCAGTTACGCAATCCACTTTGCTATTTGCAAAACATGATATAAATGATGAGACAGATATTAAGGCATCCACGCATAAAATAACTTAAACAAATGGACAAATGCTCCAAACCAGATGATGCAAAAAATAAACAGACCAGTGCCTAAAAATGGAGTCATGATGCTGAAAATCTAAGTCTTGGATGTTGGTGAGATCGTTTTGCAAATGTACTTGGTCAAATTTTAATGTACGTTTTATGAATGATCTTGTTAATGAGGCGAGGGGGATTTCCACTTGGAAATATAACCGAAAATATTCGAAGTGGCTTTGTTCAAGCACATGTTGGACAATCTGGTTTGCAGTCAAGCGTTCGATAACTTTCCAACTGCTGCGAAACAAGGAGAGCTACCCAGCGTACCCACTAAGGGATTAGCCACTCAGAATATTGCGCTAAATGCGGGGTGGTAAATTTTATTATGATGGCAATTGGAATTATATCTGTGAATCAAATAGCTACAGTGCTTCTGGGTATCTCGATCGGGTAGAGCATACACACTGTAAAAATAAGTAAATTCCAATTTTATGGGGATGGTGAGTTGCAAATTTTATTAACACACAAAGCTCTCCGACAGAGAGTGCTCTTGATCCACCTTATGGTGAGATTCAAGAGTCTTATCTAATCTAGGATGCAGGTGCAATGTATTAATGCTCTCTAAGAGAGAGTGCTCTTGACTTGTATTATGACAAGTTCAAGAGGCTTTGGGTTCATTTTAAGACTTTATTAATCAAAGAGCAAGAAATGTAAGGAACTAAATGGCATGCATGTGATGAAATTAAACTAGCAATTAGTGAAAATAAACTAAGTCTAAAACAATCTTAAGCTAAGCAAAGATAGAAAATCACACAAAACACACTTCCCCCAAATAGGGGAAGTAAGAAAAACGTGGGAGGCTTGACCCCACTAGTCATTTTAATTAATAAATTACAACTTTGGGAATTTAACCCTTTTGAAAAGAACTTGAAAAACTAGAAGATTGAAACCAGCGTTAATAGCTTTTACAAAGGATGTATTTTTCGCTTGTATTTGTCTTCTTGTTTTGCACTCTTCTTCAATCCCCTCAAATCTTTGGACTTGTTTTCTTGATCTACTCTTCGATACCTGCACAAAAAAGACAAACACTCATGCATACATTATTTGTTAATAAACCAAACTAATCTAGATGCTCAAAAAGTGAAATTATTCAAATTACAAAATTACTCTTTTTTAATGCAATTTGTAGTCTTTTTTGAATGAAAACTAGATGCAAAATTTTACATGCAAAGTAGGAAAGAGGAAGAGGGCAAAATGGAGGAAAAATGGAGCAAAAGGAAGGCTGAAAATAATGAGAAAAATAGGGAAAAAGGGGGTGCGAACAGCAGTAAAGAAGGTTGCAAAAAAGTGAAGGAAGAGGCTGAAAATAATGGAAAAAGAGGGCAGCCAACGAAAGGACAAGTTGGCTGCAAAAAAGTGAGAAACGGGGCAGTGAACTAAGCAAAAAGAGGGCTGCAAAAATTGGTAAAAACGGGGCATCCAACAAGGAGAAAAGTGGCTGCAAAAATTTGAAGAATAAAGCGTAGCGAAGAGTGAAGAAAGTGGGCAAAAAAGCAAGAGAAATGAAGATGTAAAACGAGGTAGAACAATGAGAAAAAATAGAGGAACAAAAGCGAGATGAAGTATTGAGGAAGAAGATCAATGGAAGGGCAAAATAAAGAGGTAAAAGAAGAGAGTGGAAAGAAGAAGAAAGATGGATCTTGTAATCAAAGGGAGTTTTAAATTTTAAGTTTATGAAAGATAGGAAAAAGCCCATTTTGGCTGTGTTTCTTGATTGGAAAATAAGCGCTTTGTATGCCCTGCACGGTGAAAGTGTTAGATAAAAAACTCCTGCTTTGTGAAGAGGTGGTTGAGCTTCAACCCCTTCTCCACCTTCGGTTATCCTTGAAACACAATCCTCAATCAACAAAACACAAGATTAAATGCCAGAATGTTTAATCAAGAAAATATCTGAAAAACAATGGTATACCTACTACTTCCTGTTCAATTCAGATATTCAATAGATTTTACATAGATAAACAAATTATAACGCGAAATGATTACCCTACTGTGCTAGATTTATAGCCTTCCTAAGCTAGCAATGATCATGTACTTTGCAAAAAGAAAATAATAAGTTTAAGAAAGATGTCACCTCCCACAAGATGAAAATCAAGCACCAAGAACCCATGCATGGACCTCCAAAGCCATTTTATTCCATTCATTAAACAAATAAAACTGTTACAATTTGAGCAGAGGTCTCTTGCAAATTCTCCATATGCAAATGGGAAGAAAAGCCTCTTATTTATACAAAAGGGAAAGAAAATAGGGCTTAAGTCCCTAAATCTGGACTAAGAGTAACACTAGAGCAATTGAATGAGGTCGGCATGATGATTCGGAGTTGAACTGAGTTGTAACTGAGATAAGCCCGAGTTGTAATGATGAGGGGGGGGGCGGGTGAGGTGGCTCATCCTCCCTCGTAATGATCACCCAGCCAATAGATAACCCACACTTCAACCAAAAACGAATTTAGCTAAAGAGGGTGAATTTCTAACTGATAGTTCAACTGCTACACTTCGATACTTGATCTGAAACTGATCGATATTGATTGGAATCATCATAAGTGCTTCGTGCCGAGCTAATTAGCTCTTTATTTGATTCAATTTGGCCTTTTTTGGAGATATTTTGATTTTCTCCAATTTATTATTTTTTATTATTTTATTTAATATTTCTCATTTTTGGGGTTTTTTGAGAAAATATTAATTATAAGGCCAAATAATAGTCTGAAACTTAGGATAAGTGCGTTTAGGGGCTAAATGAATGTTTTGGCTTAGAAAATAAGTGTTTATTTGCCAAAAACACCCCCCGGACCACTTAATTATGACAAATTGAAAATTTTCAATTAAACCATGGTCAAAATGGTTTAATTAATTGAAAAATTTAATTAATTCCCTATAGTAAAAAAAAAAGAAAACAAACTCAACTCCGTCGGTAAAATTTATTTTGACAATTTTTTAAAGCGTTCCGGGGCTTAGGAAATGACCATAGAACATACCAATAGTGTCTAGTAGGTCATATTTACTAGTTGGACTCTATTAACCCCCGAAGGCCCAAATTTCAGAATCGGGCATTCCAGCTTTGGAGGAAACGGGAGAAAAACTCATGGATTATATTCGGTTGTAGGCAAAGCATAATCGACAAGGGAAAAAAGTCCTTGGAATACCTTAGTTGAAATCTACGTCTTAGGGGACCGAGCCACTCAAAACCCCTACTAGCACACTTTATTACAAAAACCCCATGGGGCATAGTCATTTCAGCATAAAAATAAAAATGACTAGCCAAAATTGGCTAGGCAAAAGATTCTGAACTTCTGCTGCACTGAACATGAACATTGACCATGTTTATCAAATGGCGGCTCAACAGGAGGTTCAACTATGGTACAAAATAGTTGGTAACACACTCCTTCTCCTTAAGGTGATTTGGGATTTCAAAAGTGGATGCTGTTACTGATAATGCATCAGCCAAGGTGTTCTCCTCTCTTGGGACTACTCGGATTGCAAATGCATCAAACATTTCAATAGTATCCCAAACAACATTTCTATAATCTCTAAGTCTATTGTTTTTGGCCGCAAATTTTACCTGCTACACAATTAAATCTGAATCACCTATAACACTTAGGCATTAGATTTTCTGATCTCGAGCAATCTCTAATCCCAAAAGTAAGGCCTCATACTCAACCACATTATTTGTGGCTTCAAACTCAATACAGAAAGAGAAGTACTTTTCTTCTCCAAAGGGGGAAATAAGGACAATTCCTGCTCCTGCACCATGCCTAGATTTAGCTCCATCAAAATGCATCTTCCATACTTGGCTGGGAGGAAAAGGATGTAGTCGAGGATCTTCTCAGTAATTTGCCAAAACTATATAGTTTCCAACTTCATCTGTAGGACGCATGGCTTCCTCAAAAGGGTGCTTAGGGGTCTCCACATGTTCAGTCATAGGTTTTTCATTTACTAACTTATAGAAAGCATTTAATCCAAGAGCCAAAAGTCGTTTTACAATGAGAGCCTCTCAATATATAGATCTCTCAAGTACATAATACCTAGATCCAAAAAGATCAAGGGTCAAGATCATTCTAATCAAGGGTCAAGATTAGCTGGATACATAATACGTGGATCAACTCAAAGATAGAGGGGGCACACCCACTAAGATGCCTAAGGGAGGGGCGTACCACATGAAAGAAGAGTTAAACATAACATAGCACATGGATCAACTCAAAGATAATGTGACAAAGGGACCAAATCGTGGCCCCTCAAAATACATCAAAATCGCCCAAAATAATAAGTGCTAGGACGTGTGGACCCCATGAAGAATGAAAATGCTGTCAGAAGGTGAAGATATCATCAATTATATACCTCATAGCAATCTCATGCCATTTCCTTGCCTCAATTACCCAAATTGATTTCCTTATTAGCCATTTTCATTATTTTTATATGTCCAAACACTACCTCAAAGAAATAAAAATGCTCATATCTCACTGCTGATTAAACCTGGATGCCAACAGGATGCAAAAATGGAACTGACTCCATAGCAATATGGTAATTTCGATTGGCTACACACTGTGTTCCCCTGTGGTGCCCTAGGAGAAATAAATATCGACTGAAAAGCATTTTATTTTAATTTATTGAAGCCAAACTACATCAAACTGATAAACTGACCCATAAATCTAATGCAAGTGCCCAAAGCTGAAAACTGAGTTCATCAATGGACTCAAAATGTCATATCTACTAGGATTGAGTACTCATACACCATATGTCCATAAAAAATATACATCAAAGGCCCATACATGCCAGAATAATAATAATAAATAGGCCTGTACATGTTGATAATCATAATAATAACAAAAACCACCATGGCAGAACATCATTAGAAGCATGAATATGTCTAATGGACTTTGATAGACCACAAATAATCATCATCCACCATCATAGGCCAAAACTCATTTCAGTCCCTACAACTAACTTAATCAAACTGAGTTGACCAGGTCGAGAATGATAAAAAAGATGACCCAAATGTAAATCTCTGATATTGCAAAGTACAAAATGGATATGCATGCTCAATTAGCTATGTTAATAGTAAGATTCAAGTATAAGTGGCTTCTATTAGCGATTATAAGAACAATACTTATAAATAATATATCCAAATCAAAGTAATTAGTTGCTATAAAAAAGAACCTCAAGCGTATACTCATTCATAGGTTTGGCCATTTTGCTAGTCAAGGGTGAAGGTGAATAAAAGAAGGTAAGACCATGCGAATGACTTGATACTCGACACTAGAAGCATCTAGGATGAAGGAAAAAGGGGATCGACACAACACATAAGCTACACTAGGTGAACATTAGGGAATGGTAGTGTTTCACAGATAGGTGGAATAACGAGAATGCTCCACTAGACTCTAGGCAAGCAACCTTTTAAAACAATTTACTTGCACAACAAAAGACAATAGTCAACCTCCAAAGGAAGGTGCCCTGGAAAACCTTCTCGGCTTCCAGAAAATGACAAAGGCATAAACCTGACAGGTCAACCTCACCCTATTGCCCTGTAGGGGCAAATGAGCCATATATTATACAATGAATGAGTGCTCATCCTTTGGCCATTAACTCTTTTTAAACATTTACTTTATCAATCATTTATTTAACTAGCCATCCTCAAAGAACAAATTTCTGGAATAATGTTACAGGCCTTAGATAATGACTCGATATGACCTCCATTGCCTGCCATCGTCCATAGGTGTGATGGAGTAACCACCCTGTTTCCCTTTGGGGGAAAACGTCCTCACATCATACAAATGATGTCAGCTTGTCTCTTGGCAACTGGTTGACTGTTACATTTTATTTGTAATAGTGTTTAAAAACACTTTTATTTTGCTGGCTAGGCATCCATTTAGAAAAACATTTTAGTTCTGATGCCTTTGTATCTAAAGACACTTTTGATTAGGACTACTTATGTTCAAGACCTAGAGGAAAACAATCCCTGTGATGAGAATCTCACAAACCAACAACGAGACACAATTTAAACATGGAGACTATTCCAACATAGAGGCGAAGGTGGGGGAAATCCTAGATGCCATTAGTCAAGTTACAAGTCAGGGTTAAACTATTAGAATTTTGATGGTTATACAAGATCGTAAAACATTTAGCATCATAACATCGTAACCATAGGCAAAGGATCACTGAAAGAAAGACAAGTACAACCACACAAAAGAACACAGAGATTTATCCGGGGAAACCCACATGGGGGAGAAAACCCAACAAAACTTCCTCGATATAGAATTCGACCAAGTACAGTGTAAGAACCCAAGAACAATACTACAAGCTACCTTTCCGCATTAGACTGTTTCTCTCTCTCTCTTTTGTGCAATTGCTTGATGAGAAGTGTGTAAATGAGGGAGGCGCCTCACCTATTTATATTCATTAGGTGAGTGACTCAATTACCTAACTAGGTCATCCGTGTTTTCTGATTAGGCCGACCTACCTAGGAAGACTCAAAATAACATTTATAAGGTACTTTTGTGGGTACTATTGCCCTCACTTGCAACGAAAGTTTTACCTCATGACTTTTACATGACCAATTACATCAAGGATATCTCCAAACAGAGGAATAACATCTCCAAAGGAGGAATACGATAAAGGTACAATAGAATATCTTCCAAAGTTACATTTCTTTCAACACTCCCTTTTAACAAGGAAGGTATTCTACATCATCATCAACAACAACAACAACAACTGTACAACTGACTGGTGAATATATATGTCATAGGAAGTTTGGAACAACAACATCATGTGTCTGGAACAACATCATCATGGGACATCCTCATCAACATCAGCATGGAACATCATCATCACAGAACATCATCGTCACGAAACATTATCATCGTGGAACACCATCATCATGGAGCATCATCATCGTGGAACATCATCACTAAGCATCATCATCATGGAATATTATCAGTATGTGAATACTGGGACATCATCATCATTTGGGACATCATCAGTATGTGAGTACTGGGACATGATTATCATCAGTATGTGAGTACTGGGACATTATCATCTGCAACATTAGCATGTGAATATTGGAACATCATCATCTGCAACATTAGTATGTTAATACTGGAACAACAACATCGTTAGCATGTCAGTGCTAAAACAACACAATCAACAAATAAATGTTATATCACCATTCGCATCATCAACATGGAGATGCTGGAACAACATCATCATCATCAACATATAATGCTGAGACAACATCATCATCATCAGGATTGAGTGTTGGAACCACATCATCATCATCAGGATAGAGTGTTGGAACCACATCATCATCATTAGCACAAAGTGCTGGGACCACATCATCATGCCCTTAGGACATCTGAAGCAACATCTCAGTGGGTACTTTGATAGCTCCACCAAGCGTTTGTCTGACTTAATAACCCTTTTGAGCCAAACAAGCCTAGCCAGACAAATGGATCTACCTGGGGACCAAACAAGCCTTGTCTGGCTTACTAGCCCTTTCGGGCCAAACAAGCCTAGCTAGACATATTAATCCCCCTAAGATCAAACATGGATCGTCTGGCTTACTAACCCTTTCGGGCCAAACAAGCCTAGCCATGCATATCCTACCTAGGCTGAGCTACCACACCACTGCAACAGGAAACCTACCACATCATCATCACTCCCTCTTTCGAGAGAGGTCCTTTCAGACTACACCAAGCTTGTCTCGAAAGTATTCAAACTTTACACGAGATGGAGGCTTAGTCAACACATCAACAGCTTGTTCTTCATCATTCTTCTCTTGTACATTCGCAGCTTCATCGTACATTTGCAACTGCATCATTTTTCTCTTGTACATTCGCAACTGCATCATTCTTCTCTTGTACATTTGCAACTTCATCATTCTTCTCTCGTAGATGATTGCATACGATCCTTCCTACAAGTCAAATACAGTTGCATGATTAGAAACATTTCATAACATATTCATAAGACAAATTCTTATGCAAATGCAACTATTTTAGGTAATACGACATTCATCCATATCCCATATACATTTAGTAACTTTCTAGATGTCTTCCATCTCTACCAAGACATTATTAGGAGCGTGCACTACTCCCAACATGTTAGCAAAGAGGTTTCATTCTAGATAAGTAGCAATGGAATGTTGTACAACACCATAAGCCACTTACCCATCACATCCATATTAGTAGTAAACTGTTAATAAATGCAAACACTCTGGAAACATTTCATATTAGTAGTAAATTGTTCATAAATGCAAACACTCTAACATGCATAATACACTTCCTAAATATAGGAACATATCTATGCACACAATTTAACGATATCATTTAAGCAACCAGATATATAGGAAATGACAATTGAAATACTTATTTTTGTTTGTTTGGTAGAACGCATCTCGACTCCGCAAAGCAAATATCCGGCCTCATGTTCGTTAAGTACATCAACGAACCAATATTCTGCTTGTAGACTGTGACAACAACTATTTTTGAGGTAGGATCATTGACTGACTTCAAGTTTTATGCCATTGGTGTAGCCCACCATTTCAAACCTTATCTCAACCACACATTTTCCATGGCTAAGGAAAATACCCTCTAGATTCTGCCACACCTCTAATTTCTAGAATCATGTCAAGTTTATCGAACTTTGAGATCTACCGTAGTCACTCCCTCTGAAGTGGAGCACCATCCTCCCTCTGCATCTTGTATTCTCTGCATCGAGACATTCTGTACTGCAGTGACTAGTATCCTTCTCTGCTGCTGATCTTCTGCGTATCCATCTATGCCATCTCTCAAGGTCACTGGATATCAAGATCCTCTAAATCAAACTTTGTTGCAAAGGTTGAGATCTCTATCACCTTAGGTGATCCTCAAGCTCCTCATGTAATTGTATGTGCTATCCCATGGTTGCCTTCTGAGCTTGTACAAATCATTCTGTGCATATGTGGTTCTCTGTAGAGAGTCCCAAATCCTGGAGGTTGCTCGATTTGTTCTTCTACTTTGATTACACCAACTGTCTAGTGTAATATCCACCACTAAAGAAGTGTGTCTGGCCCTTAGAGCAATGTCTCGCCATAATCCACTCCCTCTTTCTGAGAGAAATCACAAAGCTTGCTTTGTATCTCTGGATACTTTCATCTGCTGTATGCTTGATCTTGTAGATCTACTTGGAAGACATTACAAACTTCCCTTGAGGTCACAAAATCATATCCAAACATCATTCTATATGATCGACCGATACTTCTTGATCATATCATCCTTCCATTCTTTCCTCTTGGGACATTCTTTCGCAAAGTATCCTTTCTCATCACAACTGAACATCTGAGTTGTCAGAGGTTCTTCTTCTGAAGTCCTTTTATTCTTGCGAGAATGTTCTTGCTTCTTGTTCTTTCTCTTCTTGGCATGAGTTGTTAAGGCTTGATTGTCATATTCATCCATCTCTTCTTCTTTTGCTATCAATCGAGCTTCTTCTTATGTACATTCCTCAATAGGTGAGCTTCCTTTTAGAACAAATCCGTTGAATGAACTTGAAAGGCCATTCAAGGTTGTAATCTTTGCTTCTGCTTCTTTGACATTGTCTCCAATGGCTTCTAGTTGCTTCTTGATTTGAGAGATCCTTGTGAAGTAAGATTGAATGCTTTCTGACATTTGCATCTTCACATCCTTGAGTTGAGTTCTCAAGGTCATCTTCCTGTTGATGTTCTTTTCTTTGTACAAGCTGGTCATTGCATCGAACATCTCCTTGGAAGTCTTCAAGGATGATGCACGTGAGATCCAATGGAGACAAAAGTAATCCTCTTGGCTTTGACTAGGTCCTTCTTTTGCTTTGCTTTGTCTTCATCTCCCTCTTGATCTGTAGCTTCTTCTTTGACATAGTTCTCTAAGTCATGCTTCTTGAAGTATGAGAAGCACTCTATACTTCCATGCTCAGATGTTCTCGGTTCCTTCAAGCTTGGTATTGTTTGTCATCATGATAAAAATGAGAACCTCAAATGGAAATAGAGAGGATAGAACTTATCAATGAGATTGCTTCAACTTGATGCTTGGTTGAATGCTTTTATGGAAGACTGATTCTGGTGGGCCTAGGGTTTGACAAAGAAACCCTAATTTTTCAACTTAAGTAAATTTCAAATCTGATTAGATAGAAAGATGCCTCCTCAAGGTGAGTTGAGCAACATACTCATTTTCCCTAAACTATGGACAAAATTGCAAAATAGCTGATGCCCCTAGTTTTCCCTGGTAGTAGTGTTGTGTCAAAAATTGAAAATCCACATAATGAGAAATTTATTCCATAGAAAGATGCACCCTCCTAGGGCGAGTTTGATGGTCCTCCTTTTTCAACTGGTCGGTAGAGGGAAGTGCCTAGAATAGGAAGCCCTAGTTTCTCCAATTTATTCTACAGAATTGTTTGATCTTGATTCTACTGTATCTCCAAAATTCCTACTCCTAAAGGTCCGAAACGCCGTCTTGGGATAACTTGATCTGTCTTCTTTCCAACCCCATAGGTTAGAGCAGAATTGGATTCCCCAAGTGGAACTTATGATAGGTTTCCCAAGGTGACCTGTTTGAGGACTGGTTCATTATAACGAACTTGTACGGATTGCCACGTGTCATTGTTTTAACTTTGGGGTCTGAAACTCGCATCACAGAAACTACAGTTTGTGCCCTATCTGCAACATTTTGCGAAATTCAAATTGGATCTTTCTAGTCCGAGATATATCAAATATTCCTAGGTCACTTGTTTAAGACTGAATTCTGGAAGAAGCTGGAACCCTGATTGGCAGAATCATATGTCCTAAAGTACAACGAATTTGAGGCAGAAACTCGCAGACAAGGTACATCAAGATTTCATCTTCGTCCTGTCCAAGTTTCAGCTCCTGAGCCTTCTCCAAACTCGAGTTATAGCAAAAATTCAAGATGACTATATTTTGCCTTCCAGGGTTTTCAAGCATGAAACCCTAATCTCCCGTAGTTGCAGTTGTAGTAGTGTTTCAGCTGCACAAAGACGTCTTTCAGTGTGGTTCTGATACCATGTTAGAATTTTGATGGTTATACAAGATCTTAAAACATTTAGCATCATAACATCATAACCACAGCAAAGGATCACTGAAAGAAAGACAAGCACAACCACACAAAAGAACACATAGATTTATCTTGGGAAACCCTCATTGGGGAGAAAACCCAACAAAACTTCCTCGATATAGAATTCGACCAAGTACAATGTAAGAACCCAAGAACAATACTACAAGCTCCCTTTCCGCAGTAGACTGCTTCTATCTCTCTCTCTTGCGCAATTACTTGAGTGAGAAGTGTGTGTAAATGAGGGAGGCACCTCACCTATTTATATTCATCAGGTGAGTGACTCAATTACCTAAATAGGTCGACCGGATTGTCTAATTAGGGCTGACCTACCTAGGAAGATTTAAAACAACATTTATAAATTACTTTTGTGGGTACTATTGACTCAACTTACAACGAAGGTTTTACTTCATGACTTTTACATGACCTATTACATCAAGGACATCTCCGAACCACGGAATAACATCTTCGAAGGAGGAATACAATAAAAGTACAATAGAATATCTTTCAAATTTAGATTTCTTTCAACATATACAAAAGAAGGGAAGACAATGTTGATTAAGTTGTCATTGATGCCAATAGTGCTTGGTCATTGATGTCAACAGTTGAGTCTTGGTGCTCCTCGTGGAGCCCCTGAGGGCTAGTGTTTGGTTGTGTCTTTGTTTGCGTCAAAGGAGCCCTTTTGACTTTGTCTGAACCCTAAGATTGAAGCCCTTGGAGGCCTTGGGACAATGGAAAAAGCCCTAGTTACCCATTGATTTCGTTAAGTACCCCTAAGTTGTTTCTTGGTCCCATTTGAGTCCATTGTCGAGTTCCTTGCTCCTGGGTGATCTTTGGTTAATGGTATTTGTGCAGCTTATTATGCTTGTACTTGTTTTGGTATTCTTGTTGATTGATGGTTGGATAATGTGGTAGTTTAGTCCTGGAGCCCACACACTTTCCCTTGCAGTCTTGCACATGTTGAAGTTTGGTTAATGATGATATCCTTGGTTTTTGAACCCACACTTGATGGTTGTTAGAATTTGATGTCACATCTTGATGTTGGATTCCATGTTCTTGACAGTTACAAATGACCCATTCTGTGTTCATTTGTTGAAAACGGTATGCTTGATATGCCCTTGATTGAAGATCATTGAGGTGCACACACGTAGCCACAATAGAGTTGGTCAACAAATTTTTTGAATGCCCTTGTTTAATGAACATGCTTGTTGGTCATAAGCCCATAACTTTGTTGAAGCATATGCATTTGATATGGAGTCCTTGCTTGATGATCATAGTCAAAGAAGCCCTTGCTTGTTGGTTCTTAGTCTACAAGAGTGTTAAAGATGTCCTTATGTTCAAACCCTTGTTAATAATGATGAAGCACTTGCATTACATATGATGGAGACCTTGGATATGGAAGATTCCCTTGATTGGTGATGTAGCTCTTGGTGCCATAAAAATACTTGAGGAAGCCATTAAGAAGATTTCAAATCCGTTTTTGACGTCCTGTACGAATTGAAGAATTCAAGGGTAATGTACTAAGTATTTGAAAATAAACCCATCATAGGGAGATAGTCCTCGTCAAGCACTTTCCATTGATATGTGGAGTGTCTCCTAACTCCTTATGGTTGATCAGTTTTGATTTTTTAAACTTAATGTATCAATTTGCCCCTTTACAAGTAGGTCGTCTTACTAAAACAATTCAATTAATTTTTAATTAAAACTACTACAAGTCGACCAGACATGTGAATAAATCCTCCACGGCCTATGTACTCAGGCTCTCTTGAATATTGTTTTGCCTCTCTCCAACTTTCTCCGGAAATATCATGCATGTCACCTACATAGTTTATGTACTCAGGCTCGCTTGAAGATGCTTTAGGATCACAACCCTCTGGAAAACCATGCTCCAGAATATAGCATGCATAATAGCAAGAAGATTCCTCATGGAAATCTCTGCACGCCCTACAGAATGGTTTGTAAGGCTCAACCACATTAGTAGCCTCTAGCCGATGAGGAGGCCTCTGCTCATGGTTTGGATTCTTTCTCTGCCATGTTTGTCTTGCAGGGAAAGTTCTAGGAGGTGGCGGAGGTTGAGTTCTTTCAACAGTTATGACCCTATTCTGAACCTCTTTAATCTGTGCTAAGTGCTTCCTTTCCATGTCTTGCATTTTCTCTGTCAGGTCCATGAGCTTCTTCTCATATGCTTCGTTTGATGACTCTTTTCCTTTAGGTTCAACAGTTTTTAGAGGAGTTGATGATCTAGAGTAACCTTGGATGTTTGACTCTTTTGAAGACTGCATATTCTTATCAATTTTAATGGCCAAATTCTGAGCTTGAAGCAGTGTGGTTGGCTCCTTGTCTCTAATTTGGTATTGGATCTTGCCACTTAATGCTTCTATGTAATAATCCAAAGTGGAAGCTGCAAGAAGAGCATGAGTGGCAGGGATGGAATTTGACAACTCTGTGAACATATTGTTGAACTCACCCATGGTTTCTGTATCAGACTTCTTCATACTAGTCAAGGCTGCCACTAGATGTCTAGGTTCCTTTTTACTGCCAAACTTTCCAAGGAAAGCAGTCTTGAAGTCCGCTATGGTAGTAAAAGAATTGTTTGGCAAATTATCATACCAGTTGCCGGCTTTGCCATCCAAAGATAGAGCAAAAAGGGTCATGTATACATCTTCATGTTTGTCAGTACCCCTGGCATAGGCACCACAGTGTTTTGAAAAATATCTGAGATGCTGCTCAGCAGAGGTAGAGGCATCAGTGCCTGTGAAAGTGACAAGCTTATCAATAGCTTTTTCGAGAATGTTATGGGGCTGACCTGCTATCTCAGTGAAATTGAGTTGAGTAAAAAACTCATCCATTGTGTTAGGAAAACAGTTATTGTTTTGAAAATTTTCTAAGTTTTCTTGAAATAAAAGATGGATGTCTGAAACAGACTCATATCCAAGTTCTTCAAGGATCCTACAAGAAGCAAGTTTGTTCAGTCTCCTCCTATAAACCTTATCAGGCTTGGGGATGAAATTGAGCAAACCTTCAAAGTTTCTTCTAGTTGAATACCTTGAGGTGTTAACTGACAGTGGAGTCGCCAGGTGGACTTAAGTCTAATTTTGGAGAGTGATTGGACTAAAAATCTACCAAAAAAAGGGATAAAGGTAAAAAACTAAAAAGAAACAAAGGTTGTCCAGGAACAAAAAGATTTGTCCCCGGCAGCGGCGCCAAAAGATGTTCGCCGATTGCACATCAGCAGCAGAAATCTTTCGAAAGCTGTCTCCGCACTTAGGAAAGTGGGAGAGGTGTGACCTTGGGAGCAAGCACAGAGCTAAGTACTGCCACCTACTCCTAGCTCCTCCGTTTAGGCTAACTCCTAACGAAGCCAAGGGGGGTAGTCCCTAACAAAGAGTTTTTTAAGGCTCAATGTGGTTAAAGTGTTTAAATTGATTACGGATGCGGATGGGTGTTGTTTAGGAGTTATTGTGATTATAGGTGTTTATTTATTATGATTATGACACATAAATCAAAAGCAATCCACGTTGCTAGCAAGAGATCAAAAGATAAGAATGATTCCAGACTTCGTTAATTATGCATTTAGAGATAGAAATTATAACAGGCCACAGACAATTGATCAAAATAAAATAATTATGCAGATTAAAAAAGGACCAGTGCCTTATGGAGTCAAAATACTGAAATGCGCAAAGAATTAAATAACAAGTCTAGAAATCAAACTAGTGAATATTAGGTTGTGCGAGTGCTCTTGGTAGATTTTAAGAATTTTAAGTGCTCTTGATTAGGGTGTCAACGAAGGTTTGTCAAAAAACCGAGAGAATATTCCAAGTTCAATCCGTTGAAGACATGTCGGGCCCGCCCAGTTTCCGAGGCTGGTATCGCAGAGATTGACCAGCTAGCTGAGAAGCTTAGACAGTGGGGGTTCCGGCGCCTCTACTAAGAAGTACTTTAGAAAATTCCCTACAACGTCGGTGCGTTGGTTACAGGGTTTTAAATTTTATTAAGTTATTCTTGCAAGATTAGAGATCTAGTGCCGTTTCTGGGTACTCCGATTTTGAGGTCGGTCAGAGCATACTCCGGCAAGGAGAGAACGAAGTTAATTAATTAGGGGTTGTGCGTTGCAAATTTTATTAAGTTAATTGATTAAAATTTTCCGATAGAGAGTGCTCTTGACCCCGTCTTATGACAATGGTTCAAGAGACTTAGCTAATCTAAGATGCATAATGCAAGGATATGCAATTCTAAGTATGCTCTCCGATAGAGAGTGCTCTTGACTTGTATTACTACAAGTTCAAGAGAATTAATTCGTCAAACTTAAAGGAAATGGAAACATAAAGATCAAAACCACCCAAGAGTCTCTTTTAGGCTTTTTAGGGCCCTAATCGGGAAAGCAAGAGGGTAAGCAAAACTCTATCAAAAGGGTGAAGAAATAATGCATTAACCAAGTAGGTAATCAGAGAGACACTTTACTTCACTTTCATGGACGATAATCTAATTAGCAATTAATCAAACAAGTTTTTCCTTTTCTGATAACTTTTATGCAAGCAAAAATGAAATCAAACCTAATCTAACATGAGAACAGATTGCATAAGAGGAAACTAGCAAGAATATACTAATGAAATCAAATCTAACTAAGCCTTTTAACAAATTGAAACTGATTACCCTATTCTACTTTCACCATTTATTTATCTTGTAGGTATAAAGCAAATTGAAAAAATTGGAATATGGACAATGGCGATACAGGCTTCCCCCAAATGGGGGAAGTGGGGTGTGGGAGCCTTAATCCCACTTGCTCTTTTATTAATTCTTTACAATGCCTTTCTTTTGATGCTTTTTGCCCCTTTTCCTATCTTTGGAAGGCTTCTAGATTGAGTTGAGAAAGGGGAATTAAGAAAAGGGGATAATGAGTCTTTTTAAAGCTTTGAATCTTCAATTTTTCGTTAGCACTTCCCCTGTACCTGTCACAAAAGTAAAAAATCAGCAAGCTAACAATACTAAAAAGTGATAGGAAAGACAATGCAAAAATAAAATTCTTTTGTACTTAGAAAAATTTTGGAAATTTTGCATGGAAAGTACAAATTTCTTCCTAAGATCTAATGAATAATATTAGATCTAACATAGCCTAAAGAAGATAGATCTAAATATAAACAATGAAAGAGTGGATCTACTTCTTAAGCAATGCAAAACAAGAAAAATGAAAGGGTCAAGAAGAAGGGGTTCTTGTGGATGGAACACAAGAGCGGAAGAGAAGTTTCCAGCTTTCTTTTGTAAGAGAAGAATATGATTTGTGTAGGTCTTGCAATCACAAAGTGTTAACAAAGGGGTTGCTTGAAACTTGGGCTAGATGTAGCTGAACTCACACCCTTCTTCAACCTATGAAACCTAATAACACCAAAACTCAAAAACAAAGTGAGATCAAATCATATGAAAGTATGCTAAGAGAATTAAATCAGGATCACCACTACGTATTATTGACTACTCATGTTCATCAAGATTTTAATTTACTTTGCATAAATAATCAACTTGAAACATCAAATGATTACTCTACCGTGCCAACAATGGCCCTTTTGAGCTTTAACAAAATAAAATTGATCTCATTCAAAGTATTTAAAAGCAAAGGGTTAGAAGCAATGTCACCTCAACCATGAAATGTATACTACATGCAAAGAGCTCATAGACCTCCAAAGTCAAAATTCTTATTAAAAATTCAAAGCAAAGCCTGATACAATTTCTACAGAGTAACTCTACCACAAAAGTTCCACCCTAATAGAGCTCAAAGAGCCTCTATTTATACAAAGAGAGAAGGCTAAAACCCTAAAACCAAACTAAGAGTAACATCGGAGTAATTGAATGAGCTCGGCATGATCATTTGGAGTTGAACTGAGCTGCAACTGAGTTGTAACTGAGTGTTGGAGTAATGAGGGGGGGTGAGGTGGCTCATCCTCCCTCGTAATGATCGCCCAACCAATAGATAACCCACACTTCAACCAAAAACGGATTTGACTAAAGAGGGCAAATTTTTGACTGACAGTTCAACTGCTACACTCCGATAGTTGATCTGAAACTGACCGATATTGATTGGAATCCTTATAAATTCTTCGTGCCATGTCATTTAGCCTTTTATTTTATTCAATTTGGTTAATTTTGGAGAGTTTTTGATTTTCTCCAAAATATTCATTTTTAATATTTTAATTAATAATTTCTCCGTAAATGACTTTTTTGAGAAATTATTAATAATGAGGCTGAATGAACTTCTGAAACTTGGAGATAGTTGACTGGCTGATCATGAATGATTTTTGGCTTAAGGTTAGAGTCTTCAATCACTGAAATTGGGTTCCAGATGACTGACTTATTACAAATTGAATTTTTCCATTTAAATTATGGAAAAATTTAATTAAAAACTAAGGAAAAATTAGAAAATAAAAAAAATAAACAAAATAAAATTTTGACGCGTCCAGTAAATTTTTTTCGGAAAATTTTCTGAGGGTCCTAGAAACTTAGGACATGACCATGCTCTATTCTAACAATGTCTAGTAGGTTTATATATATTCAGTTGGGTTCTAATAACCCCCCAAGGCCTAGAATTCAAAATCGGGCATTCCAACTTTGGAGGAAGTGGGAGAAAACCTTGTCAATTATACTCGGCTATAGGCAAAGCATAATTGTCAAGGGAAAAAAAACTCTCTGGAATACCTTAGTTGAAATTCTACGTCTTAGGAGACCGAGCCACTCAAAACCAAGCTTGAAAAAATCGCCACAAAATCGGCAAAAATCGGAAAAAGCGCGATTCTTTCCTCAGGCCGATTTTTCGCCATGGAAAAATCGCGATTTTTGAAAAAAATTTGGAAGCGCGATTTTTTGGTAAAAAGCGCCCAGGCAGGCAACCCGCGGCTTAGAAAAGGGAAAACTTGTTTTTTTTTTCTCATTTGGCAAATGAGCTTGTTGGAAGTGGAGGAGAAGGGCTTGAGAAGACCACCAACACCTTTGGAGGCTTTCAAACACCATTTAGCATCTCAACCAAGGATTTTTGAGGAGCAAGTGAAGGTATGTGCATTTTATCCATTGTTTTTCTATCTTTTTCCATGGACTGTTTGAAAGATTTTTTGCATATTTGTTTTACTATTTCATTGCCTATTTCTTGTCTATTTCTTTGCTATTTGTTTTTACTATTTTGCCATTGATTTCCATGCCCGAAAAAATGAAAAAGAGTCCCAATGTAAATGGGGGTTTTAAAAATTTAGAATGGAAAATAGCATGCTTTTTTTTTTACTTCTTAGCCACCCTCTTCTTCTTATCTTTCATGGCTTAAAATCTAAATTTAGAGGTATGATTTTTTAAGCTAGAATGTTGCTATTATTTTTCAATGGAGTTTAATGTAATTTTTTTTTGTTTTTGTGCTCTAGGGTTGCATTTGAGTTGAAGGCTTGAAGCATTCCAAATTTCCAATTGCAAAAATACCAAAGACATTGGACCCATTTTGGCAGTATGGTGAGCCCGAGGATGGCAACAATAGGCAAAATTTGAGTTGCAAATTATGTGGGCGTCACATGGCTGGAGGGGTTAACAGGTTGAAATACCATTTAGCCAAACTACCTGGCCATGATGTTGGCCTTTGTACTGCAGTGACCCCAGAAATCATGAGAGCTGCCCATGATGCCATCCATGAAAAAATGAGAAAGAAGGATGAGATCGCTACAAACAAAGCTGAGCTTGCAGCTTTTGGCCAAGCAAGAAGTTTAGGTGCATCTATATCTACCACTATCGGTGAGGGTAGTGGGAGGGGCTCCACAGCTTCACCTCGTGGGAGGGGGGGGCATACATCCCATTATGTTGGACCAGGCTCACAACCTTCTATCAAGTCAGTTGTAAAGAAATCAGAAAAGCTAGAAGCGGACAGGGTAATGGGAAGGTGTCTTTACTGGAGTCACATACCTCTTAGCATTGTTAAAAACAATCCATTTTGGTAGCTGATGTGTGATGCCATTGCAGTAGTTGGGCTAGGTTATAAAAGTGCCACCTTTGAGGAGTTGCGGGGCCCAATCTTTCAAGTAGAAAAGATGGACATCGGTGCTAGGTTGGCAGAGTTCAAGCAGTCATGGGACAGCACTGGATGCACAGTCATGTCAGATGGGTGGACAGACGGTAAGGGTAGAAGCCTTATCAACTTCTTGGTACATTGTCCTAGAGGTACCATGTTTGTGAAATCAGTTGATGCATCGACACATGTAAAAGATGCGGCACTTTTATGTGAGTTGATGGATGGGTTCATACAGGATATTGGGGTGCACAATGTTGTGCATGTTATTTCAGATAATTCAGCTAATTATGTGGCTGCTGGCAGGATGTTTATGGATAGGTATCCCTCTTTGTTTTGGACTCCATGCGCTGCTCATTGCATTGATTTGATGTTGGGGGATATGGGGAAAATTCCCTTTATCAAAGTGGTGATTGATCAAGCTAGGGCCATCCCTAAGTTCATTTACAACCATGGTTTTGTTCTTAGTCTCATGAGGAGGCACACCAAAAACAAGGAGTTGAAGCGTCCTGCAATCACGTGTTTTGCCACCACATTTATTACTCTTCAGTGTTTGCTTCAATGTCAGTTTGAGTTGAAGCAAATGTTTGGTTGTGATGAGTGGCGTGATTGTGCTTACAGCAGGAGAGAGGATGGGAAAACCATTGCCAAGCTGGTGTACACTGATGCCTTCTGGGAAGGAATGGAGGAAGTGTGCTCGGTTAGTGAACCTTTAGTGAGGGTTTTGCGACTTGTTGATGGTGATAAGCCCACAATGGGCTATTTATATGAGGCCATGGATAGGGCCAAAGAGACCATTCGGAATTTCTATGTGGGAAAGGGTACCCCAGGGCATGACAGGCACATGTTGTTATGGGAGTTGATTGATACTCGATGGACTGGATGCTTTATCGACCCATTCATGCAGCAGGACTCTTCCTAAACCCTGCATTTGCCTACAAATGCAATTTTGATTTTGATGGTGAGGTTTTGGAGGGGCTTTTCACTTGTATTCAGAGGATGATACCTGATTATGACACTCGCAATGCACTCAATCGCGAGATAGAGGTGTATCGGGAAGGTACTGGAGTATTTGGCTTTGCTGATGCTATTCGTGACAGGACCGTATTCATGCCAGGTAAATTATTAACTTATTAGACCGTTTTAACTTTTAACTTTTAACTTTTCACCTTTATTTGAAAGATGAATTATGATTTATTTATATTTATTTCTTGTTTGAACTTTGGTGACATGTAGCCACTTGGTGGCGAATCTATGGTTTGAGAACACCGAATTTACGGAAATTTGCCATCAGAATCCTTAGCCAAACCTGTACAGCTTCGGGATGTGAGCGAAATTGGAGTGTATTTGAAAAAAATACATGCAAAGAGACGGAGAAGGTTAGAAACTTGGAACTTAGAATTTGAATTTTGAACAAAGCAATTGCATTTAAATGTTTAATGCAATTTATGAATCTACGATCCTCTAGACTCTAAATTTTTTTTATTACCCTCTTACAGGTTGGAGTTCACACGTCTTAATGACTTGATGTATGTTCATTACAACCTTCGCTTGTGGATGGCACAGATACAGAAAGAACCTGATGCAAATGCCATCTCCTTGGACAATATTGATATATTGTTGAAGTGGAGGGTGGAGATTGAGACTCCTATCATGGAGGAGGCACCTGCATGGCTAGAGGAGGCGCAAGAGGAGGAGGAGGAGGAGGAGGAGCAGGAAGTGTTTGGAGGCACCATGGAGGCATCGCCACCACCTTCTACACCGCTTGATATATCTAGTCCTCCATCCATCACTCAGCGTCGAGTATTAGATGCAGGCTCAGGGCCTTCTACTGCTACTTCTAGTGCTAAGGGCAGGCTTGACAAGAGACCCATGATATTTTCCCGTAAAAGGGGAAGAGGGCATTGATATTAGATAGCTAGATGCTAGTTTTCCTTAGATACATTTATATATGTTATGTCATTTTGTATTGTTTAAACTTTATACACTTTTGACTCTTGAGTCCTTGATTGGACAACTATGATGTTTCAGACTTTCAGTATCAACTTTGATGTATCGTTTTATATTTGGCATGACTACATGATGATGATATATATCAGTGCTTTCTTCATATTTATGTTCCAATATGTTTTTCTGATGTTATTATTGCTTTATATGTTTAAAATTCTAAAAAAAATGCATGTATTTTCTATTTTTTAATGTTTGCCGACTTTTGCTGATTTCTTCCGATTTTTTCACCGATGTTACCGAGAAGTTATAATCAAGACCCTCGCCGATTTTTTGCTGAGGCCGAGTTTTTCAACATTGCTCAAAACACCCTACTAGCACATTTTATTACAAACCCCGCGGGGCCATGGTCATAATTATTCAAACAAAAAATTGACTAGCCAAAACAGGCTAGACACAAAGGCGGATCATCTGATACACTAGAACCAAACATTTATCATGTTTGTCAATTGGCGGCTCCTCAACGAATCCAACTAAGTGCAAAATTAGTGAATAACAGGTTGGTTGACTGTTAGAGCACTTGATTAGATTAACACAAGTATATGATTGATTTGGCACAGGTACACAAGCAACTTGGTATAGGTTGGTTCAGTTGAGTAGGATTGGCATAGTTGCCTTATGTGCAGTTGGTCTGACTCACACTGGATGAGTTGTATGAGGAGTTAGTTAACTTAGGTGGACAGAGTTTGGTGAGCAGTTCGTTAGATTCAGATTAACCAAATCATATGATGTGAACAACAGATTGATTAGATAGATTGTTTTTGCATAGGTTGTTGGTACAGGTTATTGGTACATGTGTGGTGCAATGGTCAATTGATGAGCAGTGGTTAATTGTGACAATTGTTGTGAGGTGTGGTACAATGGTCAGTTGATGAGAAGTGGTCAGATGATGAGTAGTGGTCAGCAGTAACAATTGATGAGCAGTGGTCAGTAGTGACAGTTGTTGTGTAGTGTGGTGTGGTGTAGTACAAGTGTTGATTAGCAGGTACATAGGATCAATGCGGTCGTGGTTCAGTAGTTTCTATCTTCATATTAGGGTGGTAGGACGAGGTAAGGAAATCTAGGGAGCTAGGGATTCCTTCAAGTTGTAGCCTGTAAACCAGAGGGTTGTAGCCTACTTCCAGTTATAGCTAGAGAATTGAAGTGATTGTAACAAGGGGGTTGTTGCTTCCTTCCAGTTGTTGCTGGAAAACTATTATTATAAAGGCTTCCATGGTTTTTCTCCCAGGACTTGGGATTTCCACGTAAAAATCTTGTGTACCGTGTTTTGCTATGCTTCCTATGAGACGATGATATGATGATATGTGATGATGAGCTATAATTGTTGATATAATGATAATAACGTACTCTGCATAATATTGAAAAAGCTGCTAATGATTGTTAACGTTGAAAAAGTAACAAAAGCTATACACACTGTTCACCCCCCCCTCTCAATGTGTTCAGTGTGTCCAACAGATAACGGATGGATGGTGATAGTGAAAATGGTGCCAAGGCTAGCAAGTTGTGTCCCTAAAGGGAAATGACTGAATCCATACTAAGAGTAGGGTATGTCAATGAGTATACAAAAGAATCTCTTGAACGTGGCGACTAGATCACTTTTATTTTAGATTGCAATGAAAACCAATAAATATCGCCAACATACAACCACTATCAACCAAGTTTCACCACTAAAATAGACAGAACATAAACAAATTCCACATGTACATATCCACATATCACCTTGGTCATATACCTACAATCCTATCTGAACAATTTGAAAGGGCACCGAAACACTGTTGCTGCTGTACATCATGGGCACTGTCATAAACTCTGCTCTGGGACATGAAAATGGATAACTCAACCATCAAATCTAGGATCATGAGGCTCAGTCATGGCATGAAACTAATCATCTAAATGCTCTGGATCCACAGAGTAAGAGTGATTATCAACCGGAAGCTCATCATCTAGTGATCTCAAAGTAAAGGAATGGCTTAGGAATATAGTAAGGACTATTCAGGAACAACGGTAGCCGAACTACTATGTATGTGACAACAAGACTTTTCCACCTAAGTGCTAGATCGAGCTGTAATAATACCGAAATGGTCAAGTCAATGTCCGACTTGGCCAACTTGATATCAAACCGGTAAACTCAGGGTAGTCAATGTGGGATTGGACAAGCTGCACACATGACACTAAATTTATTTATTTTAAATTGGCCTAAAACCCTAAACCCTAAATGCTAATTTGAAACCACCCCAATCTCTTTGTGTCACACCATCTTCATTGAGCATATGTGAGCATTTGGTGCAACCTTCTAGATTGTAAGCATTTGGAGTTTTTGGAGCCTCTTGGGAAGTCTTCTTGGCTTGTTTGTAGTGGAGTCTTCATCTTAGTGAGGAGGCTACAACCCATCGTCAAGCTTGGAGGAGTTGCTGTCTAATTTATTGTGTCCATTGAGCTGTTTTCCACTATCCAGGTATGTTAATAGTCTATCCTTGTTTTTTTTGTCGTAAAAAAATAAAAGTAGATTTGAATTCTGTCTTCTAATTTTAATCTTTGTTGCAAAAAATATGAAGATAGTGTTGGCACATTTTGAATTTGATTTGTTCAACTTTGCATTTACCATGGCTCCAAGAGTAAACGACCCTACATGGATTCATGCTGATGTTGTTGATCATAGGATGTATTGCGAATTTTGCAAGAAATGGATTGGCGGGGGGGGGGAGGGGGGGCATATTCATTGCCTCCTGTGGTGCACCAAAAAAAGAGATTGGTGCAATAATGTTGGAATTGCAACAACAATTTGAGAAATTTGAAGAAGGGAAGGCTAAATATGCTGAAATAAATGTTGAAATAGGGAGGAAGAAACAACTTGCCATGATGACAGATTTGATTCAAATATTAGCTTTGATTTTGAAGATTCTTCCTCTATCCCTTCTTCCAATGTTAGGGCCCCCTTTCGTTATGTTCCTCCCACTCATGATAACCAGCCTAAAAAGAAAAAAGGTGACCATTCAAAGTTATTTTCTTGAACCTTCCCCCACCTCTGCTAGTGCCTCTCAACTGAGTTACAATCAACCTACCTTAGTTAACCATTGGAAGAAGCAATACAATGAAGTTGCTTATTAATTCATAGATGCTGGTGTGATGTAGATATCTCCTTCAATGCAGCCCAACCATGTTATTATCAACCTATGTGGGATTTTGTTTTTGTCGCTGGTATGGGCTTCAAAGGCCCTAGCATGCATGACCTAAGGGGATCTCTTTTGCACAAAGAAGTTTTGTCCATAGATAAATACCTGAAGGGCTTTAAAGAGTCATGGGTCATAACGGGATGTACCACCATGTCAGATGGACTGATGGAAGAAATCTTACTATAATAAATTTCCTGTCTCTTGGCCACAGGAAGCCATGTTCTTGAAATCCATTGATACATTTTATAAGGTGAAAGATCCAAACCTGTTATTTCAGCCTTTGGATGAGATTTTTGTGGAGGTGGGGGTGGCAAGTGTTGTTACAAATTACTTACAATCATCACAGATAATGCCTCTAACTATGTTTTTGTTAGTAAGATGTTAGAGAGCAAATACACAACCATATTTTGGACCCCTTGTGTTGCACATTGCATAGACCTCATGGTTGAGGATATAGGTAGATACAATTGGATCAAGATTACTACAGAGCATGCTAAGAGCATTACAAAATACATCTACAACCACTCATGGGTATTGACCTAATGAGGAGATACATTGGGGGATTGGAACTTGTTAGGCCTGTCATAACAAGATTTTCATCTCACTTCTTCATGTTGCGATCTCTTCTTTCCTAAGCACAAAACTTGCAACAGATGTTTTCAAGTGATGAGTGGAATGCATCTTGGTGGGCTCCAAACAAGATGGAAAGAACACCAAAAAGAATATTTTTGAGACCACATTTTGGAAAAAAGCGGCAGATGTTGTGATAATTGTCAAGCTCCTTGTTAAGGTGTTGCAATTGGTGGATGGGGAAAAATTGGCCATGGGTTACATATACGAGGTTATGAATGAGGAAAAGGCATAGTGTTACCACCTAAGTTGTACTTGGTGGAGTTTTCAAGCGAGCCGACAAAGTATGAACAAGTATACTTGTTCATTCTTCAGAATTCAAAAGTCCGCCAGGCCTTTTCTAGAAAATTTTTAAATTTTCTTATACCACATGTTCATACCTCCTAAGGGAAATTGTAATAAATGTGCTAGCATGGTGAAGTATGTAAAAGACTCTGTCTCCTAGACTTAGACATCAAGCCGACTAGCCTAGAGTGTTTTTTCCCTTCGTAATTATTTGTTGTTGAACAAACAACTAATAATTTCTTGAGTTTTTCACTCACACCTCCAAAATTGGGGTAGTCGTCTTGGTGGTTAGGCCTTAGGAGTTTATTAGAGTCTATGTGTCGATGTTTATATACATGCTAGACATTAATTTTGAGTTGTATGGACATGTGCTAGCCTGCTAGGTCCCCCTAGGTTTTTGTTCAATTCCGAGAAAAATAAATTTTTCCGCAAAATTAGGCCATTTTTAATGGTTTAATTAAATTTTTTGTAAAAGGCATAAAAGCTTGACCTAGAGGTGGAATTTTTCACACTTAGAGCACCCTCTTTACCCGGGGACCCACTTTTCATATGATTCGGGCGGCTAAAACATCATGTAAAGCATTATTTCTTAAAGATGTGATAAAATGGTCAATAATTGCTAAAAATGCAACAAAAGGACAATTGTGAAAAGTCAAAAAGGAACAAGTCAAATGACTTGGAAAGGGTGTCATTCTTGTCCTTTATGGTGGGCAACCTGATTCCATACATAAAGCGTCAGTTTTTGTAATGTTTTCGAATGTAGCGAATAAATCCTAAGAGTTGAGTGCGCCATCCTTCACGTGGTGAATGCCTTGGTTGTGGTGGCGTGTAATGAGTGGGTAGTTGAAGCATATGGATGGGGGTGCATCTCTCATTTGAGAGGTGGTGCATCCCATTTGAGATACATTCCACATCAGCCTCCAACATCTCAATCAAGCGAATCATCCAAGTTAGAGTTGTGTTCCCTTTGAGATCTCACGTGGGAGATGTGGCAATCAACGAATGGTTTGGAGAGAGTTTAGGTGAGGGCGCATCTCCTTAAGGAGATGTGTCACCTCCTCACTCCAATCACAACAAACAAACTCCTTGTTTATCTCAACAAGCTCAAGCTCACACCCTCTTCCACTTTAGTTGAGGTGCGCCTCCCTTGGAGTCTCCTTGTGCTATTTAAGCAGGGCTTTTGTTCATTGTTTCGCATGGTCAGAAGATCGAGGGCTCCGCCCAAGCTATGAAGCTTTACACTGTAATTATTTTTCTGATTAATAGAAAGACTTTCGAGGTACATGGCGTGTTGCATTAGTGTGTGGATGAATATTGTCATTAGCATATGAGGTTACTGTATTGTTGCTTTTTTCTTTGCTTAATGTGGTGATCTATCTGGCCTTACGATTGTTGTTAACATATAGGGTAAATGATTTTAGTTTGATTTCATTTAATATTCTCTCTGCTTGTAAAGATCTAGGAGTAGCAGATTGTAGTACGTACTTATGCTCTCTCAATCTTCGTTTGTTGAAATACCAGATTTGATCCCCTTTTGTGCAAGTATTGTTAGTGATGCAGGTTTCCTAGCTTGATTGGAGTGGATGATCTTGGTTGAATCTACCATTCTTCAAGCATTTTCAAGAAAGACATAGTCCCTCTGCTTCCCACCCATGGATTCCTTAGATCTAGGCACCCTACTTGAGCATTTCCTTCTTCTTTCTTTCCTTCACCTTTAAAATTAAACTTCTTCTTTGGTTCCGGTTACTTTGTAAATGCTTAAGTAAATTAGTTTCTTTTTAAAAGATTATTCAAAGGTTGATTTATTTAAGTACATTGCTAGATCCTAATCTTAAGGCTTTATTTTGAGCAGATCTAGGTTGATTTAAGTACTTAGGCTTATTGTTTATCATTTAAGTACTTAAATTTTTATGTTTTTAACGTTTTATTTGGCAATTTTGGTGCATTTCAGGTGGCTGGTTTTGCACTTTTCTCGCCAGGACAAGAGGAAGTGTTGCCGGAAATTTGAAGATCTAGGTCATCAAAGGCCTCTCAGAACAACCTTCTTCTTTCCTTCTTCATTTCTAAAACTTGTAAGACTTTGGAACCAGATCTATAAGCACCATAGGCGGCCACCATTTTCACTTTTAATATAATAAGAAAAGCAAGTGGGATTTCCAAGCACCCACACCCCATCCCCCCTAGGCACCCCATCCCCCCTAGGGAATTTGTGTCGTCTCCTTGATGTTTTGCTTTTATGTTCTTTCTGTATCATTATTGCTTTAGAATAGTTTTGCTTTAGTTATATTGATTTTTCTTTAGCTTTTTTGTAGAAGTAATCGAATACTAACCCAACCTTGCTCTCCCGAGTACGACCTTCAGGCCTGAAAGAGACTCTTGGCTGTAGTAGTTAGTTTCACACTTTGCTTTCGTTTTCATAATCTCAAATTGGAATAAACATCCGCCATTTTCGTGTATGCTCTTTCCCATCATAGGTTTGCCCTGATCTTTGGGATAACCAAAAGCGGAAGTGTGCACATTATAATTTTTCACATCTAACTAAGCAACTTATCTTAATAAAATCAACTTCCCCTTGAAAATACGAAAATTTGACGTACATGAAGTTTGTCATTTGTGAGCAAATTCTTCGGAGAAGGCGGGAACAACTAGAAAGTGACCGTGGGGCTTTGTTAGGCTACACCCTTGTTTGGTGTAGTGTTGGACACACCCTCGTGACTCTATCTAGTCCACATCTTCTTGTGAGGAGCCACTTTTGTCAAAATCCAAACACATTCCCCGTACCTTAGAGTATATCAGGAATTCCCTTTCCCCCCTAATCCACTCATCTTTTAATAATTAAAACTGACAAAATACATTTGCAAAGCATTCGTACAAATAACACTCCTTTTTCCAGACTCCATTTGGCACTGGTCTACATCATACAATCATTTTGCTTAAAGTGAATCTTATGTGGATGGATTAATTTATATTTCATGTTGTTGAGTTAATTTTCTTTTCCAAAGTCTTGTTTCAGTTTTTCCTTTTAAACTCCTAAACTAATTTCATCTTTTGTTTCTTAGCTTAAAAAGCCTTAGACAAAGGAGTTGAGGGTTGAGTGACAATATCTCAACTCGAGACTTGCGCCCAAGGACTCACCCAGTGGCTTGAAGATTTATGCCACGATAACCTAACCCCCTAGGTGCGTGAAAGGCGACAACAAGTAGATAAGGGAAAATTACAAGGATCGTGTAGTTAAGTATGGACCTATTTGGGGGATCATTGATAACTAATTGAACAAACAATTCCATCATCTTTTACACACAGATGGGTATTTCTTGAATCCAAGGTGTCATTACAGAGCTTAGTTGGGAGAAGATCAATGTGGGGAGGTGAAAGACGAATGGTACAAGTGCCTAGAGTGCATGGTCCCTAATGAGAGTGAGAAACTAGAGATACACCGACTAATCAATGCTTTCATTGGAGCCATGGCTACCTTTAGCAAAAACCTAGAAAAAATTGCAAGAGATGTGGACCAACCAGGTAAACAATTTCAAAGTTTTATTGCAAGAGTTGTTTAATTTTTGAATACTTGAACTTCTAGCCAAATTCACATTCTAATTTCTTGAACTAAACCACATTAGTGGGAGTCATTTGATAGTCAATGTGCTCAATTGCAAAAGTTTGAAATTTGAGTATTGAGTTAGACTTGCAGTGCATCTGGGTGTTAGCGTAATTGGTCCGTCTTTGGGTGCTTTCACATGAGGAAGAGAAGCTGTTTGGGAAAAAAATAGTTAGAGGATCTTGTCTTTGTGCAGTACAACTTCCGACTAAGGTGCAACTAGTTATTGAACAAAAGACTTGATACCATTATTGCCCGACTCAGACTCGGCAAACACTTGGCTGGCATATGACTCGTCAACTTCAGAAAGACTCGGGAAAGACCCGGGACAAACTCGACAAGATTTGGCATATAGGAAAACACAAATTTGTATTGTTTTATGCCATGTGGCTGAGTATCTCAACCACACAGGGCCTGTGGGCTGAGATATTCAGCCACATGGCATAAAAGCCAAAACGACCTAAAAAGTAAAATATGACAAAAATAAATAAACAAATTGGAAAAAAAAGCAAAAAACAAATTAAAATGCAACTTGATCCTCCACAGTCTCAGATGGTGGCTTCATAATCTTAGGTGGCAGCTTCAAAGTCTTAGATGGGAGCTTCATTCGCAGATGACAACCATCCTAACCCTTCTTCACCGTTCTTAGCACTCAACACTCACTCAGAATTCAAATTCTTTCACTCAACAACGACTGGTTGGTAGGCTGCTTGTAATGTCCTTTTCTGCTTAGGCATTGACGACCAAACCGCTAACCTATGTGATTCCTGTGGGTTTGAGCGGTTACTGACAGTTAGGGAATCAACTGAAGACTGATGCCATCTACAAAAACTCTAGGGCATGAATATTATATCACCATTGGGTTGAAGAGGGCCACTGGAGCCGAAGCCCACCGACGTGCATGACATCTAAGCAGTATTTAATGATGCATGCACCCAATTAAGTCTCCATGCGCATGCATGCAAGTCAACTGCAAATTAGAAGTTAAAGTGACCTAATTAGGTCAAAAGTTAGGGTTTTGCAGTTGAAAGTTATAAAAGAAAGATAAAGTGAACGGAGACTTTACTTTTGATGATTATTGATTTTGGAGCTCTTGAGTAGCAGCATAGCGTGCGACCACAGCAATTGGGGTTGGAGGAAGCGTCTTCAGCTAACGGGATTTCAGCAGTGAGATATCTTCCCTAGTCTCCTTTAGGATAAACCATCCAGGTTTGTCACCGCGTCTATTGCATTCATCATTATCTAGTGTTCTAGTGTATGCCAGAAGGTTATTTGCAGGTTCATCCGTACAGCTGGGGGCATTTAGCTGGAAAACACAAGTCATTCACCAAGACTTTGGATTATCATATTTCTTCTGCATGTGGCCTGCATCCTCACTGATAGGACCACTCTACTGCATTGAGTGATTATCAGCCATCAGATTGTCCACCTGGGGTAGCTAGCAGCAGATTACAGAGGTGTGGGGGCGTGAGCAGTAGATTGGTAGATCAATTCGCTAGGGGATCTAGAGAGGTCAAAACTCTTGCATGCTCTGACCATCCTCTTCGGCACGAGCACACCTACCTTTCGACCTATTTCCCGCTGAAACTGACCATCCCTTTAGCAAAAACGTCACACTTAGCTGATTCAGCCTACTGGGGTATTACGGCGGAAAACGAAGTTATTTCTTCATCAGTTCAGTTCATCTTGCATCCGTATTTTCTTTGGAGCATATTCAGCCGGCTTATCAGTGGTAAGTGTTCATTCTATCTTGCAAACCCTAACCCTAATTTCATCTATAAAATAGGGAAATTTTGCATGGCAGTTTGCATGCTCGGCTATTTCAATAACTTTGCATAGAAATAGAAAATATCAGTATTTGGGATATTACAGTGGTATCAGAGCTATCTTCTTGGCCAGCTGTGGGCTTAAGAAATGAGAAGTAGATGAATACAGAAGAGGAACCTTTTGTAACCTATAGGAAAAGAAGGAGTAGGTACATGGAGGACTTTGAGGATATCCAACTAGAAGATATCAGCTCAGACATGGAACCAACAGGTATACACTCTGACAGGGGAAAAGGAACGGGAGAAGATGAAGATGGGATGGAGTTTCGCATCTTAGTATCTGCATTGCAAGACTCAGCCAAAGGGCAAAAAGATGTACTCAATGCAATCAACATATTATCGGTGAAACAAGAAATTGGTAACAATAGTACCCCTCTCTCACCGGTAGATAGATGGTCTACAAGCAACAGTGGGAAGGTTGCGTATACCAATGTACAGAATACACCGCACATATATAACAGACCTTCCAACAGGCCTACTATGCCTCACTTCTTGGCAGATGCAGTAGGAGGTCCAGTCATGCAGGTAGAGCCTAGCGAACCTTTTGGGGCTTATTTGCAGGAATACAGGGACTTAGGGGATGAGTTCCATGCAGCCATGTCTTTTTCGGATTTTTGCAACATGAAGAATAGGAACAGGCCCTGGAATTTCAACAAGGGATTCAATCACAACTATGAGTTGCAAAAAACCTTAGGCAGGTTGACCATCCCAAACTTTGATGGGACTCGCGGAGGTTCAGTGAGGATATGGGTTCAAAAGTTGGATACCTATTTCCAACTCAATCCCATGATAGAGACAGATGCCATTAAATTGGCTACACTCCACCTGGACAGAGAGGCTCATGAGTGGTGGTACCACGGATTAGTGACATTGGGTCACAACACCATACACTCCTACGGTGAGTTCACTCAGAAGCTCATGGAGAGGATCGACATGAAGGATCCAGAGATACATTTCAGAGAGTTGGCTCAACTCAAACAGATAGGTAGCGCAGAGGCCTTCATCTCAGAATTCCAGAGGATAGCAGTCATGGTAACAGATGTGTCAGAGAGCAGGTTGACGATGTTATTCACTAAGGTCCTAACAGAGCCACTACGGGGATGGGTGAAAGCCTTCAAACCTCACTCTGCAAGATGCCATTAGCAGAGCTAGAGATCTCCAGGATTCAGTTGCGAAGAATAGGTTTCCTCTCAAAACCAACTTTCCTATTAGGGACAAGGACAAGAAACCTTTCCAGCAGGATTTTCTTAAGAAAATATGGTTAGACGACGACACTAGGAAAGATTTGAGGCGAAAGAAATTATGTTTCACTTGTCAAGAACCATGGGTGCCAGGACACAGGTGTGCAGGGAAGGCAAAGGCTCCCTACATCGAAGTGTATTCGGACAGTGACGGGGAGGACTGTGAGCAGGAGGCAACAGAAGAATTACGGGCAGCAGAGGAAGAATCACTCCAGGGTGATACACCAAAGGGAGTCATTGCTACATTATCTGGAGTACCAAGATTCCATACTCTCAAGGTCAGAGGAGTAGTACAGTGCCACAGAGTGGGAGTATTGATTGATGGGGGAGCAACCCACAATTTCATTGACTCCGCTTGGGTAGCCAAGAGGGGTATTCAGACCGAGAAGTTCAAGGGATTAACTGTAGCGGTAGCTGAGAACTCCAGCATGGAGTGCAACTATTGGATTCCGAAATTGAATGTCACATAAGGAAACTATCAGATGACCGATTCCTTTTATGTAGTAGGTGTGGCAGATACTCATGTAGTATTAGGTGTTCAGTGGCTTTATTCAATAGGGAAATATACTACAGACTATCGGGCAATGGAAATGGAATTCCAAGGGCCAGACGAAAAACGGGTAGTTTTGAGGGGCATGAACACTTATCCCCCAAAACCGGTCTCTTCACAGAGAATGGGCTGCAGAATGTTTTGTCACCTTTAGGAAACCTCCAGAGAACAGCACACAACACCCAGGTGATATTCAGGCCTTGTTACAGAAGCACGAAAAGGTATTTCGGGACCTTCCAGCAAGTAGACCGCTAGACAGGGGCGTTGAACACATCATTGAGCTAGAGGAGGGGACACAGGAAGTCATCACCACTCCTTATCGGCATCCCAAAAGATACAAGGATGAGATCAAGAAGACGATCAAAGAATTGCTGGAGCTTGGATACATTCGGCCCAGTTCTAGCCCCTTCGCATCATCAGTGGTCTTGGTCAAGAAGAAGGATGGTACACTGCGAATGTGCATCGATTATCGAGCACTCAACAAAAAGACCATAAAAAACAGGTATCTGATCCCTAGGATTGATAAACTCATGGACGAACTGCGGGGTGCCAAATACTTTTCCAAGATTGATCTTCGCTCGGGGTACCCTCAGATCGTGTAAGGGATCAAGACATCTCCAAAACAACTTTTCGTTGTCACTATGGTCACTATGAATTCCTGGTCATGCCTTTTAGACTTACCAATGCTCCAGCCACTTTTCAGTCATGCATGAACCATACTTTCAGAGTCCAGTTACATAAGTTTTTGCTAGTAGTCTTTGATGACATCCTGATTTACAGCAAAACATGGGAGGAACATCTGAAACACCTGGACGAAGTATTGAGCATTCTACAAGAACACTCGCTTTATGCGAAAATGTCCAAGTGAGAATTTGGCATGAAGGAAATGCTGTATCTAGGGCACACAATCAGTGAAAAAGGAGTACAGGTTGACATGGAGAAAATCCAAGCTATTAGAGACTGGCCCATGCCAAAAACAGTCATAGAATTGAGAGGCTTCTTAGGCCTTTGCACTTATTACAGAAGGTATGTTAAGGGATTCTCCCAATTTGCCGCACCCCTCACAGATCTCACAAAGAAGGGAGCATTCACTTGGATAGAACTAGCACATAAAACTTTTGAGGAGATGAAAGTCATTATGAGTTCTTGCCCAGTTTTAGCATTACCAGACTTCTCACAACCATTTGTAGTCGAATGTGATGCCTCAAGGGAAGGGCTAGGAGTAGTATTGAAGCAAAACCATCACCCTATTGCGTTTGAGAGCCGAAAATTGAAGAACTACGAGTGCCACTACTCCATATATGACAAAGAAATGCTAGCCATCTTACATGCTCTCACGAAGTTCAGACAGTACCTGGTGGGCAGCAAGTTCAAAATCAAGACAGATCATAACAGCCTCAAGTACTTCTTGGAGCAGAAGGAACTGAATGAGCGCCAACAGAAACGAGTCAGCAAAGTACAAGCCTACAATTTCGAGATAGAGTATGTAAAAGGTAAGAATAATATAATAGCTGATGCATTATCCAGGCGACCCGCCT
Organism: Pseudotsuga menziesii; assembly: GCA_001517045.1. Classification (NCBI taxonomy): domain Eukaryota; kingdom Viridiplantae; phylum Streptophyta; class Pinopsida; order Pinales; family Pinaceae; genus Pseudotsuga; species Pseudotsuga menziesii. The sequence goes on along the minus strand of LPNX010711149.1, from coordinate 536,864 downwards.
CATTATCTCTCATGAGGATATCCACAGATTGGAGGGCTCTCCTCATAGTAGAATACTCCAAAAATAAATTTGCTTGCGAATTATTGGATGGACAGATTCAAGATGACAGGTATAGAATTGGCGATGACATCATCTATTACAAGAGCAGGATATACCTTGTCCCAGAATCAACTTTAAGAAAGAAAATCATACAGGCAGCACATGAATCTCCACTCTTAGGACATCATGGTTTCTTGAAGACCTACAGGCAGATCTGAGAGAGGTTCTTATGGAAGGGCCTCAAAGGGGAGGTTATGCAGCACGTGCGGGAATGTAGCATATGTCAGCATAACAAGATTGAGCACATCCATCCAGCGGGGTTGCTTCAGTCACTACTGATTCCAGAACAGAAGTGGGCAAGTGTTTCCATGGACTTCATTACAGGATTTCCCAAGGTCCAAGGGCGAGATTGTTTATATGTTGTGGTTGATCGACTGACCAAATTCACACATTTCTTTTCTATATCATCTGATTACTCCGTAGCTCAGGTAGCTGAGTTATTCTTCAGGGAGGTCTTCAAGTTACACGGGTTACCTAACACCATTGTCAGTGACCGGGATAATATATTCACAGGTGCCTTTTGGTAGGAACTATTCAGATTAGTAGGGACCGAGCTTGCTACTAGCACGAGTTATCATCCCCAAAGCGATGGACAAACCGAAATTGTCAACAAGTGGATTGAAGGATATCTGAGGAACTGTGTAACAGGGCAGCAACGAACCTGGATTAAATGGCTACACTTAGGGGAGTACTGCTATAGCACTACCTATCACATGTCTATTAGGATGACACCTTTTAAGGCATTATATGGCTACGAGGCCTTGGACTATGCAGATTTAGCATTCGGAGACAACAGGGCTCCTAAGGCAAAGGATTGGATACAAGAAAGTCAAGATATTCTTAAATCCTGAAAGAGAACTTACAGACAGCCCAAAATCCACAGAAGTTGGATGCAGACAGACACAGGGTTGAGCGGAGCTTCGAGGTAGGAGATTTGGTATACGTAAGGCTCCAACCCTACAGACAGTCTTCACTTAAGAAGAAAGGAGCGGAAAGTAAAAACCTCGCTTCTACGGACCCTATAGAATAATCAGGAAGGTGGGAGAGGTGGCATATGAACTAGAACTACCACAGGAGAGTAAAATTCACAATGTATTCCATGTGTCCAACCTGAAGAAGACCATTGGGCAACACATTGCTCCATTAACAGAATTACCTCCTTTAGATGACGAGCGACTATTGATACTGGTTCTTGAACGGATCATACAGACTCGAGAAAGAAAACTCCGGAACCAGGTGATTAGAGAATACTTGGTTCAATGGAAAGAATTATCTCCAGAGGATGCCACATAGGAAGGAGAACAGGTATTGCAACATCCCAGTTTGCAGTTGCTTGAGGACAAGCAATCTCAAGCGGGGAGGACTGTAATGTCCTCTTCTGCTTAGGCATTGAGGACCAAACCGCTAACCTATGTGATTCCTGTGGGTTCGAACGGTTACTGACAATTAGGGAATCAACTGAAGATTGATGCCATCTACAAAAAATCTAGGGCATCAATATTATATCACCATTGGGTCGAAGAGGGCCATCGGCGTGCATGACATCTAAGCAGTATTTAATGATGCATGCACCCAATTAAGTCTCCATGTGCATGCATGCAAGTCAACTCTAAATTAGAAGTTAAAGTGACCTAATTAGGTCAAACGTTAGGGTTTTCGTAGTTGAAAGTTATAAAAGAAAGATAAAGTGAATGGAGACTTTACTTTTGATGATTATTGATTTTGGAGCTCTTGAGTAGCAACACAACGTGCGGCCACACAAGTTGGGGTTGGAGACGACCTCTTCAGCTAACGAGATTTCAGTAGTGAGATATTTGCCCTAGTCTCCTTTAGGATAAACCATCCAGGTTTGTCACTGTGTCTATTGCATTCATCATTATCCAGTGTTCCAGTATATGCCAGAAGGTTATTTGTAGGTTCATCCGTACAACTAGGGGTGTTTAGCTGGAAAACCCAAGTCATTCACCAGGACTTTGGATCATCATATTTCTTTCGCATGTGGCCTGCATCCTCACTGATAGGATCACTCTACTGCATTGAGTGATTATCAGCCATCAGATTGTCCACCTAGGGAAGCTAGCAGCAGATTACAGAGGCGTGGGGGCGTGAGCAACAGATTGGTAGATCAATTTGCTAGGGCATCTGGAGAGGTCAAAACTCTTGCATGCTCCGTCCATCCTCTTCGGCACGGGCACACCTACCTTTTGACCTATTTCCAGCTGAAATTGACCATCCCTTTAGCAAAAACATCACACTTGGTTGATTCAGCCTATCGAGGTATTACGGCGGAAAATGAGCTCATTTCTTCATCAACTCAGTTCATCTTGCATGCGTATTTTCTTTGGAGCATATTCAACTAGCTTATTAGTGGTAAGTGTTCATTCTATCCTACAAACCCTAACCCTAATTTCAACTATAAAATAGGGAAATTTTGCATGGCAGTTTGCATGCCCGGCTATTTCAGTAACTTTGCATAGAAATAGAAAATATCAGTATTTGGGATATTACACTGCTTGATGAATGAAAGGGAGAGACTTAACAGAGGTGTTTATAGTCTCATGTAGTCTCGTTTTCCCTCCAAAACCAGGGCCAACACTCAACCAAAATGCATAAAATTGTGGTGTCCGATATCCTTTTCGCGAGGGCGTGTTTTGCCTTTCACGACTGAGTCCGAGGGAGTTTCATTCTGAGTTTGGGCTGAGTTTGACAGAGCCCATGAGGTTTGGGGAGTCCATGAGTTAAGGTGAGTTCTTCTTGTGTTTGCAGTGATTACCTGGCCCGACAGTTAACTCATGAAGACTCGCGAGTCTCTCATGAGTGGTGCTTTACTGGTTGATATAGATGCCATTGTGTTGGATGATATTGATCCAATCTCAGAATAGGTAGAGGAGTCTCATTCGACAGAGTTTGATCTAGATCATGATTTTGATGCAGAATATTTGGCGTGAGTTGATTTGGATGTGGATCCAACAGTGGTAAGTGATGCAACCATAGAACCAAGCGTGCCAAGCACTAGCCGATTAGTTCTACTACTGCTGTTGTAGATGTCCCAGAGCATTTTGACAAGGTTGAGGACTTCGAGGAGTCTAAGCTAGACGTTGATAGTTGGGATCTCATATCTGGTAGTGGTGATGAGTTTGATGATTGATCATGTTGTTCTTGTAGGCGTAACATGTTTTTTGGACTCCAGAGGCATTTAGAGCCTTGTTGATTATGTATTTTGTTTCAAATATGTATTGCACTTGGTCTCATTTTGATATGTTCAGCCTTACATGGTATATACATAAGTAGACTTTGCATATTTTGTCTCTAATGGTTTGAAATCGTTGAAATAATTTTTTTGATATATTATGTATTTCTTTTGTAAATTGAGTCATTAAGTTCAAACCGATCCAAGTCATGTCCAAGTTCGAGATTGAGTTCGAGTTGACCCTGAGTTGATTTTGAATCAGTGCTCGAGTTTTAAAACATCGTTAGGGACTTGTAAAAGATCCTTGCCCATCCTCATTTTTTAAATGGTTAGAAATACTGGGTCCTCTTCTCCATAGGGATAATTCACTATTGTTGGGAAATGTACAAAATTTTTCGTATGATGAAATGTGTCAAATCATTCTTTAGGCAATGTTGCTGCCTAATTTGCACCTCGGGTCATGTGGCAGAAATCTTCAAGCCATTGGGTGCGACCTAAGCCAAAGTCAATTACTGTCACTTGATCTTGACTCCTCTGTCTAGGCTAACTCCTAGCGATGCCAAGGGGGGTTGTGCCGAAATAAAGAAAACTACGGCTGTTAATCTAAGAAAGGAAAAACAACTATTCTGGGAGCTTAATTCATTAATAACAAGGGACACATGAAAATTGCACTTAGCAACATATCAAACATATCATCATCATCACATAAAATAAACACTTTAGAGCATAGTAAGATATACATAAATTGAGACCAGTGCCACAAGACAATTAAAATGCTGTGTATATGTGCTGCTGTGATGGGAAAGTATTGCAATTGTCTCGTTGTAAATTTTATTTATTAATTGTGAGTGGATTAAGTGAAGAAATTTGATAAAAATCATAAAAAACTTCTTATTGGACTTTTATCAAACACTTTGACGACAAATCTGATTTATAACTTTTTTGAACTAAGAATTCATAAAATGAATTTATCTGACAGTTTAAGGATAAACACCAATGCACTCAAAATTAACTGAAGATAAGTATGACAATACAGAATTTTAGGGCCCAAGCCCAAGGAAAACCCAAAGAAAGAATTTTATTTATGAGAGATAAAATCAGAAATTCAACAACTCAAAATTTCTTTTAGAACACAAAAACAATTTCAGAAACCCCACTTATCTATAAATATGTATTGGAAAATGTGCCAAATATACTCAGTCAACCAACACTTGTGAACTGTACACATTAGTTTTCTCGAATTTGTGCCAGGTACGATCTGATCTTTGCCTGAGGATTTCCAATATCTGTTTCAACAAAGTGTCCTAGAGGAATCTCTTCTATCCTCTGAAAAACTCCATACTTTCCAATCATATGGTTAGTTGACCCACTGTCAACTATCCATGTGTCATGGAAATCTACTGAACTACCTATACTAGTCTGTATTGATGCCAAGGAAAAATCCTTTTCAAATTGGGTAGCATATTCTTGTACTTTTGCTGATGCTTCCTAAATAAATTTTTTTATCCTCAATAACGACGCTAAAAAATGTTATTGCCTTTCACGCACCTGGGGAGATAGCGCAACAAAAATATTCAAGCTGCTAAGTGCGTCCTTGGGGGCAAGTCTCAAGTCAGGTGCTGTCATCTGATCTTGACTCCTCCGTTTAGGCCACTCCTAATGGAGCCAAGGGGGGTAGTCCCTATGAAATATTTGCTAAGGCTCCTACTTTTATTAGTTATGAATGAATTGTGTTTGTTAGGAGTTTTGATAAATCAATACTAAAAAAAGCTACTTGCAAGTAAAATCAATATAATAGCAGCATGAAAATAGATATGGAAATTATAACATAAATGACCTGAAAGCAAAATATGAAATTGAAGATAGTTCCAGTGTTGAATAGAGTCTAATGCTGCTGAAAGCTATAAATGTATTGCAAGTGGAGTCTTGGTCAGTTTTAAAGTTATTAAAGATGAATTAAGTTATGGGGAAGGGGATTCTTGATATACTGTGAAGTACTGAGAATATGTCTGGATTCTGAGAAGAGTGGCTCCGCACGGGAAAATGTGGGCTAGATGGAGTCGTGGGGGGGTGTTCAACACTACACCAACAAGGATGTAGCCTAATGGGACCCCACATTCTCTTTCTAGTTTTTCCCACTTTCCCTGAAGAATTTGCCCACTATTTCTCAGGCTCGTTACGTCGGATTTCCGTAATGTTTTGGGGAAGTTTCTTTTATTAATGTGAGTTTGCTTAAATTAAATGTAAGGAATTAATTAGTGCGCATTCTTGCTTTTGATTATCCCAAAGCTCAGGATGAACCTGCGATGGACAAGAGCATACATCGGAATGGTAAATTGTTGATTCCAAATTTGAAGAAAAGGAAAATCTAATCTATACAACCCTTGACGGACGGATTGTGTGCTTGTGCTTTATTTTAAGCAGTACATTAGTTTGGCATAAGGAAACTATAGTCAAGGATATCTTTCAGGACAAAGCCTTACTCGGGAAGTCAAGACTGGGTTAGATCTACAAAGAAAGCAAGCACATAAATATTGGAAATTAGATCTAACTAGATGAAAAACCTTGAACTAATCTAGAAATTAAAAGAAAGCGGTAAATCAAAAATCAATCACACACTGGGCGATACATGCTTCCCCCAAATGGGGGAAGGGGGTTGTGGGAGTCGTAATCCCACTTGTTTTTAATTAACTTTATTACAATGCTAATTTTAGAGAAAGAACTGCCTTTTGACCCTAAAAATAGGTCAAAACGACTTACAAATTGCTCGTGAAAGAAGAGGAACGAAGAAAGGGGAAGTGGGTTGGATCTCAGGTGCTCCGGAAGGCTTAAAGCACAAAAATTCGGCAGGAACTCCCTCTCTTATTTGTTCAACCTGCTAAAAACCAGCAAATTAAAAGTGTGCAAATTAGTAGATCAGTACAATAATACAATAAAAAAAATACACTACTCAGTACTAACAAAGATTTGGAAAATTTTGCTACTTAAAGTACTATGTAAAATATGCTAGAGGCTTATAACTAAGATTTAGATGCACTTTAGATCTAGTAAAATAACAAGCTAATCTTTATGATAATTTTTTTTAAAATGAAATAGCTTGCTTCAACAGGTAGCCAAGAAAATTTTTTGATTTAAGAGAAAGAAAGAAGGCCTCAAGCCCCAACTTGAATATTGTGAAGAGTAAGGAGTCCCTGTAGCACAAGAAAGGTTAGATCCAAAAGATGTTTTGAAGGGAAAGAGGATGCAACCGAGTTCCTAGTTCTCGTTCACGATTGATGATCTGTGAAGCTACAAAACACTTCAAAGCAAGCAAGATCAAATATAGTGTGATAAGTTAACTAGAACAAAAAGAACATTAATATAACCGACTACAACTTGTTACTTTCGAATCTTAGAAACCCTAGCACAAGTAAGCAAATTAAAATCCCCAAATGCCTACTCTATGGATTAGATCATAATATTCTAAGCTAGATGACTCAACTTGCATAAGGAAGAATGTAACTAAGCTAATGTCACCTTGATCTCAAGCATTCACCATGAAAGTTCTTGCAGCATATGGACTTCCAAAGTCTAAATTTTATTCACAAAGATAATAGCAATAACATGTTACAAGAGCAGAGGTTCTTTCCTCCCATCCCAAATGAGGAAGAAGGCCTTGCTAAAATAGAAACTACAAACCCCTAGGGGTGCTACCTACACTGGCAAAAGGAGTCCAATTGAACTGAGTTGAGAGGCATGTAGAATTTTCAGCACTCTCCCAACCCGGTTTCCAACACCGTTTAAAACATTGTTTAATGCCCAACCCAATTTAAGATTCTGCTGCAAAATTAGATTTTTCTCATAAATTATATAGGACTGAAACACAAGAAGAATTTCTACAACTTTTTATGAGCAACAAATTAAACACATTCACACATAAATTTTCAGACACAGAAATTTTGGTCTAATGACCCAGGAAAAACTCCAACCTCCAGGGAAAACATGTGAGAGAGAAAATCTTTATTTATCTTAGAAAAATACAACAGTATACAAGAAAATATTAGTCCCAACTTATCTCAACTGGAAGGAAAAATCCTGCCTCGAATTTTGTGCCAATCCCAAAAATTGCAAACTCAGAGATTTCTGTTTTTCACCCTCCTCAAATTCCATGCTGCTGTACGGGATGTATGACTGCTGTATGAATAGGCTGTACAACTTGTACTGCATGGTACTGCCTCGAAAATTGTGTTGACAATCTTTGCCTCGATTTTCATCCCCAATAACTCTATATCGAAACTTGTACCCGAAATCTCTTCCTTGAATTTCGTGCTCGGTACTTCTGCCTCAAGACTTGTGCCCTGTACGGAATCCGTATTGTACGTGCCAAGCTGTTGTACTTGCCTCCTCGATTTGCGTGCCAAAGGAAAATTGCTCCTGCTGCTATTTTTCCCTCTATGTCAGAAATGGTTCTCTCTCTCTCTCTCAGAAATGCAAAGTGCCTCTTCACTTGGAAAACTTTCCTTTTAGGTAAAAAGTTAGGGTGAGTGAAAAGCCATCTAATCCAAGGGCTCAAATTAGATTAGATGAGTGGTTGTGATTAAATCACTTTTCTCCACAATTAAAAAAATTAATTCACTCATTTTTAAATTTTCACTTAAAGTACACTTTATTCTCTAATGTGCATTTAATGCTAATCTCAAGTCCTTAATATAAAGTCCAAGTGACTTAACCCCTTTTCCTAGTGACTTAGGCAAAAGTCACCTAGGGGAACAACTCCAAGGTATAAAAACTCAACACTCCCTCTTACCGAGGAAGTTGTTCTTCACCACACCCAACTTGTCTCTAAAGTGAATAAACTTGCCTCTTCCAAGAGACTTCGTCAAGATATCTACAACCTACTCATCAGTGGAAATGTACTGCAATGCCACAACTCCTCTCTAAACATAATCGCGAATGAAATGATATTTGATCTCAATATGCTTTGACCTGTCGTGAAATACAGGATTCTTAGAGAGGTGGATGCAACTCTGATTGTCATAGTAAATCACCGTAGGCCTCAGCTCTTGATTAGATAAATCCACCAACAACTTGCGAAGCCACAGTGCCTCGCAACTAGCTTGACTGGTTGCCATATACCCAGCCACTGCAGAACTCAAAGCAACAAACTTTTGCTTCCGACTGAACCACGACACTGCTGTTGAGCCCAAACTGAAACAACATCTGGAAGTGCTCTTCCGGTCTGCCACACCGCTTGCCCAATCTGAATCTGTGAAGCCAATCAATCCGATCCCATCCGATCTCCTATAACCCAGACCATAATCCACTGTACCTGCAAGGTATCTCAACACATGTTTTGCCGCAACCCAATGCACTCTCCTAGGATCCACCATGAACTGACTGAGAGAGTTCACCGCAAAACACAAATTTGGGCTAGAGTTGACCAGATACATCAATGAACCTATGAGCTGACGATGTAAAGTAGGATCCACCAACTCTCCCTCAGAAGCATGAAGCTTCTTCCAATTGGTGACCATAGGTGTAGACATCGGCCTGCAATCCTCCATCTAAAATCTCCTCAGAATATTAACTGCATACTTTCCCTGTCCTAGGAAAATATGACCAGGCTCCTGCCAAACCTCCAATCCCAAAAAATAGTGCATCGACCCAATGTCTGTCATCTCATACTCTGAAGCAAGATTTCTCTTGCAAACTGCAATAGGTCTCTCTCCCCCTGTGATAAGCAAGTCATCAACATATAACTGAAGAATGAGTGGATAATCTCCAACCATGATGAAGTAGAAATTCAGATCAACCTCACTCTTCTGAAAACCCATCCGCAGTAAGTAAGAGTCTATCCTAGAATACTAAGCTCGAGGAGCTTGCTTTAGTCCTTCAAGGCTTTCTTCAGCCTGCACACATGAGACTCTCTCCCATGAATCTCAAAGCCCTATGGCTGCTCCACATACACCTCCTCCTATATGATTCTATTGAGAAATACGGTCTTCACACCCATCTGATGGACCTTCCAACCCATTGTCGCAGCAATGGAAATCAATGACTTGATAGAAGTATAATGAGCAATCGGTGCAAAGGTCTCATCATAATCAACTCCCTCTACTTGTCAGAACCCTATTGCCACAAACCGAGTCTTGTACTTCTCCACACTACCATCTGCAACATGCTTTAGCTTGTAAAGCCAACGAGAAGTCGCCATTGACTTGCCCTCAGGTCTTGGAACAATCTCCCAAACATCGTTCTTCATGATGGAATTGTACTCTTTCATCATGACATCTCTGCAAACATGATGCTGAGAGGCCTCCTCAGACGTAGATGACTCCGAATCACGAAGGCTAGCAACCAATGCCATACTCAATCTGGTTGGCATCACTATAGACCTCACTGGCTCCTTGGGCATTCCAAACTCCTTAGCTTCCTTCAGAGTCTCCCGAAGCCACTAGGGCTTCTTCTTCCCTGAAGGTTGCTCCCACACTGATCTGTCCTCATCTGATGAACTCTCAGAGGTAGAAGACCCAAATACTTGTGTACCAGGAGTTGGTGAACCGACAACTAGTGAACCCTGTGATCCTGAAGCTCTGTATGGTGAACCTGTGACCTGAGAACCAAAACTTGTCCCCGAAGACCTTGCTGGCTGAATCACTGAAACTGGAGATCCTGTGCCTATGCTTTGTGGTCCAGTAACCCCGGAAACCTATGAACCTGTCATCTGCACTAAAGGTACCTGTGAATCTACTTGAGTTGTGGGAACTTGCTGCTCTCCCTGCTCTGACTCTCTAGACTTCTTGAAGGCCCACTCCTCAAATCTCACTTCCCTCCTCACAACAACCTTCCTCTTGGAAGGAAGATAAAGACAGAAGGCCTTCGAAGTTTCATCATACCCCACAAAGATGCCTCTCTTTGCTGTGGGGTCAAACTTTGTCCTCTTCTCAGAAGGGATATGTGAATAAGTCAGGCAACCAAATATCCGAAAATGACTCACCTCAGGCTTCTTTCTCGTGAAACTCTCCTCAGGTATCTTGTTCCCCACGACACGATGGGGACTCCTGTTTTGAAGGTATACATTTGTGTTACATGCCTCTGCCCAAAGGAAGAAAGGAAGTGATTGATCATGTAACATGGCTCTCGCAGCTCCAACAATAGATCTGTTCTTCCTCTCTGCCACTCCATTCTGCTCAGGAGTGTATAGTACTGTCAATTGTCTTCGAATGCCCTCTTGTCTGCAATACTCATCGAATTCTTTGGAGGTATACTCACCCCCGTTATCTGATTTGAGTGCCCGAATCTTCCTCCTTATCTGGCTCTCCACAAGAGCCTTGAACTCTTGGAACCTCTGCAAGACCTCCTTAGATTTCTTGCTCTTTAAGAAGTAGATCCAGGTCTTCCTGGAATGGTCATCGATGAATGTCACATAATACTTGAACCCTCTCAGAGAAACAACTGACATAGGACCACACAAGTCAGAATGTATCAAATCAAGAACTCCTGCTGACTTGTTATCACTACTCGTAAAAACAGTCTTGGTGTACTTTCCCAAAGCACACCCCCTGCATACATCACTGTGCTCTGTGCTGAACTCTGGAAAACCTGTAACCTATACCTCAACATCCTCAAAGCTGGATGATGCAGATGAGCCATCCTCTTGAGCCACAACTCACAAAGCTCACTCCTGCTGCTATGTGCCAAAGCATGCTGGGGTTGAAACAAGAGCTTGTACAGTTTCCCACATCTGACTCCAATGGTGTATGAAGCAGATGGTACTGCAGTCTTGGGGAAAACACGCAGATGTCCATCCAACAAGGATACCCCAAGATCCCTATCCTCGATCATGGAAACTGAGATCGAGTTCTTCTTTAGCCCAAGTACAAACAAAACATCTCTCAAAATCATGGGACTCATGGACTCTCTCTGAAATGTCATGGTCCCATGCCCAACTGCTTTGACAACTGTGTCATCCCCCAACACTACCTCCACATCAATCCTTGTCTATGAAAGCTCAGAGAACATCTCTTGTGGCTCGAAGCTCCACTATCAATATACCACGTGCTAGTGGTGGATGCACTGAAAGAATGGCCTGCCAACAAGTAATACTCCCTCTCAATATCAATATCTACACTGATGATGATGGATGCTCTCTCTCTATCAACGAGATCAGTACAAAGAGAAAACTCTCTCTCGAATCTAGCTGTAAACTCATCAACCTATGCAGAAGTTGTTTGCTGCTTCTTCTTCTTCTTCTTCTGTGGACACTCTACGTCATAGTGCCCAAACTTTTGACAAGCGAAGCACTTTACAGTGCTCAAATCCTTCTTCTGTCCCTCTTGCTGCTTAGCCCCACCCTTCTTGGGGCCCTTCTTGATCTTATTCTTTCCCTTTGTAGTGAACACCACATTCTCCTCATCCTTTCTTCTATTAGAAGAGCTGCCTTGCACAAGACCTCTTTGGGTCTCTTCTTGAACAAAGTCATCCCATGTCTTGTCCCATGTAGGTAAGTTCTCCCTGGCCACTATAGCCTCCACAAAAACAACCCAAGGCTTTGAAACCCCATTCAAAGCTGTCCGCACTAGCTCTGAACCACAAACAACCTCTCCCACTGCTGCAAGCTCATCTCTCACCTAAGAGATCCTAGTAAGGTAGGAAATCTCACCCTCAGCTTTGGCCATCTTGATACTCTTCAACTTCTCTCTCAAAACCATCTTCCTATTCTCATTTGAGCTTTGAAACAAGCTGGTCAAAGCATCCCACATGTGATATGCATGGGTCGTACTCGAAATGTGTGGGATCACATGGTCTTTAACTGCATCTAGGATAATTCTTTTAGTCTTCATGTCCTTCTTGTTGAAGGCACAAAGTGTTGCTGCATCGGTGGAAGGGGGAATCACAATAGGATTTGCTATAGTGTTGTACACTACCTCATCCCACAACTCATTTTCTTCCAATATCAGCACTAGCCTAGCTTTCCAAGGAACAAAATTTGCAACCCCATCAAGCCTATCCTCTAACCTAAGTCCTGTTGCCATTTTCTCTGCAAAGTTCAAGTTTCAACAAGGTGCTGTCCACTGACAAAAGAAATCATTGAAGTCTGAAATTTTTCCTTGTATAAAATTCTGCCCTTTCTTCAACAAAGCTTTGATACCATGTAGAATTTTCAACACTCTCTCAACCCGGTTTCCAACTCCGTTTAAAACATTGTTTAATGCCCAACCCAATTTAACATTCTGCTGCAAAATTAGATTTTTCTCATAAACAATATGGACTGAAACACAAGAAGAATTTCTACAACTTTTTATGAGCAACAAATAAAACACATTCACACATATATTTTCAGACACAGAAAAATTGGTCCAATGACCTAGGAAAAACCCCAACCTCCGAGGAAAACCTGTGAGAGAGAAAATATTTATTTATCTTAGAAAAATACAACAGTATACAAGAAAATATCAGTCCCAACTTATCTTAACCGAAAGGAAAAATTCTGCCCCGAATTTTGTGCCAAACCCAAAAATTGCAAACTCAGAAATTTTTGTTTTCATCCTCCTCGAATTTCGTGCTTTTGTACATCCTGTGTGGCTACCGTACGGATAAGATGTACAACTTGTATTGTACGATATTGCCTCGAAAATCGTGCCCAAAATCTCTTCCTCGAAATTCGTGCCCTGTACTTTTGCCTTGGGATGTGCTATGTGCAGAATCTGTACTGTACGTACATGTTGCAATAAATGTTCTTGCTGCCTCCTTGAAATTCGTGCCAAGCTGCTGTACTTGCCTCCTCGATTTGCATGCCAAATGAAAATTGCTCTTGCTGCTATTTTTTCCCTCTTTATCAGAAATGCCTTTCTCTCTCTAAAAAATGCAAAGTGCCTCTTCACTTGGAAAACTTTCATTGAAGTCTGAAATTTTTCCTTGTATAAAATTCTGCCCTTTCTTCAACAAAGCTTTGATACCATGTAGAATTTTCAACACTCTCTCAACCCGGTTTCCAACTCCGTTTAAAACATTGTTTAATGCCCAACCCAATTTAACATTCTGCTGCAAAATTAGATTTTTCTCATAAACAATATGGACTGAAACACAAGAAGAATTTCTACAACTTTTTATGAGCAACAAATAAAACACATTCACACATGTATTTTCAGACACAGAAAAATTGGTCCAATGACCCAGGAAAAACCCCAACCTCCAAGGAAAACCTGTGAGAGAGAAAATATTTATTTATCTTAGAAAAATACAACAGTATACAAGAAAATATCAGTCCCAACTTATCTTAACCGAAAGGAAAAATTCTGCCCCGAATTTTGTGCCAAACCCAAAAATTGCAAACTCAGAAATTTTTGTTTTCATCCTCCTCGAATTTCGTGCTGCTGTACATCCTGTGCGGCTGTCGTACGGATAAGATGTACAACTTGTATTGTACGATATTGCCTCGAAAATCGTGCCCAAAATCTCTTCCTCGAAATTCGTGCCCTGTACTTTTGCCTTGGGATGTGCTATGTGCAGAATCTGTACTGTACATACATGTTGCAATAAATGTTCTTGCTGCCTCCTTGAAATTCGTGCCAAGCTGCTGTACTTGCCTCCTCGATTTGCGTGCCAAATGAAAATTGCTCCTGCTGCTATTTTTTCCCTCTTTATCAGATATGGCTTTCTCTCTCTAAAAAATGCAAAGTGCCTCTTCACTTGGAAAACTTTCCTTTTAGGTAAAAAGTTAGGGTGAGTGAAAAACCATCTAATCCAAGGGCTCAGATTAGATTAGATGAGTGGTTGTGATTAAATCACTTTTCTCCACAATTAAAAAAATTAATTCACTCATTTTTTAAATTTTCACTTAAAGTACACTTTATTCTCTAAAGTGCATTTAATGCTCATCTCAAGTCATTAATATAAAGTCCAAGTGACTTAACCCCTTTTCCTAGTGACTTAGGCAAAAGTCACCTAGGGGAACAACTCCAAGGTATAAAAACTCAACAATGCAGTGTATGATTGTGATTAATTTGGTCTTCAATGGGAGAGCGCCACCTCTCTAAGAGAGATGCGCTTCTCACCAACTCCCCCACTGAAACATACTTGCGAACCGACACGTGAGGCTTTAGAAAGTGGCGCAACCTCAAACTAAAGATGACATAGATTGAAAGCCAAACTTCACGCTAAATGAAGACATCCAACCATCCACGAGGGGCCCACTCCTACTCACGCGCGAGTTTGAAGAAGAGTATTGCATCCAAGTTTTAAATCACTTGCTAACTCATAAACTTAACATACCAAAGGTTTTTTTAACACTTATTATATGAAGAGGGGTCCACCACAATCCCATTTGCATCCATGCTTGGTATTAGCGTGAGTCCCTCATGGTTGACGTCGGCACTAAACAAAACACTTACCTTTTACCCTGTTGCCGCCTAATTCACACTTTAAGGAACAGGAAAGTCACAACCTGCTATGTGTGTCCTTGGGGGCAAGCGAGAGCTGGGGACCACTGTCACCACAGTCCACAACTCCTCCGTTTAGGCAAGATCCCAACAGAGCCAAGGGGGAAAGTTCCTACGGAAGACTAAGTTCCAGATTTATTAATTAATTACAAACTAAAGGGATCTTATTAAGGTGTGAGACTAAGGTTTTGAGAGATGACAGTCAAACCAATGCAAGATGCAATATTTTAATGACAGTCAATCCTTTTAATATAACGAGTGCCTAAGTAATGGAGTCAGAGAATGAAACTTTCAATGGATGCAGTCTAGGTTAATTATCCCACAGGTTAAGTTATCCAACAATGAGATGAAAATGACAAACTATGAACAATATACACAGTTATGAAAGATTTATGAACAATACTATCAAGATAAATGCAAAATAATATAATCACAGTTTAATAATATGAACAGTATTAAACAGTTGAGCAGTAATATTATGAATGAACTTGATGCTAACAATGCTTAGATAAATAGCAAAAAAATGTAAACCAGTTGATTAATATCCACAAGTTAGAAAATTATTAGGTTTGCTTTGTAGGTGCAACAACAACTGAAAGGAAACAAGTGCAATATTGGAGTGAAATGCTGCTGGAATAAAAAATGTTATAGAACCGGTTTTGCAATGTCTCTTGGTTCGTTTTAATAAATTTTATTAAAGTTGAAATCTTTGATTAAGTTTTAGATCCGGTGGTGTGACTACCTCAATCTAGTATTTCTCAAGTCAAAGAGGGAATGCTGGTGCGCTCAACAAAGTGGGAGCAAAGCCCACCCGTAGCTCCCAGGTCAAACCCCAATGCCTCGGTGTTCAACAAGGAGGACGTAGAACGCCTAGAGACCCCCCACGGTCTACTACTCCAACTAGCTTTTGAGGTCACTGTTTTTAATCAACCGGAAAAATAACAAGATGGATGCCTATTAAACTAAAACTCCTCTACCCCCTGTCGTATCTCGTGAGTACCCCGAAGGATGATAACCGAGTAGAGGAACAAGGGCTAAATTCGTTGTTGGTTGATTTTAGGGGTAAATTTTAAATCTTGGTGATTAGCATGCAAGGTTAATTTTATACTATCAACAAGATCAACCAAGCGGTATCCCTTATGGGAGGTGCTGGTACTTGATCTTGGACTGAAAAACAAAGTGTGAAGGTTTGTAGCAGATAAAGAAGTTGTTCTAATTAAGCTAAGCCCCCACTTCTCTTGCTTTTCATACCCAACTTGAAGTCCCTAAAGGGAGATGACAAGCTGGGACAGAGGATACACCGGATTAGTGGGTTGTATGGTTACTCCTTTGACAGAAATACAAATTAGATTTAACTACTTTGAACAGAAACTTAAAAGGAAAATGCAATTAGCTAAAACAATGCCCTAACCACACAACAATCTCTGTAACAGAGATGGTGGTCTGTAACAGAGATGGTGGGTAAACAGAAATAAAAAATGATTAACCTAACCTCACTTCAATCCCTTAAGGGAAGGTGGGTAAACAGAAATAAAACTTGCATAAAAATAAATCTAAGCAACTAATGTTCTGGACTATCTCTACACTACTCATATACAGATTTACAACAGTTTTTAAAGCTTTAGAGAATACCCCAAAGAGAACTTCTCTTTTGGGGTTTACAATCTTGTAGAAAAGAGAAGAAGAATGAGGTTTTTTGGTCTCTTTTAGACCAAAACTTTTCTAGGGCTTTTCTAGGCAATTTTGGGCAGCATAACCCCCTCTTCTGTGCATAAACCTGCAAAAAACCAGCAACTTTACTTGCTGGAATTTACTGCAGAAACACTAAAATAGAAAGTTAGCACAGATTAGTATAAAACCCAGAAAAATTATTGAAAAATCTGAACTTGAAATTTTGGAAAAAAATAGTTTTAGTATTCAGAAAATGAACTTTTGGGCCTCTAAATGATGTATTAACAACAGATTTATAATTCTATACTAATCTATAATGGAAGAAAGCCCTAAAACAAGGGTTATATTCACTATACAATGAATAAAACCCAGTTTTAAGAGACGAAAATGCAGATTTGAAGATGAAACCCTTGGAGAGATGTCCTTGGCTTGGAAAACCTGTAAACAAATACTAGATCTGCAGAAATATGTAAGCCTAGTGATGAATGTCTAACAATCTCTACAAAATACTTTGAAGAAACTTGCTAAACAATTCACAAAAGAGGGTAAAAATACTTCTACTCTCTAATCTCTCCACAAAATATTTTGTGAAGAGCTAACTAGACTAATACAAATATGCAAAACCAAATATAAGATACAAGTTACCTAAAAAATGGACCATGAAGCATGTAGAATGTAGCACAATATTCCTCCAAAGATTTTCCTTGATTATGGCCCAACTAGGGCAAGATTTGAATACAAGAAAGCCTCTAGGGCTTGAGCAAAATAGCTAGGGCACAATGTTGAAGAAGAGAAGAGAGGTGAGGCAATATTTTTGCAGCATAACAATAGCATGAGAGAGATTGTTCAATGAGGGAGTGAGACCCTCATTATATAGTTGAGGAGCAACCCCAACCCCTTGAAGATCAATGGCCAAGATTAGATCTCCACCACTAGATCTAGGGTTTTTGACTTTGCATCTCTCTCAACCAATCAAATGGCCTAGGCGCCTCCTCAATCCATGGCTTGGGTGCTTGATCCATGCCTCAATCCATCCACACCCTTAGATCTAGGGTTTTGACCAAGCGCTCCCCTTTAGATTGTTTAGTTGTGGGCCCAAAGGCTAGGCGCCATCTTTAGAGGAGCTTTTAGGGCTAGGCGCCACCTTTAGAGGAGCTCTCCACACTAGCGCTCCACTAAAATGAGGGTTTTCTACCCTAGCGCCACCTTTGGAGATGTTTTTAGCTTGAGCGCTCCACTTTAGAAGTATTTCCACTTAAAATGAGCCATGAAATGGCTAGCCGCCCCCTCCTTGTCTTCTTTTTCAAGTGACGCCTCCCTAAACTTAGGGTTTGGGCACCTCTTAATGTAGCGCCCCCTCTAGATTTAGGGTTTGGACCATGCTTAAGTCCCAAAACAAATATTTAACCTCTTGACTTAGGCTAAAACTTAAAAATTCACCTTCATTTAATTTTTAAAATTAAATTTTAAAATTTCTCAATTTTTTACTTAGGAAAATTTAAAAATAAATTTCAAAAATTAATATCTTGGCCATGGGGGGGTGGAAAAATTTGAAACAAATTTTCCTAGGCTTAGCAACCCCCAAACAAAATTACCATGGCATTATTTGATTTTTTACTTCAAAATCAAATAATGTGAATTTTAACTTAGGGAAAAATTAAATAATTCCCTAGGGGAGATAGACCCCTCCTGACCAAAATTGGTCTATCTATTCAACCCCTTGTCCGAATGACATGGGACTCGAGGCAGTGGCTCAGGGGGTTTCATAGCAATTTACCTTGCATTCATAGCCCCTATTACAAAATGCCAGTGCTTGAGCAATTACATTATTACCTCAAAACTAAGTTAATTAACCACCAAGGGGTGAAATTAATTAACTAGAAAACAAATAAAAATACAACAACATAACAAAACTCCGCAAGACTCTATACAAATGTCTAGCATGATCATGAATAACATTTTGAACCCTTAGCCACCCCATGGACTTGATTATTAGAACGCCCGTCACCACTTTGGAGGATTTTGAGTGAAAAACCTAACCAATTAAAATCGTTTAAAGAACAAGATTAATTGGAAGGGGAAAAAACACTTGATGAGGGGACTTCCCTAACAACTAGTTCCATGGTGTGGCGTCCATATCATATGACCCACACTAGCACATAGAATTACATTAATTTTCCCACGTAGGGGAGCGGACATTTCGTTTTACAAAGGGGCAATTGCCCTGCAGAATTGAACAATCCTCAGATTTTTCCAAGGTACCATTTGTACAATTATGTACATCTTCATGTACATGAAGTTGCCACCTAGTCGAAATAGGTGGGCAACATCTGGCTCCAACTAGGGGACATGTGTTCGATCATCGGAGAGCATATGAGAACTCCAGACTCCTGCAACCATAGATTCTCACCAATAACCAACATAAGTCCTTAAGCAAAGACTAATAAATAAACAATAAACAATATAAATAAATGAAATTGCTATACAAAATGAAATAGACATACAATTACTCACATCTATATGCATAATGAATAAACCAATGAAATAATACAAAACTTTAAAGAAATGCAAGGGAAAAGGGTTAGAGATACGTTATAGAAGAGTGTCCCTTTGGACACTACGTTGACTCTATGTGTAATAAAACTTGAGCTGTTGACCATTCCTTGGAATGTTCAATGGCTCACCATCCAAGTGACTCAGGTTGAAGGAATTTGGACCCGCAACTGATCTGATCACATAAGGGCCTAACCATAGGCTTTCAAATTTCCCATGCTTCCCTGGCTTTTCTCTGCCTTTGTCCCATAGGACAACTGTACCCCCTACTTTGAAGTCTCTCTGTCTAGCTGACTTGTCAAAGGCTTTCTTTGTCTTTCCTTGACTTTTGAAGTTCTGATCATAAGCTTTTCTCCTTATTTCATCCAACTCCACTAACTGATTTATTCTGTTTTGAAGTGCAGACTCTTCTATGTCAAACTCTTGGAGCAACTGATACATTGGCAGGGTAAGGTGAACTGGTAGCTGTGCTTCTACACCATATACCAACTCAAAAGGACTCTTGCCTGTAGATGCTTTCTTTGTTATTCTATCAGCCCATAAAGCATGCTTTATTTTACTGTCCCAAGACTTTTTGTTATCCCCTACAATTTTCTTGACTATGGTCATTAAGTTTTTGTTACTAGACTCTGCTTGACCATTTCCTTGAGGATAATAATCTGATGCATGAGATAATATAATGCCATACTTCAAACAAAATGCAGACATTTCTGTTGAACAAAAGGCCTTAGCATTATCTGTTACTATCTTTGAAGGCCTTAGCCACCCCATGGACTTGATTATTAGAACGCCCGTCACCACTTTGGAGGATTTTGAGTGAAAAACCTAACCAATTAAAATCGTTTAAAGAACAAGATTAATTGGAAGGGGAAAAAACACTCGATGAGGGGACTTCCCTAACAACCAGTTCCATGGTGTGGCGTCCATATCATATGACTCACACTAGTACATAGAATTACATTAATTATCCCATGTAGGGGAGCGGACATTTCGTTTTACAAAGGGGCAATTGCCCTGCAGAAGTGAACAATCCTCAGATTTTTCCAAGGTACAATTTGTACAATTATGTACATCTTCATGTACATGAAGTTGCCACCTAGTCGAAATAGGTGGGCAACATACCCAAAGTTTGAGTTGCCTTCACATTTGGAGAAGGGTCGCACGACATAAGGACCCACATGCCATGTCATTTCCCACCTTAAAATATTGATTTTTGATTTTAATTTTTTTTTTGACTTTGGTGCATTTCGTCAAAATTTAGCAATTTTTTGCCATTTCGTTGCACCGCTAGAAAAATAATGCCATACGGGACAATTTAGTCGCCCAGAGCATGAGAAAAGTGGGTCTTAGGGTAAAGGAGGTGCTATGAGCTTGAAAAAGAGTCCATGCACGCCAAAAACGGACTCCGGATCATACTTTTATTACATTTCGAATTTTCCATTTAAACCATTAGAAATGGCCTAAAAATGCGGAAAAATTATTTTTCTCGGAATCAGACGAAATTCTAGGGGGACTTAGTACATGTCCATATGACTCAATACCAATGCGTAAGACGCTTATATACATCGACATATGAATTTTAATAACCTCCTAAGGCCTAACCACCTAGACAAAATTCCAGCTTTGAAGGAGCGGTGAAAAACTCGAAAATTATACATTGCTTATTCAACATTGCATAATTGACAAGGGAAAAAGCACCTTGGAATAATCGGATTGATAGCCAAGTCCGAGGAAGCCAAGTCCTTTACAAAAAGTTTGTTGTGTTAGAGCATTTATTACAACGCACCCAAGGGGTATGAATATGCATTTATTAAAAAAAAGAGATCACAACCGGTCCTGATACAACCATGGAACCTTCTGAGCACTGACCATGAACAACTGGCTTGTTCATGACTTCAGCGGCTCACCGGAAATCCACTAAGTGCAAATTAGTGGATAACACTATAATAATATCAATTCTAGAAGTTGCACAGATACAGATACATTGTGATTGGAATGCATCTTTACATATTCGATTAGGCATTTTCCTTTGAAATTGTGAGCAGCTACATTCCTATACAATCAAATTGACTTGTCATTTGAATCTAAATCTCTCCACATCGAGATAATTTTGTCATTTTGAAGTTTTGAAGAATAAATATTAATTAGTGCTCATAATTGAGAATATGCATTCATATTCATTCTGATAGTTGCTTTTACATTGAAAAATTTGAACTTTTGGTGAATTTAAGTCTTGGCAATTGAATTTGGCATATTAGGCAAATTTGATGGAACTTGATCTCGTATACCAGTTTCTCATGAATTTAATTTGGAAATTCTCATATATCAGTTTCAACTACAATATATATATGCCAAGGTCTAGATTATGACAATGTGTCAGAAAGTCAATGTAATCTCCTGCATGATGTGAAAAGTATATGTTTTCGAAGGTTTGAGTAGGGCGAACTTAATGATGAACTTCATCATATATTTTTGCATTGGTGTTATTTTTGGTGAATTTCATCATGGCTGAAATCAAACATGAAAACTATTGCATTGACTTAGATTGCATTTATGAGTAGAATATTTTGAGCATGTGATCTTGGTTTTGGATGGTGATAAAATGATATGCTAGTATTTCCTCTACTGGTGCTTTGTCCTTTGGGTCTCATTGCCTTCTTTTTTATGTCTCATGCTGCCTCTTGTATTGAGGGGGAGGTATACAGTGAGTTATTGTCATTAAGATATTTCCTTCATATATATCCTCTTGTATTATTGAATTTATTAAGAATTCAATATATTTATTTGATTGAGATATTGACTTTGTGGATCTTCTTATATTAATATTGAGGAATGTCCTTGGTCTTGCGAGTTTCAGTTTGAAAAATGGTTAGTCGACTGCCATGGTAACAAATTAGGTGTGTTTGTATGCTAGCTCCATTTACAATTATGTTCTAGAATGTGTTTCTAGGGTAGGAAAACTGATACATGATGGTTATAATCTATCATAAGCCTGCATTGTGCTGTGTATATTATATTCATGTTTCTATGTTGAAGACAGTTTATCACTGTAATAAGTAAAGTTTAAACTACTTTTTAATATTTCCATGTAGGCATAAATCTTAAATTTGACATTCGACATTTTCTATAGAAGATCTTCAGTTTGTGACATTTTTTATAATATACATCAGAATATAGGAAAGGTAGATCTATATTCAATTTTGTTTTTTTTGTTTTTTAGTGTCTTGGTAGATTGGGATGAAGTTGTCAAAGAAGATAGTTGTTGCCTTATTAACTGAAGCCAAAACTTTCTTCTAAACTTGCACACACCATTTGATTTGTATTTTGTCTTCTTCTTGTTATGATGATTTTGTTAATCAACTTGGGATCTTTGTGATGTATTTACAGGTGGTTTGGGATACAATTAAATCCACAATTCTTCGGCATTGACCTCAAGTATGTCATTTCCATTTAAACATACACAATGCATGGATATTTTGAGGGCGTTGTTTTCTTTATTTGCATTAGAAAGAAAGTTGTGTACATGTAGGTTAGGGGATATGTCTCTACACTTGATGCACTTGTTTTAGTTTGTAGTAATTGTTCTTGTCTTGAAATTTTCTGCATAGGCCACAATATTGTTGTGGTAGATAAAACACTGATGTATTAGCTTGAACAATTTTTTTGTAAAATATACTATTGTATATACAGAAACGTATTAGCATCACCAGCAAAATAAATGAAAATTGAAGGGTATATACATTGGATTTTATATCCTCTTCCTTAATGCAACTAAAACTGCTATAAAATCAAAATAAGTGGATTGGTCTAACAATTTGACATACTTAATCAACGATGATCCTTTTTCCAGCAGTTGCATATGAACCTCATTTTCAAACACATATTTGCAGTAGAGTCTCCAGAGAACAGACAATGCGGAAACTGTCAAACAGTGCCGAATACTAGCCAGAGAACCACGAATCACAGATCTGAAATCTCCCAACAAAACTGCCCTCCAATGCAAATGTTTGTGAAGAATGCTTGCCAATTGTAATTGAACATCCTCCGAACAAGACCTGCAAAAGGGCATTGCCATAAAATATTCTTCACTGTTTCTGCTTTTGGACAAGAGAGGCAGAGACCATCAGACAGACTACTCTTGGCCAAATGAGCTTTGGAGGGGAGACACTGTAGTTCACCCAGAGTTAGGCTCTCAGCATCTGTTGAAAGAACTGGACCTAGTACATGCCTCTGATTCAAAATGGAGCAAGTCTAGGAGAATCATATTGAGTCAACGGGTGTTCTAAACTCCACTCCCAATCCTACGAGAAGGGACCTGTGATATCAAGATTCATCTTGTAAAGATCTTCATGAGGGACGGTCCTTCATTTTCAAGAGTATTTTGGTCAGCTAGGAGGATGGCATGTTTGGTTCGTTGGGTGGGAATACCTCAAAGCATTTAAGATTGTGGATACAACAATGTTGTACATCATGTTGGTTTCCGTATATTACAATCTATGATTAGTTTTACTTAACCATAAAATGGTAAGTGTATATATATTTTGGGTAAAATTCTTTTAATATTTCACTATGGACCAATAAAGAATAGATCAAGAAATCTACATCATGGAGCCAAAGCTTGAACTTATAGGTTACCTCTCATAATAAAGAAGAGAGCTAACATATCAGCTTTTGCTTTGACACTTGGGTGAGTCTACATCTTTCCCGAAAATGTCAATCTTGGATGAAATCGTGTATCACATACATAGAACTAATTATAAGGATCGAGGTACTCCACTGTCTCAATCCACAATGCAACTTTTGCTGTTAACCCTGATGTGCTCTTATTATATATTAACACAACAAATACTATAGTTTTGGCTGAGAATCCATGGTAACTGTTAATGGCACCTTGTGGAGAGTCCGCGGTAGGTAGTGATTCATTGTCGACGTTTCGAGCCATTCTTGCCTCATCTTCAGGACATTATCGATGCCTAAGATGATCTTCGAATCTCCACTCCATATAAATATAGATCTGTCATAGGTAGCCGACATCTAGGGTTTCATTTTCTAAAGGTTTATAAAAGTCTATAAATTAACAGTTACCACGGATTCTCAGCCAAAAACTATAGGTTTGTCTAGTCTACATGCAATTTTTACATCTAGGTTTCTAGACATGCATACTTAGAAGAAAAAAACAAGATAATAGATCTATTATCAATACATAATTGCCTAAATAATTCCATGTAGAGTATTAATGACAATTTCACAATTTTATGCACAATAAAATAATTATATGAAAGATTTCAACTACAATTTGTCTCTGAAAGATTCTACGACCAGCCATAACCTTGCATCTCGCATAGCCACCCTCGAGTCCAGGGCCATGATTTGATAAGGAAATCTCTCTCTTAGATCCCAAATTCATGCAATTGTTGGGCAATATGAAACTAATGAGCAATAGCACTACCTGTCTTTCAAGAGCAAGGAAAGCATGCTAATTTGAGGCAAAGGCTATTCATATCATGAACAACCTTGTGGGCTCAACCATACACATAGAAACAATGACTTAGTCATTTTTTGAGTTGGCATTCAGATAGTCATGCATCCATTGTCTAGTGCTCCCTATTGTAATGCATTGTCCAAGTTTAGTTCAATGTTTTAAAACTCGGACTTGGACTCGGAATCGGTCAAGGGTCAACTTGGACTCGGTAATGAATTAGTAATGACTCGGCCGATTTGAATTCAATGAATCAGGTTTCTAAACAACACAAAATATTAAAATTTTAAAGAAAAATAATAATTGAAAGATTTTAATCCCTAATTCTAAAACATTAGAGTGAAAATATTGAAAGTTTGCTCATATATAAATTATAAACTTTGATATTTATAAATTATAAATTATAAATTTTGATAAATAAATTATAAATTATAAACTGCTTTTAAATTATTGGCTAGAGTTTCAAAACCTAATAATTACCCAATAGTTTTCGAGAACTGTGTCATTGTGTACAACCCACAGGCTGCAAGAAGATAACTTGCAACTCTCTTATGGGCGTCGGGTATATGCTTGTTCAGATAACCTCATAGGAAGATAACTCGACAAGCAACTCTCTTACAGGTATATAACTCGAATGGTATCTCTTGAGTCTCTCATTCAGCATCCCTCGACTCACTGTCCATGGGTGATGAGACCGCGAATCCATAGATTTACTGTCCACGGGTGATGAGATCACGAATCCATAGATTTACAGTCCACGGGACCACAGAACCCTCACGCACGAAGTCCACGTCGCACGAAGTTCGAACCCGCATGCACTAGCTACAGAAAAATTCACCCGAGTCAGGCTGTAACTTGGGCGAGTTGGCCGGTTCGGTATCGAACCGGTCACTCGACCCAAGTTACAACCCGACTTGACTCGGCTCAGGGTCAACTTGGTTGACTCGGCTGAGTCAGAGTCTGAGTGACCCGAGTTTTAAAACACTGGTTTAGTTTCCTCTTTAATTCCACATAAATATAGCAAAATAGATTCCCTAGACAAGCAATAATTGCAACACCCTATCCCCTTCCCTCTCTCTTCAACCATCATCTCCTATGGGAATGGTCAAGACTCAAAACCAACCATTATCTATCGTTGTGGCAAGTTTACTCTCCTATCATTAGAACTCTAACCCTTTATAGTCCTGCCATTGAATCCACCTAAGCTTCCACGAAGAATCTTTATGGGAAACTAAAGAATGCCTTTCCCCTTTTCCATTGGGATATTTAAAGGGAAGCATTGGCTTACGAAAGGATTACCACTTGTCAAAGATAGGCCCAGTTATTATTTCACTCGTACACAATCGTTGTGGTATGTTTTATTGAAAGTATGGGGCTTCTCACCACATATTACATCATAATATCATATATCATTAGTATTATCCTCATGAAATAAAATCAAAGAGTGTGGCCTTCACTAATGAGCACCCTGTTATCCCATATCATGTAGGGGTTGTTAGATTTTTATAAGATTATAGAAGTATAACTTTATTGCAAATGAACAATAAGATCTCTAGAAGAAAGACAAACACATAAACAATGAACACAAGAGTTTATCCTGGGAAACCCAACAACCTTCGTATAGAGATGATCAATCCTAAGAACAAAGTACAAGAAGAGAGAAAGAAAGAAGAAAATCTCTCTAATGAAAACCCCCAGAAAAGACTGCTACGCATTGTTGGAGCAAACTTCTCCTTAACAAGCAAACTTTCTTGCTTGGCTGCTTGTCCAAATGAGGTGCCCAACCTCTCTATTTATACACTTTACAAAACTGACATTAAACCCTAACATGGCCGACTTGTCTAACTGACTGTGGCCGATGTTACAAATGTTAAATTTACCTAACATGAAGGTTATGGTAGCAGATGGCAAGAAGATTGACAATGTGGGAAAATGTCACAAAGTCAAGTTACAAATGCAAGAATATAACTTAGAATCAGATTTTTTTGCGGTACCACTGGGAGGAGTCGATGTAGTATTAGGAATACAATGTTTACAAACCTTGGGTACATACTCCGCAAATCACCAAGATCATTTTATTGAATTCCAGTCGTTCGGGAAGACACACAAATTATACGGGTTCCAACCACCTCCGACACAGTTAGTTACATCACATCAGATGGAAAAACTACTTCGGAAAGGCACACCGGCATACATACTTCAATGCCAAGAAATGGAGCTTCTAACGTGTGAAGAAGACATGGACAAACAAACAGAGATAAAAGAGTTGATTAAAAAACATCACAAGGTGTTTCAAGAACTACCCATGGAGCTTCCACCAAACAGAAAGATTGAACACATAATCGAAATAGAACCAGGGACAAAACTTGCAAGTAGCAAACCATACAGATACTCACATCACCATAAAACAGAAATCGAGAGGTTAACTCAGGATCTTCTGAAGTGTGGCGTCATTTCAAAAAGCAGAAGCCCTTATGCAGCTCCAGTAGTGCTAGTACAAAAGAAGGATGGGTCGTTCAGGATGTGCATAGATTACAGAGGACTGAACAAATAACTATCAAAAATAAATTTCCGATCCCATTCATCGATGAGTTGCTGGATGAACTTCATGGGGCTAAGTACTTTTCAAAGTTTTATCTCCGATTTGGTTATTACCAAATCAAAGTTAGAGTAGAAGACATAGCTAAAACTGCTTTTTGCACTCATGAAGGCCATTATGAGTTCAAAGTAATGCCCTTCGGGTTGACTAACGCTTTAGCTACGTTTCAAGCTGCAATGAACGAATTATTCCAACCATTCTAACGAAATTCGTACTAGTGTTTTTTGATGACATTCTCATATATAGCAGAACCTGGAAGGAGCATTTGGAACACTTAAGTCAAGTACTTACCATTTTGGAAGAAAACAAATTCTATGCGAAGAGGTCTAAGTGCACCTTTGGAAAAGAAGAAGTGGACTACCAAGGTCACAAAATATCAAAGGAAGGTGTCTAGGTTGATCCAAGTAAAATCAAGGCAATCATGGAATGGCCCAAACCTGATAACATATCGAAACTAAGGGGATTTCTAGGCCTAAGAGGATATTATCGAAGATTTGTAAAGAATTATGCCCATAAAACCGCCCCTCTCACAAATTTATTGAAGAAAAATTCCTTCTGTTATCCAACTTTTTGTACCATAGTTGGGTTACCTGAGGAGCCGCTGGTTGACAGACTTGTTCAAAGCCTGATTCCAGTGTATCAGTTGATCTGTCTGCTTGTCTAGTCAATATTGGCTAGTCACTTTTTTATTTGAATAATTTTGACCATGGCCCCGCGGGGTTTGTAATAAAATGTGCTAGTAGGATATTTTTGAGTGGTTCGGTCTCCTGAGACGTAGAATCTCAAATAGGGTATTCTAGGGAGTTTTTTGCCCCTGACAATTATGCTTTGCCTTCAGTCGAGTATAATTGATGAGGTTTTCTCCTGCTTCCTCCAAAGCTGGAATGCCCGATGTTGAATTTTGGGCCTTGGGGGGTTATTAGAGCCCAACTGAGTGTTATAAGCCTACTAGACATTATTTAGATAGATCATGGTCATGTCCTAAGTCATCTGGACACATAAGATTTTTTCGAAAAAATCTTTTTCAAACAGTGAAAAATTATTTTTTAATTTTTTAATTTTAATTACTTTTCCTAGGTTTTTTGGGTTAATTTTTCCATTAATTAAATGGAAAAAATCCGTTCGTGATCCGGACTTCGAATTCAGTGATTGAAGGCTCTAACCTTAAGCCAAAAATCATTCTTGATCAGCCAGCCAGTCAGAACCAACTTTCAGATCAGCAATCGGACACATAATGCCTTTTTACTCAAAAAAGTCGGTTTTGACTAAAAAAGTGATTTTGAGTAAAAAAATGATTTTTATTAAAAAATGTTTTTTATTAAAAAAAATGATTATTTTGGAGAAAACTAAAACTCTCCAAATTAATCCAAATTTAGTAAAATAAAAGGCTAAATGACATCTCATGGAACACTTATGATGATTGGAGTTATCATAACTCAGCTTCAGTCATCATTAAGAGAGCAATTAATTTATTATCAGTTATCAGACATGTCATCTCCAACTAAAGATGAGATGGAGAGCTCTCATTGGTTCGGTGATTTGATCGAGGTGAAGACTGAAGCTTACACCATCAGTAGGCTTCCCAGACCTAACAAAGTAGGTTTCTAGACTTAGCAGGCAGCTTTCCCATGTAACAGGGTTGGTTTTTTGGTTTTAGTGTTTTAGCACTCTCTCATTTGTTAAATAGAGGCTCTTTCAGCTCTATTGAGGATGGGTTTTTGTGTAGAGAAACTCTGGTGAAACTTTTGTAATTGCTTGTTGCTTCTATGCAACCATTGGAATAAAATTAAGGCTTTGGAGGCTCATGTGGTGTGATTCTTCGGATGATTGCACTTGATGGATGAGGTGATGTTGTTTTAATGCTTTTCTTTCTTGTTTATTTGAGATTATGATGTTATGCTTTAGAAGGCTTCTGTAAGCACATAAGAACATGTATTTGCAGTTTGCAAGTTAGCTGTTTATTGATTTACTTCCAGAATTTAAAAAAGAGCATTGTTTTATTCAGTTGTAGTTCACGCTCTTCTTTATTTCAATTTGTGAACAATACATGATCTAATCTTTGTATGGCAAGTCTATGAGTGTTATTTTGCAGATCCTTCCATCCAACCAAGCAGAAGTTCGAGCTCAGCTGCATCTTCTTCTCTTGGAGTCAAGCACGGTTTTCCGGTAATTGCATGCTTCATGAGATCCAAGTGCTTTAAAAAGATCCACATGTTTGACCATTCTCTCCTTGCTTTTATTCATCATTCAAATTAAAAAATCTTTATTTTCTTGGGATTAGGGCACGTTTGGGCTAAAGTGAACATTCATTAACTTGGCCTTTGTCTCGGTTGGCTGCCTTGTGCTTTATTTTCAGCCTTTTAGGCCTTTTATTTGCAGCCTTTCCTTCCCTTAGTTCGCTGTCCACTTTTTCTCACTTTTTGTGCTTTTGGACAGCCCTCTTTTGCCTCATTTTTCCAATTTTTGCAGCCCCTTTCGATCATCTTTTTGGGCCATATTTTGGGTTGTATTTTCAGCCTTTTAGGCCTTCTATTTGCAGCCTTTCCTTTCTTTTGTTCGCTGTCCACTTTTCCCCATTTTTACCCTTTTGGACAGTCCTCTTTTGCCTCTTTGTTTCCACTTTTTGCAACCCTTTTCCATTCTTTTCTTCAACCATCTTTTGGGCTGTACTTTCAGCCTTTTTCACCCTCATTTTGCAGCCCTCTTTCTCTAATTTGCAGCCCTTTTTCTCACTTAGTTTCCTGCCTTCTTTTGACTTTCCTTTTGCTTTCTTTCCACCCCTCTTTCACCCATCTTGCCTTGCCTTTTTCTTGCCTCTTTTCTTCCTTCTTCTTGGTGAGTTTGGGTAAATGTTTTTAGCTAGTTTATAGATTAAATTTCAAGTTATTTTTGATCAACTAATATCATAACAAATGTGTGTCTAGAGCTCTTAGATTGCAGACAGGTGAAGGAGAGTGCAAAGGCCACAAACAAACACGGAGTGCAAAAAGAACAAAAAGACTGCTATCCCTCTTCTTGCATCCCCTTCTTTCCCCGTTCTTCCAAGAAGCAAAGAACACATCATCATTGTAAAAGATTAATAAAAAGAGCTGAGTGGGAGGAAGTCTCCTTCCTTTTCTACTTCCCCTATTTTGGGGAAGTATGTCTTGTGTTCATTTTCATGATTTACTTAGTATAGTTTTCCTTAAGCAATTAGTTTAGTTCTTTGATTAGACTTAGTTTCATTCTTACTAATTGCTAGATTCATCATGGCTTGTTGGTATCTTGTTATAAATTGTTAAATCATAAGAAGAACCAAAATCTCTTGAATCTCACCATAAGGTGGATCAACAGTGCTCTCTGTCGGAGAGTTTTAATCAACCACCTTTCATATTAATTATTGTGTTTGTTTAATTCAAATCATCCATAAGTAAGACTCTTGAACTTGCAGAAACACAAGTCAAGAGCACTCTCTATCGGAGAGCACCTTAGGTTTGCACAACCCCTGCATTAGTATCATCTAGATTAGCTAAGTCTCTTGAACCACTGTCATAAGACGAGGTCAAGAGCGCTCTCTGTCAGAGAGTTTTAATTAATTAACTTAATAAAATTCGCAACTCACACCCCTTTAATTAATTAACCCCCCTCCCTCCTTGCCTGAGTATGCTCTGACCGATCCTAGATCGGAGTACCCAGAAACGACACTGGATCTTTAAACCCCGCAAGAGTAACCTAATAACACTTAAACACCCTGTAACCAACGCACCATCATTGTAGGGATTCTTCCAAAGCACTTCCTAGTAGAGGCGCCAGAACCTCTCGCTGTCATAGATTCTCGGCTAGCTGGTCACTTGACAATATCAGCCTGGGATATTGGGCGGGCCCGACATATCTTCAACAGAGGCGACTTAGAAGAGTCTCTCGGCTTTGATAAACCTTTTTGTTGACACCCTAAAGCAAGACCATAGTTAAAAACTCTTAAAAATTACCAAGAGCACTTGCAAAACCTAACATTCACTGGCATCTTTTGGGATTCACATCTTTCTAAACACGAAGCATCTCCGATAATTTTACTCCATAGGCATTGGTTCCATATTTTAGCATTGTTGATAATCTGGGCCATTTGTCCATTGAATGTTTGATTATAAGTCATATCTGTGAATGCTTTATTTATTTGCATGAATTGCTCAAATATTTGTCTATCTCTTAATTCCAGTGATAGCAACGTGGATTGCCTTGTCTTGTGCTCAATTCATCACATTAATCATCTAAAATCACAATAACTCTTAAACAACACCCATCCATATCTGAAAACATTTAAAATTTAACTTAAACATTGAGCCATAGAAAACTCTCTGTTAGGGACTACCCCCCTTGGCTTCGTTAGGAGTTAGCCTAAACGGAGGAGCTAGGAGTAGGTGACAGTACCTAGCTCTGTGCTTGCCCCCATGGTCACACCTCTCCTACTTTCCTAAGTGAGGAGACAACTTTCTGAAGATTTCTGCTGCTGGTGTGCAATCGGTGGACAACACCTTCCAATGGAATAGTGAAGCAGAAAAATGTTTTGAAACATTAAAATGCATGATGTCTTCAACTCCGGTATTAGCCACGCCAGACTTCACAAAACCCTTTGTAGTAGAGTGTGATGCATCAGGGTTTAGATTAGGAGCAATTTTGATGCAAGAAGGGCACCCAATAGCATTCGAAAGTAGAAATCTCAACAAGAGAGAAAGTTTGAAGTCCACTTAAGATAAAGAGATGCTGGCCATTATACATGCCTTAACAAAATGGCGACAATACCTTCTAGGGAGCAAAATACTGATAAGAACAGACCATAACAGTCTTCAATATCTCCTCCAACAAAAAACATTGTCAACATAACAACAGAAGTGGATAGAAAAAATCGCTACCTTTGATATGGAGATATTACATAAAAGAGGGAAAGACAATTTAGTCGCTGATGCTCTATCTAGAAAGGATGAAGTCTAGGCATATGCAATTTCAATCGTTATTCCAGAATGGTTGGACGGAATACGAAGAGAATACGCTAAAGATCCAAACACGCGTGCCTTAATCGAAGACCCAAATAGAGGTTCAAAATTCGAGTGGCGAAATGACATCTTGTGGTACAAGGGAAGGATCTATTTAAACCCAACATCAAGGTTTAAAACAAAGGTAATGATAGAATCTCATGATTCACTTGCTGCCGGACATGTAAGTTTTTTCAAAACATATTACAATGCCATACAATCGTTTTATTGGAAAGGAATGCATAAGGACATTCAAAAATATGTAGTCGAATGCGACACATGTCAAAGGAATAAAAGCGAAAATATCATGACTCCAGGGCTACTCCACGCATTGCATATTCCAAAGCAAAAGTGGGAGGAAATTTCTATGGATTTTATTGAAGGGTTACCCTTTTCAGAGGGTACGGATAAAATTCTTGTGGTAGTAGATCGACTAACGAAATATGCACATTTCATGGGCATAAAGAAAACTGACTCTGCTAAACAAATCGTTGAAGTGTTTTGTAAAAATATTTACAAATTACATGGTTTCCCAAAAATTATAGTTAGCGACATAGATGCCAAATTCACAAGCAGTTTTTGGAAGGAATTCTGCAAGCAAACAGGGATCACTCTTAATATGAGCTCAACATATCACCCACAAACCGATGGGCAAACCGAAGTGGTCAACAAGTGTCTTGAAACCTACCTCCGTAGTTTCGTCACAGACAAACATAACAAATGGTTACAATGGCTACATCTCGCGGAATGGTGGTATAACGCTACATATCACACCTTAGCAAAGATGACTCCTTTTCAAGCATTATATAGTTATGAACCACCCCGATGGAAAGAAATCATTCAAGGAAGCACAAAAGTACCCTCCGTAAAAGATCAACTAGAAGACAACCAACGAATTATGCAAACACTCAAGGTTAATTTAACTATGGTACAAAATCGTATGAAACAACAAGCAGATCAGCATAGAACCGAGAGAGAGTTTGAATTAGCAGATTGGGTATTTGTAAGACTTCAACCATACAAACAATTATCACTAAAACAACAAGGAAAGAACAAATTAGCACCTAAATTCTATGGTCCATACCAAATTTTACAGAAGATTAGCAACGTAGCATACGAGCTAAAGTTACCAGAGACAAGTCAAATTCACAACGTCTTTCATGTATCAAATCTTAAAAAGTTGTTGGGTCAACAACAATTAGTTCAAACAACACTCCCCACTCTTGATGAAGAAGGGAAACTAATCTTAGAACCAGAAGCTATCATCAACATCAGAGAACGGAGATTACGCACTAGAATGATCAAGGAATACCTCATTAAGTGGAAGAATTGCCCAGAAGAAGATGCATCATGGGAAACAGAGAAATTCATTCAGCAACACCCATCTTTACCCTGCTTTGAGGACAAAGCAATTTAAAAGGAGAAGGCAATGTTACAAATGTTAAATTTAAATATTAAGCTAGGTTAATTTTAGTAAATGTTTGTAATTAAACTAAGAGGTGACTTCTCTCTTCCCCACTTAAGGTATAAATACCCGGAGCAATTATTATTGTAAACCATCTTCCTTATATTTATTACTTATACATTTTACATTGCGTTTCTTTTCTCCTCCATCAACATTTCTGCTATTTCAGCCGACTTACCTTGGGAAAAATAAAAATAATAAAACATAATTTTATTTAATTCTAAAACTTCCCCAAGGTTTACATTGATTCTTTCTAGGGTTTACATGAATGATTACATCAGTATGATCTCCCGTAGGAGGTACAAAACAAAATAATAAAATTACAATAGAATAACTTTCGAAGTTCCACAAATTCCAACAGTCCCTCTCAACAAGGAAGGTATTCTTCGGATATCAGCATCATGGACATCTGAGTCTCTTCCGTACAACACATCTATCTCGATCATCTCTATACATATTGAAGGTTGTTAACACGATCTCTGTCCGTCAAGAGGTGTCATCAAGCATCTGATCCACTCAGTCCATCGGTGAATCTGTCAGCTACAGTCCATCGGAGAGTCATCATCATCATATGTCTGATCTACATAATCCATCGGTGAATCCATTAGTTTTTCAACTCTGCACGATCCATTGGAGAGTTGTCATTATGCATCCGATCCACATAGTCCATCGGTGAATCCATCATCTCTCATAGTCCATCGGAGAGGTATCATACATATGATTCCCACAGTCCATGGATGAATTCATCAGCTCTCACAGTCCATTAGAGAGGTGTCATCAATGTCTCATCTACAACTAGTCCGTCTCTACTGCTGATGGGAATCTCCCATACCTGCCAGAGAACCTGGACATGCTTTACACGACCATCTACTACCTATTCATCTCTACTGCCGATGGGATATACCAGGATGAGAACCAGGATGGGCAATGGCACCAGTGTACACGACCATCTACTACCTGTCCATCTCTACTGTCGATGGGATTTCTCCCACACCAGGCTGAGAACTAGGACGAGCAGAGGCACCAATGCACACGACAATCTACCACCAGTCCTTCTCCACTACCGATGAGATTTCTCTCATACCAGGCTGAGAACCAAAATGAGTAGAGGCACCGGTGTAGAAGCAAGGTAGATGTTTGAATCACCTTTCCCTCTTAAGGAGGGATACATTTTCTTCTACCCCAAGTCTTCCACGGAAGTATTCAAACTTTGTCCTGGGAAGAGTCTTGGTAGGAACATTTGCAGTTTGGTCAGATGTCAGTACGTACTGTAGTTCAACTGCACCTTTCTGCACAATATCACAAATGAAGTGATATCAAATCTCTATATGCTTCGACTTATCGTGAAACATAGTATTCATTGACATATGCACAAAACTCTGGTTGTCACAGTCAATCACAGTTGGTCCTGGAATTTGACCAAACAATCTTGCAAGGAGTTTCCAAAGCCATACTGCTTCCCGAACTGCTGTACTAGCAGCCATATACTCGGTCTCTGTTGTACTGAG
Organism: Pseudotsuga menziesii; assembly: GCA_001517045.1. NCBI lineage: Eukaryota > Viridiplantae > Streptophyta > Pinopsida > Pinales > Pinaceae > Pseudotsuga > Pseudotsuga menziesii. The sequence continues at coordinate 501,871 of LPNX010711149.1, read as the reverse complement.
TGCCACTGAGGTCGGCTTCCTACTACACTAGGAGATAACTGCAGAACCCAAACTAAAGCAACATCTGAAAGTACTCTTCCTGTCTACAGCGCATCCGACCCAATCTGAATATGAAAATCCCTGCAATCTCAAGTCACATTTTGAAGCATATCTCAATCTATATCCCACAATGCCACACAAATAGCAAAACATATCGATGATCCAATCAGCTGGCGATACATGGTGGGATCAATCAAGTCAGAATCTGAAGTTGAGTCTCAACTTCTTCAGGTTTGCATCCATCAGAGTAGCCATGGACTTGCAGTCCAACATTCCGAATCTCTTCAATATAATCCCAAGAAGTAATGCATCAATCCAAGATCTTTCATTTCGAACTTAGAGGCTAGCTTCTTCTTACACCAAGCAATCAACTTCTCATTTCCTGTGAGGAACAAGTCATCGACATACAAAACTGGAATCAGTGGCTCACCTTCCTTAATCTTGTAGTAAAGATTGGGATCTACATCACAGCTAGTGAATCCTAGGCTCACCAAGTATCTGTCTATCCGTCTACACCTAGCATGGGGTGCTTGCTTGAGTACATATAGATCCTTTTTCAGCTTGTAGACGCGCGACTCCTTCCCATGGACAACAAACCCATTTGGTTGTTCAATATAAGCTTCTTCCTTGATTACACCATTGAGTAAGGAAGTCTTGACATCCATCTGATGCAGCGTCCATCCCATAGTTGAAGCAATAGCAATAATGGTCCTGATGGAAGTATGTCGAGCCACAGGAGCAAATGTTTTGTCCTAATCAACTCCCTCTTTCTGAGAGAATCCTTTGGCAACAAATCTAGCCTTGTGTTTTTCCACACTGCCATCTGCTCCATGTTTGATCTTGAAAAGCCGCTTGGAAGTCACTACTGACTTCCCCTAAGATCTCGGTACAACCTCCCATACATGATGGATTGGTATTCTTCCATCATGGAATCCTTCCAAACTTGGTTCTTGGATGCTTCTTCATATGTGGTTGGCTCTGAGTCAATGATGTGACTCATCAATGCTACATAACTCGAGAACCTCTAAGGTCTTTTGCTTTCTCGAAAAGTACCATGTGGAGCTTCATGCACCTCTGCATCCTGCAACGTCTTGCTCTCTCTGTTGTTGATCATCTTGCTCCCTTTTTGAGGAGTTCACAGATACGATGTAAGTATCCATCATGGTGACGACTAGGTTCATCAAGGATCCTTCAACTGTCTTGTCTGAATCAAGACAACAATGCCATCAGTGTAGTCACAATCATCATGCTTGATTTGCTCAAGATCTCAACTATGCTCTTCCTTGACCATCATATGCAATAGGCCAGGATCCTCATCTTGAGGGCTAACTCCCTCTGTCTCCTCAGAAATCGACTAAGTAATTGTTGTCCTTTAGAGTCCATTTGCTATGAATCTGATTGGAAAGAAACTGCTTTCCTTAATCGTCGAAGAGACAAATAACTATAGCAAAGAGACCCGACATTCGTAGTGTTAGAATTTGGATGGTTATACAAGATCTAAAAACATTTAACATCATAACATCATAACCATAAGCAAATGATCACTGAAAGAAAGACAAGCACAACCACACATAGGAACACAAAGATTTATCCTGGGAAACCCTCATGGGGGAGAAAACCCAACAAAACTTCCTCTATATAGAATTCGACCAAGTACAGTGTAAAACCCGAAGAACAATAATTGGAGCTCCCTTTCCGCAGTATATTGTCTCTCTCTCTCTCTCTCTCTCTTGTGCAATGCTTGAGTGAAAGTGTGTATGAATGAGAGAGGCACCTCACCTATTTATATTCGTTAGGTGAGTGACTCAAATAACTAACTAGGTGGGCCAGGTTCTCTAATTAGGGTCGACCTACCTAGGAAGACTCAAAATAACATTTATAAAATACTTTTGGTGGGTACTATTGCCCTGACTTACAACAAAGGTTTTACCTCATGACTTTTACATGATCAATTACATCAAGGACATCTCCGAACAAAGGAATAACATCTCTGAAGGAGGAATTCAATAAAAGTATAATAGAATATCTTCCAAAGTTACATTTCTTTTAACACTCCCTCTTAACTAGGAAGGTATTCTTCATCAACGACAACCACTACCGCAATTGTATATCTGAGTGGTGAATGTCTATATGTCATAGGAAGTTTTTGAACAACATCATACATCTTTATCATCAATCTAGCACTGCATCATCATCAACCAAATCATCAGTTTGTGGATACGAAGACATCATCCGCAACATCGATATGTGAATACTTGATCATCTTCTGCAACATTAGTATGTGGATACTGGATCATCTTCTGCAACATCAGTATGTGGATACTGAATCATCTTCTGCCATATCAGTATGTGAATACTGAAGCATCTACCTGCAACATCAGTATATAAATACTCATGATCATCAGTATGGGAATATTGAAACTCCCTCATCAACATCAGTACAGAAATACTGAAACTACCTCATCATCATCAATATGGGAATGTTGAAACTACCTCGCCATCATCAATATGGGAATACTGAAACTACCTCATCAACATCAGTATAGAAATACTGAAACTACCTCATCAACATTAGTATAGAAATACTAAAACTACCTCATCAACATCAATATGGGAATACTGAATCTACCTCATCAACATCGGTATAGAAATACTGAAACTACCTCTTTCCCTTTGGCCATCTGGAGCAGCATCACAATGGGTTCTTCGGTTGATCCACTTGGGCGCTTGTCTGACTTACTAACCTTCTCAGGTCAACAAGCCTAGTCTGACAAATGGATCTCCCTGGGGACCAAACAAGTCTTGTTTGGCTTACTAACCCTTTCGGGCCAAACAAGCCTAGCCAGACATACTAATCCCCCTAGGATCAAATAGGCCTCGTCTGACTTACTAACCCTTTCGGGCCAACAAGCCTAGCCAAACATACCCTACCCTAGACTAAGCTGCCACACCAGAGAGGTGCTACAAACTCCCAGAGAGATGCCACATGATGGTAAGGTTTGATCAACAATTCTGCTCATTAAAAATCAAATTGGATCATGTCACTCTTCCTCTTGAACGAAGAGACAAAGGCAACATTTCTTCTCCTATCTGTCATCGGATTGGGAGAAGGTGGAGAGGTTCACATGCATAGTACCAGGTAACTAGTGCACGCAAGGACCATCGCACTGCATTACTGCTCCACAGAGATGTAGATTGCAGAAATATTTTCACAAATTTTTTATTCAAGAAGAAATTTTTTCTTGATGTGAAAGCTTGATCTTGGTTTTTCCTGCTTATTTTGAGAGGGGGTTTTCCCCATGAGGTTTTTTCCATTTCTTCGGTTGTTAAGCAGTCATTTTTTGCATTTAGATTGTATGGGTGACCTTTGGTCTTAGTTGCCAGGGCCCAGGTTGTCCAAGTTAGGATTATTAATTAATCCTCCCTTGACCACCATAGTCTATTTGTCTTTCCTAGCTGAGTAGGTCATCACCACTTGACTATTGCATGGGGGACTCACCTGCATGAGTTTAGGAGCTCTAGGGACCAATCCCCATAATTTAGGAACTCACTCTGAGTGCCACCAGCAGTCTCGAGCAGTTCACTGTAGTCGGTGTCCAGTTATGTTCAGTATGCCCCGATTCCCATCAGTTAGTTCACTCTTAGTCATCCTAGCGCTAGTTTGCATGATTTAAGGGAGGTAGGGTGCATTTGCTCACCTACCTACATCAGTTAACTGGCTGTGAACTGATTCAGTGATCTGGAGTTGCATTAGTGATCTCTAGTGGTGATTTTCCCGCATCGAGTTCGCTTCGGAGTCAGTCCAGGTTGGTAGATTCGAATCCTATCTTAGGCATTCGGATTCTCCTATTTGTAACACCATTGTATTACATATTATTTATTGATTAATGGATGTAATGATATTATTCCAATTGTCTGCATGTGTGTGCAATTTTGCCATGAGTACTTGATCAGTCTCTACTCATTTCTTCTCTCTTTTCTGCAGCCTTCTTTTCTCATTGAATTCATGCATGCCCGAAGATCCTATACTTCATTAAATTTAACAAGTTTTGATGCCCTTAATGGCCTTTCGTTTTGATAGTTAACCCATTTATTACACTTAATTGTATTTTAGTGTATGTTTAGTCTATTTGGGCTAAGGCTGACCTAGTCACTCCTTCATCTCCTTAGGCTTGAGTGGTATAAATAAACCACTCAACTCTTTTTTGGCAGTTGTAACTTAATCATTATATTTAGTGATTGATCAAGGCCTAATGGCATCCGATCTATTGTACTCCTCTCTTCGAGATCATAGGCTTTATGGTATGGTTCATCTCTCTCTATCTCATGCTTTCAAACACTTACCTCTTTTCTATAAAGCTATAAGTCCATACAACTCATCTTTGTAATGTTCTGTCACATTCACATATTTCTTCTGAGATTGCCCTTGGTTGTGCTGCTTATCCCACAATAATTTTTGAAAATCCTTTCTCTTGTGGCTATATTTGCTGCAATGCAAACATTTCATACTTTTATCCAACATTATGTTTGTAGACATGCAATTTTCTTCAAATTAAAAAAATCGTGAAGCGTCAATCTCCAAAATTCTGAAAAGGAAAATCACTCAACTGAAGCACAGTTACCTCTAAAATGTCAGTGTCCATACACCATCTATTGCACTCTCTATCCACTACAACACCAACCTGACACCATAGTCAGTCAACCAGGCATTGGGTTAGCACATAAGATTTCCCTTGTTCAGAATGCCTGCCCAACACTCACTTCCTGCCTAAACATTTACATATCTGCACACATCAAAATTTTGTTGTCACAGATCTGCGTGAATGCTTGAGATTGTCTGATTTTTGTTTTGTGTGCGTTCTAACTTCTACCTTTGCTCTGTAAGCAACTGCTGATCAGTTTGTCAACAGTCTGCACTTTGAGAATTGTGGAAGAAATGCACTTTGAGAATTGTGGAAGAAATTTGGGTCTAGGAATTTTTTTGTTCTTATCTGTGCTTCTTGTTTGTGTCAGGGGTCTGCCTGTGCCTTACATGTTTCTTTGCTTGACTGCACCTCTTGCATGGTTGATTTGTGGCCAACTTGCATACTTTGACCAAAGCTGACCAAAAATTGTTAGGAATAAAGGCCCTTGTGCACTGCTAATATGTTGAGCTCCTATTAGATGTTCAGGTCTCTGGCCTATTGTCACGTGAGTACACATCTTGCATACTCATTGTGCAGATTGCTATGTGTCTTTGTGCACACTTGCTGCTAGGTCACATGTTGTGCTTCCTGCTCTGTGGCTTCATCCTTCTTGCACCCACAATCTACCACTCTAGCGCAAATTGCAGTTGTCTACTCTTGCGTCCTGCTGGGGATCTGTCTTGTGTTGCATCTTTGCTTGCTGTCAAATTAAGATGGACCCTGCTGTCTGTCTGTTAGTGCCTGTCAGAGCCTTTGTGCACAAGTCTGACGTCTTTGAGCAAACATACTCTTGCCTCCAATCCCATGCTGTAGTTTGGTTATTCAGAAATTTAAGTCTATTTCCTTCTGTGACTCTTCTCTCTCTTTTGAAATGCTTTCTTAACTTTTATATCCCCTAATTTTTATTTGTAGAAAACTTTAAATTGTCAAACATATTTAATAAATTAAATATGGACTTAAGGTGTCCACGTGGCTTCTTTTGCTATCCTTGCTTGCAGGTTTTTTGCTATCCTTGCTTGCAACCTGCCCAAGGTGTGCCTTAATCTCCAACCTGTCTTGGTGTTATGCAACGATGATCCCTCAGCTCTCAATCATCCTTCACATTTTCTCTAGATACCATAGCGTTGATACCATGTTAGAATTTATGTTTTCACAATTGCGGACTCACAGTATGCATATAAGAGAGTAATATTTCATTGATATTATTCGATAGTATGATGTCTAATTACATTCACAGTCATGAAGTAAGAGTTTTATTTTGTAACATTCAACTTTTCAAGCCATAGCTTCTACCACCTAATCATATGACTTGATCAGCTTATGTCATTACTACGTCATTACTCAACATTACATTGTAACTTTATTATATAATATGTACTAAGTACGAACATAAATAATATTACAAGGTGTAAACATTATAATAATATATTCTATCCACCTTAAGTTGGAATTTTGTGTGCATGGTACTAATCATAATGAGATATTTGTTTTAACAACTTTGTCAAATATTTATGCAATGCAGGATTTTTGTTGTATCTTTCAATATAATCATGATTCTCTTATTGATTTTGAATTTGTGTTGCACTTATTTTCTACCTGGACTGTATTTTGGATCACTTATGACTTTGATCCATTGTAATTTCCTTTGCTAAATGTGATAGTTTATTACTCTTCACTATCCAATTGTAATTGTTTTACGGTCCCACCCTAACTCCCTTACTTTAGTAGTTAGGCATGTTATGTACGGGGCCATAACCTTTGAATAAGGCCGAGTAGTTATTCATAGATTATTATTATTATTATTATTATTATTGACTAGGGAAGTCAACAACTGGGGACGAGGCTGGTACTTGCGTGACACGGGGTCTAGGGATTCAATCCTGTTACTACTATACCCCTAGGTGCATCCATAGCGCCTGGACCATGGCGCATGGGCAAGTTTGGGGGGATTAGAACATGAGACCTTCCTTTCACAACCATTTACAATATTTTCAACTTTACCACTTACTCTGCCCCCCCGCGGGCAAATATTAAGTGATTTTTTTTTCATTGAAGAATGCCAACACCTGATATTTTAGAGAGTCAAGGTATGGCTACATCCATTCAAGCAATATATGGTCACAAAGCAACATTTGATCTTAGACGGGGAGGATAAAAACATTCCTCCCAACCACCCGATCTACACTCAATTGAGGCCTCTATATTACCTAAGGCCCACTAGGTAGTTGGTACTCATTAATTATTGACCAAGTCAAGTAGTTAGAGTTTTGGGATATTGAAAACCTAATTAAAGAGCTAAGAGGCTATATATTGTTTTCTCAAGAATTATTGTATGGGATCTTTGCTCAAATACATGGTCGCCCAACCTTAAAAGGCATGTGAAGATTGTTTCATCAAGTCATTGTCATGATACACGAGCTATTTCTGTAGCATTTCTCTTGTCTATTTCCTTTGATCAGTTATTTTGCAATATAATCTTGTGTTTCATGCATTGTTTATCTATGTATATCTTGCTGTTGCTCTAATTTGTAGGGTTAAGACCACCACAAGTGGTATTAGAGCAATTTCTTGAACTAGCACGCCTCCAAAATTTTCATAGTTTTTGTTTAACCTAGAGACGTGTTCCAACGTCTTTAAACAACATCAAGATCTATTTTTCAATGGGTAAACCTATGGTTGGAGAACCCTACACACAAAGAATACAATTGGTACTTAGTCACATTTTTTGGACACCTTCAAGTAGCATTGCATTAGATAACACCTGTACATGGAACCTCACTTCCACATACACTCTAGTATATCGGAACTTGGAAGTCCCTTGGGCAACCTCAAACTGACTTTAGATATTCTGATCAACTGTCTTGTTTGTATTGTGGCACTCAACACGACACTTTGGAAGCTTACTCTCTAGTACCTGGGTGTAAGCTTTTCTCAGTTTCAGCCACCGGTTCAAATGTCAAAAAATTATCTTAGTTTAATGCCCAACCCAGAAATGCATAAGGCTGGCTAGAAATAACATAAAATTTCAAACTGATATAAACACTGCTGTAACTCAACTTCAATGACAGAAAGTGAAATAAATGCACACCATGAAAATTTTAGACACAGTAATTTTTGGCAACATGCCCAGGAAAAACCCACAAGGGGAAAACGTGTTAGGAGAGAGAGATTTTATTTTTCAGGAAAATTTTTACAGCAATAACTCAGAAAATTTCCAAACCAACTTATTTCAATCGGAGAATTTTTCTGTCTCATTTTCTGTGCAAAACAGTAAAAAAATACAACTCTGATTTTTTTCTTGTAGCAGTCTCGAAAAACGTGCTGCTATATGGACTATATGACATTCAATAAATGCCTTGAAAATTGTGCTGTTCAAACTGCCTTGAGATTCGTGCCTACTGCCTCGAAAATCTTGCCCAACATTTCCTCCAAAAATGTGCTCGATTCTTGGCTCAAAAACCGTGTTGATTTCTTCCTGTACCTGCCTCGAGATTTGTGGCCCTGTACAACCTGCAATAAGTGCAACTGCCTTGAAAATCTGTGCCAGCCCCCTTCGTCGAAAATCGTGCCCTCAACTCTTGCTAAAATCTTTCTCGATTTGCGTGCAACAATCTTTCCTTCTTTCTTAGAAAATGGAAACTTTCTCTCTCAGCTCTCTTCTCACTTCAATCTGCAAAAGTGAGTGAAATGGCCTTTCCTTGCCTTTTTGGTGAGAACCCTAGGGATCATCTAATCCAACGGTGGAGATTAGATGAGATGAGTGGATGAGATTAATTGCTCATTAACTCCCATCTAAAAGTTAAATTTACTCACCTCACTTAAATTTTTCGAAAAATGACTTTATTCTCTAAAGTCTAATTAAATGCTCATCTCAAGTCATTTAATGCAAGGGTCACTTTATTTTCCCCTTTTAAGTGACTAAGGCTAAAGTCACCTAGGGGAACACTTTCCTAGGTACAAAAATCAACACTCCCTCTTACCGAGGAAGGTGTTCTGCACCACTCCCAACTTGTCTTTGAAGAAGACAAACTTGCCCCTCCCCAAAGATTTCGTCAGAATATCTGCAACTTGCTCATCAGCGGAAATGTACTGTAAAGTCACTGCTCCTCTTTGAACATAATCTCGGATGAAATGATACCTGATCTCAATATGCTTTGATTGGTCATGAAATACTGGATTCTCAGAGAGCTGAATGCAACTTTGATTGTCACAGTAGATCACCGTAGGCCTCAGCTCTTGATCAAATAAATTCACCAACAACTTGTGAAGCCACAACGCCTCGCAACTGGCCTGACTGGTTGCCATATGCTCTGCCTCTGCAGAACTCAAAGCAACAGACTTTTGCTTCCGAATGAACCACGACACTGCTGCCGAGCCCAAACTGAAACAACACCCGGAAGTGCTCTTCCGGTCTGCCACACTGCCTGCCCAATCTGAATCTGTGAAGCCAATCAACCTGATCTCATCCAACCTCCTGTAGTCCAGACCATACTCCGCTGTCCCAACAAGGTAACATAACACATGTTTTGCGGCTACCCACTGCTCTCTCCTAGGCTCAACCATGAACTGACTGAGAGTGTTCACCGCAAAACACAAATCTAGCCGAGAGTTGACTAGATACATCAAGGAACTAATGAGCTGACAGTATAGTGTAGGATCCACCAACTCTCCCTTAGAAGCATGAAGCTTCATCCAGTTGGTGACCATCGGTGTAGACATCGGCCTGCTATCCTCCATCCAAAATCTCCTCAGAATATCAACTGCATACTTTCCCTGTCCTAGGAAAATATGTCTAGGCTCCTGCCAAACCTCCAATCCCAAAAAATAGTGCATCAACCCAATGTCGGTCATCTCGTACTCTAAAGCAAGATCTTTCTTGCAAGCTGCAATGGGTCTCTCTCCTCCTTTGTTAAATAAGTCATCCACATACAACAGAAGAATGAGTGGATCATCTCCAACCATGATGAAATAGAGATTCGGATTTGCCTCACTCTTCTGAAACCCCATCCGTTGCAAGTAAGAATCGATCCTGGAGTACCAAGCTCTAGGAGCTTGCTTCAGCCCATACAAGGCTTTCTTCAGCCTGCAAACATGAGTCTCTCTCTCATGAATCTCAAAGCCCTGAGGCTGCTCAACATACACCTCCTCCTATATGATTCCATTGAGAAATGCAGTCTTCACATCCGTCGGATGGATCTTCCAACTCATTTTCGCCGCAATGGAAATCAATGCCCTGATCGAAGTATATTGAGCAACCGATGCAAATGTCTCATCATAATCCACTCCCTCAACCTGTGAAAAACCCCACGCTACAAACCGAACCTTGTACTTCTCCACACTAACATCCGTAGCATGCTTTAGCTTGTAAAGCCACCGAGAAGTCACCACTGACTTCCCCAGTGGTCTTAGAACTATCTCCCATACATCGTTCTTCATGATGGAATGGTACTCATCCATCATGGCATCTCGCCAAACATCATGCTGGGAGGCCTCCTCAAAAGTAGAAAGCTCTGAATCACGTAAACTAGCCACTAATGCCATGCCCAATCTGTCTGGCATCTCAATAGCCCTCGCTGGCTCCGTGGGTGTCCCAAACTCTTGAGCTTCCTTCAAGGTCTCCCAAAGCCACGTAGGCTTCTTCTTCCCTGAAGGTTTCTCCCACACTGGTCTGTCCTCGTCTGATGAACTACCAAAGGTAGAATCCCCAATAACCTGTGAACCAACCGTTGATGTACCAACAACTGGTGAACTCTGTGATCTTGATCCTTTGTACGGTGAACCTGTAATCTGAGACCCAAAACCTGTCCCCGAAGATCCTACTTGATGAACCACTTAAACTGGTGAACCTGTGCCCATACTGTGTGGTCCAGTAACTTTGGAAACCTGTGAACCTGTATGTTGCACTGACAGTACCTGTGAAACAACTTGAGGTGCAGCAACTTGATGCTCTCCTTGCTCCAACTCTCTAGACTTCCTGAAGGCTCGCTCCTCAAACTTCACTTCTCTTCTCACAACAACTTTCCTTTGAGAAGGAAGGTAAATACGGAAGGCCTTCGAAGATTCATCATAGCCCACAAAGATGCTCTTCTCTGCGATGGGCTCGAACTTTGTCCTCTTCTTAGAAGGGACATGATCTTAGAAGGGACATGAGAGTATGTCAAACTACCAAATTTACGAAAATGGCTGACCTCATGCTTCTTGCCTGTGAAACACTCCTCAGGTGTCATGTTCCCCACGGCACGATGGGGACTCCTGTTCTGAAGATATACAGTTGTACTGCATGCCTCTGCCCAAAGGAAGAAAGGAAGTGACTGGTCATGTAACATAGCTCTGGCCGCTCCAACAATAGACCTGTTCTTCCTTTCCGCCACTCCATTTTGCTCTGGAGTGTATGGAATTGTCAACTGCCTCCTATGCCCTCTTGTCTGCAATATCCATCAAAACCCTTGGAGGTATACTCACCCCCGTTATCCGATCTGAGAACCTATATCTTCCTCCCTGTTTGGTTCTCCACAAGAGCTTTAAACTCTTGGAACCTCTGCAAGACCTCCTCAGATTTCTTGCTCATCAAGAAGTAGATCCAGGTCTTCCTGGAATGATCATCAATGAATGTCACATAGTACTCATATCCTCTCAAGGAAACAAATGACATCGGTGCACACAAATTTGAATTTATCAAGTCAAGAATCCTTGTTGACCTGTTGTCATTGCTAGGAAAAGTAGTCTTGGTGTACTTTCCCGAAGCACACCCCCTGCAAACATCACTCTGCTCTGTGATGAACTCTGGTAAACCTGTAACTATATGTCTCAACAACCTCAAAGCTAGATGATGCAAGTGAGCCATCCTCCTATGCCACAACTCACAAAGCTCACCGCCGCTGCTGTGTGCCAAGGCATGCTGAGGCTGAAAGAAGAGCATGTACAGTTTCCTGCATCTAACTCCAATGTCAAATGAAATAGATGGTCCTGCAGTCTTGGGAAACACACGCACATGTCCATCTAGGAAGGACACCCCAAAACCCCGATCCTCGATCATGGAAACTGAAACCAAGTTCTTTCTCAACCTAGGTACATACAGTACATCTCTCAAAACCATGGGACTCATGGACTCCCTCTGAAAGGTAACGGTCCCACGCCCAACTTCTCTGACCGCTGAGTCATCTCCCAACACCACCTCCACATCAGTCTCTGTCTGTGAAAGCTTGGAGAACATCTCTCGAGCACTTGTCATGTGGGTCGAAGCTCCGCTATCAATATACCAAGTGCTGGAAGTAGATGCACTGTAGGAATGGTTTGTCAACAAGGAAAACTCCCTCTCTTTATCTACATTTGCACTGGTGATAATAGATGCTCTCTCTCTATCAATATGTCCAGTGCACAGAGAAAACTATCTCTAAAATCTAGCTGCAAAATCATCAACCTCCGCCGAAGCTGCTGTCTGCTTCTTCTTCTTCTTCTTCTTGTTTGGAAACTTCCCAGCATAGTGTCCCATCTTCTGACAAGCAAAGCACTTTATAGTGCTCATATCCTTCTTCTGCCCATCTTGCTGCTTGGCCTCGCCCTTCTTGTTCCTCTTCTTCCCCTTTGCTGTCAAAGCCACATCCTCCTCATCCTCCCTACTAGTAGAAGCATTGCCCTACACAAGACCCCTTTGAGTCTCCTCCTGAACAAAATCATTACACATCCTGTCCCATGTAGGTAAGTTCTCCCTAGCCACCAAAGCCTGCACAAACACAGACCAAGGCTTTGACACCCCATTCATGGTTGTCTGCACTAACTCTGCACTAGGAACAACCTCCCCAACAGCTGCAAGCTCATCTCTCACTTGAGAGATCCTAGTAAGGTAAGACAACATATCCTCACCTTTGACCTTCCCGATACTCTTCAACTTCTCCCTCAAAACTATCTTTCTATTCTTGTTTGAGCTCTGAAACAGTTCGGTCAAAGCATCCCACATTTTATGTGCATGGTCTTTACTCAAGATGTAAGGAATAACATGGCCTTTAACTGCATCAAGAATTATCCTTCTGGTTTGTTGAAGCTTGGAAAATTGCAGGTAACAACAGTTAGGGATTCTCCCCAATAAACATTCCCAACTAGCCAGTTACTGTTTGGTATGGGGAATCCGTCTGGTTTACGATCCGGCCACCATAGGTCAAGTAACAAATTAAAAGGTTTTACCGGTTACGGTCCGGTCCACCGTGTATATTTTAAGTTTTTTGTGTTTAAGTATGATGTGCAAGTGCCTATCTAAAAATGCAGATTGATAGAGATAACGAGGAGTGTCACAATGTGATGCACAGGTTCTTACCTCTCGTCTTAACTCTCTCGCATCTAAATCACACACAGCAAGAAACTAAAACTAAGTAACTAACCTATCCCTAGGGAGCAAAAGTATCAGTTATCAATGAGTAATGTATTTTTGCGCATGCATTAAGAAAAATTACAGATAGTTGTTACTTATTTCAGAACACATGAACATTAATAGATATATGAACAACAAGATAGCTTATTGTTTATGAAAACCTTCATTACTCACAGTGGAAATTTCACAGAATAAACTAGAGTGCATTCATAACATGAACATAGATTCAATGAGTTAGAACCATCTCACAGTTAATGGACATAAGCTGAAAACGAAATAGTTCACATTCAACTGATCCATAGCACAACATTTGAAACATTCCACCAAGCTTTCTTTAGCAGGAAACTTGTAATTCTTTATTGCAAAAGGAAATAGTTCTTCTTACAACATACTCTCACAAATGATCTGGGAAAAAGTCCCCTTTACATCTAAACTCTCCTATATTTATACAAAAAAGCAAAACCTTTGGGCTGCCCCTCGACTTTTGGGCTTCCCCAACCTTTCAATCCTAAAATTTTGTCCTGTAGTAAGTGCTCATAATCTATACAATATTTTACATTTAAAATAAAAAATTAAGAGAATACTTTATGAAGAGGGACCAGCTTGGTCGCTGATGGACTTTTTCCAAGCCCGGGCCTCTGCTGCTATCGATCTGCTCAGTAATTTGTTGGTCTTTTTGAGATCATGTTAATCTCAGACCCTCACTTTCTTCTTCTATTTTCTTTATCTCTGCTTCTTCATTTCTCTTTCTCTTCCTTCCTTGCTGCCTCCTCTGCAGCTCTCTTTCTTTCTTCTTCCTTATTCTTCAACCAATTCTCTGCCTCTTCTGCTTTTATCTTTTAGACATATCTTTTTTACAGCAATCACCTTGTCATAAACATAGCATGTCCTTAGGCCATTTAGCTTTAACCAAAATAATAAAAACTGTATCAGTTTATTTACCTCCTCCATATGCATTCTGTAAAATAAACTATACACAGTATTAATGCATGAAAAGAAAGAATGACAAGGCAAAGAAAATCCTGCTAGTTTGTGTCTCGAAATCTTCTAAGTCCACATCTGAACTAACTCGAAATCCTCTGATGAAAGCATGAACCATAACAATGTAACCGCCAATCCTCAAAACACCAAACCCTAAACTGCGCTCTTCATCTCGGAAAAAACCTTGACTTGACCAAAACCCATGGAAAACCTCCGCCATCCCATAAAATAGAGTAAAAGCACACAAAAACAAGGACTGGAGGAAAAACGCGGGTTTCAACATGGATAAAAGATAAAATATTGCTCTGCACGTATATAACCATCGACGGTCGGAAGCACTAAGCATTGGGCGGATAGTTCACTATGGAGCCACAATGGCGGGAGACAGATCGACTACGGCTTTCGCGATCAAATAAAACGTCGACGATCGGAAGCTCCAAAGTTTATGCGTCGGCGGACTCCAAATCTATCGGCAAGCAGAACCTCTAAACATCGAGCTGATAGATCACTATGCAGTCACAACGGCAAGAAGTAGATAGACTACGGGTTCCGCGATAACAAAAAATCATCGGCGATTGGAAGCTCTAAGCGCTATGCGTCGGCGATTCAAACCTCAAAACTTCCGCAGTGTCGGCGATCGCGAGCACTAAATGCCGCAGATAGTTATGCGTCGGTGATCGGAAAAACTAATCACTAACACATCGACGCAAATAGTCTGATTGACAGCCGCAACGACGGATAACAAACTGACTGTGGGTTCCGCGGATCACAAAACCGTCGGCGATCGAGAGCTCTAATAACTATGTATCGGCGACGCAAAACTCAACGCTGCTGCCGTGTTAGCAATGCAAAGGACTAGCCCTCTGATCACAGTAAAAAATCGTTCCGATAGCGATAAAATAAACAGAGTCATCGAAAATCGAAAGGTTTAACAATAAAACAAACAGGAGGTAAAGCGTATCGGCGAAAATAAGAACTGTTCGTCGTTTCCCTCTCGAAACGTCGGCGGCATAGAGAACTAATGCCCCGACTCAAACTTCAACTAACTTCCAACAGCGAAGAATCAAATCATCGAAAAATCAAACATTAAGTGCTCGAAAGACTTTTGGCTGGGCGATAGTAACACTAGCTCGTTTAACCTCCAAAATAGCGGGAAAAAATAGTCAATTAGTCATCCGACCTCCACATCAAAAATCCAAATTTATAGCAGAGGAAAAACAGAGTTCAGGAACCCAAACAATCCCAGGCTAGATAAAATTGAAAGGAGGGTCCAAAATTTTAGAAAAATTTGGGGAAAAAGGTTGCAGCTGCAACAATTGGCGACTACTTGGCGAACACAGATCTCTGGACAATATCTTCCTTGATCAACAGACTGTTTTGACAATAAATACCAACATGCTGAATTCTTCTAGATGTCTGGATTTCCCAAATGGCAGATGTATGTACTTTTAATCATTGATGATAGTCCAATTTAGGGAAAATGGAAACCAAGATTTCAAAGTCTAGATAACTCTTTTGAGGCCAAGAATATGAGTTTCATTTTTTACCTCTGTCTTTAGGTAGCTCCCAGCTTGAACACCACAGGATTGTAACATATGGTAAACAGAAATATTCGTTTGTTCCTCATTCTCATGCCATTTTGCACTTTTGTGCTTTTGGACTTTTTGTCCTTTTTGAGTCCTCCTGCATGCCTTCTTTCTGAATTTTTTATTCAGGCTCCTCTATCCATAGTGTCCTTTTGTGTGAGAGATGTTGTTGTCCGCCGATTACACATCAGCAACAAAAATCTTCCGAAAGCTGTCTCCTCACCTAGGAAAGTGGGAGAGGTGTGAACTTGGGGGCAAGCATAGAGCTAGGTACTATCACCTACTCCTAGCTCCTCCATCTAGGCTAACTCCTAACGAAGCCAAGGGGGGTAGTCCTTAACAAAGAGTTTTCTATGGCTCAATGTTTAAGTTAAGTTTTAAATGTTTTCAGATGCGGATGGGTGTTGTTTAGGAGTTTCTGTGATTTTAGATGATTAATATGATGAATTGAGCACAAGACAAAGCAATCCATGTTGCTATCACTAGAATTAAAAGATAGACAAATATTTGAGCAATTCACGAAAATAAATAAAGCATTCACAGATATGACTTATAATCAAACATTCAATGGACAAATGGCCCAGATTATCAACAATGTTAAAAGATGGAACCAGTGCCTATGGAGTAAAATTATTGGAGATGCTTCGTGTTTAGAAAGATGTGAATCCCAAAAGATGCCAGTGAATGTTAGGTTTTGCAAGTGCTCTTGGTAATTTTTAAGAGTTTTTAACAGTGGTCTTGCTTTAGGGTGTCAACAAAAAGGTTTATCAAAGCCGAGAGACTCTTCCAAGTTGCCCCCGTTGAAGACATGTCGGGCCTGCCCAATATCCTAGGCTGATATTGTCAAGTGACCAGCTAGCCGAGAATCTAGGACAGTGGGAGGTTTCGGCGCCTCTACTAGGAAGTACTTTGGAAGAATCCCTACAACGCCGATGCGTTGGTTACAGGGCGTTTAAGTGTTATTAGGTTACTCTTGCGGGGTTTAAAGATCCAGTGCTGTTTCTGGGTACTCCGATCTAGGATCGGTCAGAGCATACTCCGGCAAGGAGGGAGGGGGGTTAATTAATTAAAGGGGCGTGAGTTGCAAATTTTATTAAGTTAATTAATTAAAACCCTCCGACAAAGAGCGCTCTTGACCTCGTCTTATGACAGTGGTTCAAAAGACTTAGCTAATCTAGATGAAACTAATGCAAGGGTTGTGCAAACCCAAGATGCTCTCCGATAGAGAGTGCTCTTGACTTGTGTTTCTGCAAGTTCAAGAGTCTTACTTATGGATGATTTGATTAAACAAACACAACAATTAATATGAAAGGTGGTTGATTAAAACTCTATGACAGAGAGCACTCTTGATCCACCTTATGGTGAGATTCAAGAGATTTTGGTTCTTTTTATGATTTAACAATTTATAACAAGATGCCAACAAGCAATGATGAATCTAGCAATTAGTGGAAATGAAGCTAAGGAACAACTAGCAATTAGTAAGAATGAAACTAAGTTTAATCAGAGAGCTAAACTAATTGCTTAAGGAAAACTGAACTAAGTAAATCATGAAAATGAACACAAGACACACTTTCCAAAATAGGGAAAATAGAAAAGAAAGGAGACTTGCTCCCACTTGGCCCTTTTTTATTAATCTTTTACAATGATGATGTGTTCATTGCTTCTTGGAAGAACGGGGAAAGAAGGGGATGAAAGAGAAGGGATAACAGTCTTTTTGTTCTTCTTGCACTCCTTGTTTGTTCGTGGCCTTTTGGCTCTCCTTCACTTGTCTGCAATCTAAGAGCTCTAGACACACACTTGTTATGATATTAGTTGATAAAAAAAAACTTGAAATTTAATCTACAAACTTGCTACAAACACTTACCCAAACTCACCGAAAAGAAGGAAGAAAAGAGGCAGGAAAAAGGCAAGGTAAGAGGGGTGAAAAAGGGTGAAAAGAGGGGAAAAGACAAGTCAAAGAAGACTGGAAACTAAGTGAGAAAGAGGGCTGCAAATCAGAGAAAGATGGCTGCAAATGAGGGTGAAAAAGATTGAAAGTACAGCCCAAAAGATGGTTGAAGAAAATGATGGAAAGGGGCTGCAAAAAGTGGAAACAAAGAGGCAAAATAGGGCTGTCCAAAAAGGTAAAAAATGGGGAAAAGTGGACAACGAACAAACGTAAGGAAACGCTGCAAATAAAAGGCTTAAAAGGCTAAAAATAAAGCATAGGGCAGCCAACCGGAGCAAAGGCTAAGTGAATGAATGTTCACTTTAGCCCAAACGTGCCCTAATCCCAAGAAAATAAAGATTTTTTAATTTGAATGATGAATAAAAGCAAGAAGAGAATGGTCAAATCTGTGGATCTTTTTAAAGCACTTGGATCTCGTGAAGCATGTAATTATCGGAAAAGCGTACTTGACTCCAAGAGAAGAAGATGCAGTTGAGCTCGAACTTCTGCTTGGTTGGATGGAAGGATCTGCAAAATAACACTCATAGACTTGCTAAACAAAGGATTAGATCATGTTTTGTTCACAAATTGAAATAAAGAAGAGCATGAACTATAACTGAATAAAACAATGCTCTTTTTTAAATTCTAAAAGTAAATCAATAAACAGCTAACTTGCAAACTGCAAATACCTGTTCTTATGTGCTTACAGAAGCCTTCCAAAGCATAACATCATAATCTCAAATAGACAAGAAAGGAAAGCATTAAAACAACATCACCTCATCCATCAAGTGCAATCATCCAAAGAATCACACCACATGAGCCTCGAAAGCCTTAATTTTATTCCAATGGTTGCATAGAAGCAACAAGCACTTACAAAAGTTTCACCAGAGTTTCTCTACACAAAAATCCATCCGAATAGAGCTAAAAGAGCCTCTATTTGTACAATGAGAGAGTGCTAAAACCCTAAAACCAATCCTCATACCCTAACCAGCCTGGCCACCAAACAGAGGTCCAAACCTAAACTGGAGAACCGGGAGTGAGGGGAGGCCTCCACTCAGGCAAGACACCCCCAATCCAACCCTAAACACTGAAATCCATCCACAGATGAGCCCACACATGTGGAAGGCGCAACCAGTCTGAGAGGGGTGTGAGTGGATGAGGGGAGCATCTGTAATGTTGGTAAACCCATCTTTTAGGTCTGGAAGCAGCGTCTGCTAGGTTTGGGAAGCCTACTGATGGTGTAAGCTTCAGTCTTCACCTCAATCAAATCACCGGACCAATGAGTGCTCTCCATCTCATTCTTTAGCTGGAGATGACATATCTGCTAACTGATAATAAATTAATTGCTCTCTTAATGATGACTGAAGCTGAGTTATGATAACTCCAATCATCATAAGTGCTCCATGAGATGTCATTCAGCCTTTTATTTTACTGAATTTGGATTAATTTGGAGAGTTTTAATTTTTTCCAAAATAATCATTTTTTAATAAAAATTCATTTTTTTACTTGAAACTGACTTTTTTGAGAAAAAAAGGCATTATGTGTCCGATTGTTGATCTGAAAGTTGGTTCTGACTCGCTGGCTGATCAAGAATGATTTTTGGCTTAAGGTTAGAGCCTTCGATCACTGAATTCGGAGTCCGGATGATCGACTTACCACGAATTTTTTCCATTTAATTTATGGAAAAATTAACCAAAAAAACTTAGGAAAAGTAATTAAAATTTAAAAAATTAAAAAATAATTTTTTCCCTGTTCGAAAAGATTTTTTCGAAATTTTTTTATGTGTCCAGATGACTTAGGACATGACCATGATCTACCTAAATAATGTCTAGTAGGTTTATAACACTCAGTTGGGCTCTAATAACCCCCCAAGGCCTAGAATTCAACATTGGGCATTCTAGCTTTGGAGGAAGTGGGAGAAAACCTCGTCAATTATATTCGGCTGAAGGCAAAGCATAATTGTCAGGGGCAAAAATTTCTCTGGAATACCTTATTTGAGATTCTATGTCTCAAGAGACCGAACCACTCAAAAAATACCCTACTAGCACATTTATTACAAACCCCACGGGGCCATGGTCAAAATTATTCAAATAAAAAACTGGCTAGCCAATATTAGCTAGACATGAAGACAGATCAATTGATACACTGGAATCAGACATTGAACATGTCTGTCAACCGACGGCTCCTTAGGTAATCCAACTAAGTGCAAAATTAGTGGATAACAGATGTATTTAATTTTCAGCTCACGGACGGAGAAGAACTTTGGCAATCTTGTACTAATATGGTTCAGTACTTTGTTTTGATACATATTGCTTTCTTAGGAAATTTTGACTCTTATTTGCCTTTTGGCTTTCAATTCTTGGCATGGGATCATTTAAATATAATATACTGTTTACCTTGCTTCCTCTCCATGGGTCTTTTGCTGTCACCCCCTAAGACATTTTTTAAATGTGAGATGGATGGAGCCTCGAAATAGTATTCCAAACCTTTTGATCCTGAGTTATTTTACAAGGATTAAGTAGGACTTCAATGTGTTCATAGCCATTTAGGAAAACTGCTGAACTAGAAGAAGTTCTTTCAAATAAATCAATAGTACACAGTTTTATAATCAAGGATTTTAGTCAATCCAGAATTCTGATGAACTCCATGCAACAAAAAGTTGTGCCTTTTATTGAAATCAATCAAAATCTAACTAAAAACAAACAAATAAATCAAAATAAAACAAATCAATCAGTTTATTTATGTACAAGATGACCAAGAAATAAAAATCAAGAAAAATAAAGTTTGAGAACTAAACCATTAATTGGTAAGTTCTCTTCTCACTCCTGTAAATCTTGCAACTTGTGAGTTGAGGGGCTAGGATTGGCTGCAAATTAAAAAGGGCCTATCCATTATCTAGTACTACAGAACTTGAATTAAAAACTACATCTGAAACTAAATTTACTATTTTACAGTCAATCTCATCAGTCCGTGAAAATAGAAGGAGATCGGGCTGGGTGTTAGATATATTGCTGGCTTCTTCAGCTTGGTAATTTCCCGGTTCCAATTCAATGAATAATTTCCCAACACATAATTCACTAGTTCATTTTTTCCCTCGAACTGAGTAACATTGTACTTCATGTGAGGCTCTCTTAATATTTTTATTTGATTGGGACTTCCCTTATGAGGCAACCACAGATGTGACCAATCTGATGCGAAGTATCCATTTAGCCTTGCCGATCAGTCTTGACTCAAAACAAGTCCATAAACATCAAGTATGTTTGCTACTACAATATCGATGTACTGACATACCTTCTCATTTGCAGATAAGCGAATTAGAACATCTTCCATTTCTCCTATTACTTTCACAGCTATCCTGTCTAATTGAATAACTTGCCAAGTGGATGGTTTAGGCTGTCCATTAATTCTCTTGCAGACTGAAAGTGGCATAACATTGATTGATGCCCCTGAGTCTACTAAACAATTGTGCACATTATAGTTGATAATCTCAAAAGTTAGGAGAAATGGTGGGGTTTTAAACTTAGACTTACCTCCAACACTTGCTTCAACAACTTCTTCTTTAGGTTGGTTGTCAATGGGAAGCTCTTCTTCTGGTACTCCAAGTGCTTTTAACAATTTCTCTTTTTGCTGAGGTACATTACACATTTCAAACAATGAGATATTTGCCTTAGCCTTTTTAATGTCTTCAACAATATCATACCCCATCTCATGCTCTTTGAGATTTCTCTTGACATTATCAATTTTATCTTCAACAGGCTTAACAGGTATGTTAATTTTCTTTGGATCTTCACTTGAAATGGTAAATTCCAGTATTTTAACATTTGTAGTGTTCTTTTGTATCTTCTTCATATTTTCCTGAAGTTTCTTGATCTTCGGAAGTATTGAATTGTTTTCTTTTAACAAACCCTGACTTCTTGTTGTCACATTGGTTTCTGATGTTTCCTCTTGTTTTAGAGAACCTTCCTCTTCTGTATCAAACAATGAGACACAGTCCCATAAAACCAGAGTATCCTCCTCATGTTTTTCTGTGGATTGATTGTCCTTTTCTTCCTCCTTATCAGTTTCTGTTAGTTTGGAGTCCAATAACTGATTCATTACCAACGTTATAGAATTTATCCATTGAGGTCAATTCTTCTCAGAATGACGCTGTTGATGAAAAGTATAAAAATTATCCATGCCTACATCAGTTAAATTCATTGCTGCAGGACTATGTGGAGGAGGCCTAGGTTGACTGTTGTCTTCCCTTTCCTTATAGTAAGGCTTATATGATTTGTGAGCCTCTCTTTCCCTCTCTAAATCTATCACTCTGTTGGATAACTTTTGCATCATCTTCAACATTCTTCAAAATCCTGTGATCGCTCATCCTTAGGCTTTGTCAGTAATAAAGGTTTCTTACCTCCAAAAGTTTTTTTTTCGACTGCACAGGATAATTTTCTATGCTCTCCATCCTAGCTTCTACCCTCTCAACTTCTTCATAAGTTTCTGATAACGTAGGTTTGACTGATATCTTGGCAAACATGGCCAAGTCAGGCCCTAGAGCTGAAGTATAATATTCAATCAGAGCTTTTTCAGATGGCTTATCAGCTGCAGTAAATTTTTTTAGATAAGCTGCAAATCTTTGAGTGAAATTATGCACCTTTTCCTTCCTTTCTTTCTTTAAAGCACATAACCCTTTCATTAAAGCTGCATGAGTTTTCTGAACTGCATATTTACTTCTAAATATTCAAAGAGGCTGTGTCCCAGTCTGTGATTGAATTTGCAGGAAGAGCAAAATACCATGAGGCTGCTGCTCCTTTCAGGGTGCGTGGAAACAATCTACAGACCACATCTTCATGCTCTCCTGCTCGTAGTCCTTCTATAGCCAAGTAAAAACTTTGCAAATGATCATCTACCAGAATTTTTTCACTTGGCTCAAACTTAGGCAACATTTTGTCAAAAGCTTGAGGCAAATCATGCAAGGGAGCTGCCAGGTTTAAAGGTGACCTAGCCTTCCAAGTAGGTGGCGGATTTGGTTGGTTTGCATTTACATGAGCCATGATTTTGAGTGGAGAATGAGGTGGTGATTGAATAGGGGTCCGACAAGGTGAACAGTAAGGTGAATCTGGACCCAATTTATTCAAAGGTTGGTCAACTTCTTGTAGGGATGCTTCTACCAATTCTTCAAGGTCTTCTACCAACACTGAATCTTCTAATTTAGAGCGATCTTTCTTCTGATATTCTCTTCTGGGTAAGACAGAAATGATAGGTAATCCTCCAATCTTTTTCGCATAACTCAGAAAAATTCCAAACCAACTTATCTCAACTAGAGAATTTTTCTGTCTCATTTTCCTTGGAAAACAGTAAAAAAATACAACTCTGATTTTTTACCTGTAGTAGCCTCGAAAAACGTGCTGCTGTACAGACTGTACGACAGCTTGCTGTACGACCTGCAATAAATGCCTCGAAAACTGTATTGGTCAAACTGCCTCGGGATTTGTGCCTGCTACCTCAAAAACCATGCCCAACACCGCCTCGAAAAATGTGCTTGATTCCTGCCTCGAAAATTGTGCTGATTTCTTCCCTACTTGTCTCGGGATTTGTGCCCCTACAAGGCTTGCAATAAATGCAGCTGCCTCGAAATCTATGCCAGCCCCTTCCTCGAAAATCATGCCCCCAGCTCTTGCTAAAATCTTCCTCGATTTGCGTGCAGCAATCTTTTCTTCTTTCTCAGAAAATGGAAACTTTCTCTCTCAGCTCTCTTCTCCTCACTTCAATCTGCATAAGTGAGTGAAATGGCCTTTCCTTGTCTTTTTGGTGAGAAACCTAGGGTTCATCTAATCCAACGGTGGAGATTAGATGAGATGAGTGGATGCGATTAATTGCTCATTAACTCCGATTTAGAAATTACATTCACTCACCTCACTTAAATTTTTCAAAAAGTGACTTTATTCTCTAAAGTCTAATTAAATGCTCATCTTAAGTCATTTAATGCAAGGGTCACTTTATTTCCCCCCTTTAAGTGACTAAGGCTAAAGTTACCTAGGGGAACACTTTCCTAGGTACAAAAATCAACACTAGGTAGTTGGGTAATATGGCGAAGGGAACGGTTGAGCCTCCTTAGTTATTGTCCTGAGAGATTGGGCCAAGTGCTACTATTGGACTTTCCAAGTATATCAAAGAGCTATAGCACTTGACATTCCTTTGTCCTCAAGCAAAAACCCTTTGCTCTGTCACTAGCCAATGGAATTCCTACATCTTTGCATCTAGAAAGACTTTGGAAATTTTGTCAGTGCAGTAGCCCTATTCTTTGAGACCAGCCAACGAAATTCCTACATCTTTGCATTCAAAAGGAATTTGGAAATTCTATTAGTGCAGTAGTATTCCACAAGTAGTAATACATCCCAGACAGGGAGTTTGGGCTCCGTCGACACTCTTGTTCAAGATCTATCTCAAAAGAACCCTTGCATCGCGCTGATCATATTGGTATACATCTCTAACAACCTCTTTTGTGTGGACCTGCCCATCCCTCATTTGGTGATACCTCTCAAAAGACCCCTCTTTAGTCCCTGGTCATTTTGTGGAAAGATGGTGTTAATAATTTTCATTGGACAACTGGTCCCATGGCACACGTCTGCTGTAGACACTGAGAGGGGGGGGGTGAATCAGTGTGAAGCCAATTTTAAACTTTTCCTAGCTTATCATAGTTAGCTACCAATTCATCATTCCATTACTCTACCAATCTCATAATCATTTCATAAACTTCATCATTCACATATCATAGCATTTAAATCATCAAGAACCATAACACAAAAGAACACAACACCATATAATTTTGTAATCTTTTTGTATTAGTTTTGGTTCGGCTACAACCGTTAGGTAAAATCAGCACCTACTGATATGAATAGCACCTACTCTGCATCCAGGATTCTGCCTGGTTTTCTTAGACCTTGCTAAGAAGGGTTTGAGGTATCCTAACCTCAAAAACAAGACAAGCTTGCATTTACAATTAAAGCTTACTGTTACATCCACTCATCAATCACTTGTCTCTTTAATCTGTTGTCAACTGTCTCAGCTCATGCTCACCATCAACGCTGCTCACTGTCTTCTCTGATCATCATTCTTCACTGCTGCTCTCATTAGTTGTTCATCATCATTCTGTCAGGCAGACCATAACCATGAATACATCATACTGTCCATCAAATTGCTGTCAGCATCATCATCGTATCAATCTGCTCGTCATTTGTCACTAGTCATGTCACAACCCACTTCAGAGGCTGTAACTGTCAAGTCAACTCAATTGTGTCTGTCACCATCCTTTCAGCTGTCAAATCATCGCAAACTGTCAAATCAATGTTGCTGCCAATGTCAAATCAAACTAGGTTATTGACAAAGACTGTGAATGTCATCAAGCTATCAATCATGAGTAGGATTACTCATATACTGCTCATGCAAGTCTGGTCACATACAATTTCCCTGCTGCTCTAAGTTGTGTCTTACATCATACTCCAGTAGCAATCCATCTTTGTCCATAGTTCATCATAATGAACTTCACAATGATCTTTAAAATAAGAATACCTCTGGCTACCTATAAGCTTGGATATGCATATAGTTAAGCCTTTACATATTCAAAGATAGTCATACCTTGATCAGACTTTGTGTAACCATGTTGATCAGACGATTGACCATAACTTCTGTAGGTTGAGAGATAGGGACTATAATATTATAGCTGCTCAACACTTATCTGGCTTGAATATGAGATTGCTTCTTTTCATTCTTCTTGACTTTCCTTGAAATCAGATGCTCATCTTGACTGTCTCTGATTTTCACCTTCAACACATGTCTTAAGTCCTGTGTCTACAAAAATTTGATCTTCTTCACAAAAAGATTGTCAACTTCTTCAAGAATAGGACTGTCAACTGTGCTTAGTGTTGCCCATTCTTCAAAGGATTGTCATCATCAAATAGATTTGACCATGCCAAAACCATGACTGTATGCAAATATCTTCTTGCTCAGACTTCAATTGTGTATGCTTTAGCAGACTTTACTCAGATTTTCCCATTACTGCTATATCACTGAATATTTATCAGAAGTATGTCATAGTAGTATTATTTCATCACTGTGTGTGTATCATAGGGTTCCAGCAGTCTGCGAGTCAACTGTTTACTTGGCACTGATCATTTCTCTGACTGCTACTAGATTTGTATATCACTGAATATATCATCACTTAAGCATCTGAACATCTCACAGAGTAAATTGAGTATACTGCCACATGACTATGTAAATCACTGACTGAGCATACATACTATCTCATAACTGTGTAAGTCATCACTATGAAAAACTCGGCATACTGTAGTAGACTTAAAAAAAAACCTTACTGTAGCAGGCTTATAGTTTAAGCACCATAACTCGGACTGTAGAAGGCTCGGATCTAGCAGCAGTGACCTCAGTACTGTAAACCTCAACCTTGGACTATAAGAAGGGACTAATCAAGCAACCACGAACTGAACTGTTCTAACACCCCAAAGCACAGTAACATATCACCCAGATTGTGGATGATCTCCAAGAATTCGGGCTGTGTAGATGACCTAAAACTCAGACCATAAGCAATAATAAAACATCAGACTTCAATCTCGAACTGTTTACTGTTTAACCCCGAAAATATATCTCTGTGGAATAACTCGGATCCTTCTCTGCTGCTGCGAGTTGTCTTCATGCATCCAGATGCTTCCAACAGAATTCGGGTGCTGGTAGAATGCTGGTTAAAAACCCTCAGGAAAAAACACTGTTAGAGAGCTCGAAAATAGGTCAAAACATACCTTGTATATTCTTGTGTGAATGCTGCAAATTCGGACTGTTTATATGCTGAGAAAAAGGTCACATTCCTGACTGTTTACATGCTGAAGGTAAGTTCACAAAAATATTAGTCCTTCTCCAAAATTCGGGACTGTCACATCCATGCAAAGAGGACTGTTGACTCCATAAATAAGGTCTGATGTTAGACTGATGAAAGAAAGCCTCAGTCTTCCACCAAAACTCAGTCAAGAAGGTCAGCAAAACTTGGATCTTGCTCAAAAAGGAAAACTCAGGTTCGTTGCTTTCTTCTGCTGCCAAAAACCCACGAAAATTTCAGACTTACTACTCCTCTTTCTGCTGCCAAAACCCATGAAAAGTTCAGACTTGCTGTTCCTCTTTCTGCTGCCAAAACCCACGAATTTTACTGCTCCAGCTGTTCTGCGGCTGCCTCAGACCTTAGACCCCCGAGGAAAAATCTCAGAGCATTTTACACCACCGAAATTTTCACCCACAAAAATGAGGACGTGAGGCCTCTATTTATATTAATTTTCACCCATGTTTTAGGGAGCCGACTTGCTAAAATATTTTAATTTGAATTGAAGCCGACTTAGCATGTTTTACAATATTTTATTTTTATTTTGTAGTTTGAAGATGTTATATTTTTAATGGGGTCGACAGAAACAGCCTCTCTATATAAACCATCCTTGAGAGGTCAGATAGTTGATGTTGCCACTCTGATTTGAGCCGTTGAAGAAGTTGCAAGATTCTGAATGCCAATCACTATCCAATGCCATGACTTACGCAGGGCTACAATGTTTGAAGCTTGAGATGGTAAGCTACCTCCATTCTGCTGAGCCAAACCAGGTAACTGTATGCCAATCACTATCTGAATGCCATGACTTACGCAGGGCTACAATGTTTGTCGTATTGCTATACCACAACTAAATTATGAACCCAAATTCTCGAAAAATTCACTTTGCAATACATATCTCCATCGTATATAAGATTTTGCAGTGCAAAATGAAAAGCAAGAAGCACATTTGATGCTTAAAAAATGTAACACAATCCCTCAACCCTGTTGTTTTTATGGGAAAACCATTGCCATCTTTAGTGCCATGTCTTCATGGTTTTTGGGTTTCTTGTTTTGTTGTTAACCCATGGTTTCTTCCCATCAAAGGGTTTCAACTTTCCATTAAGCCACTAGGGCTTCCATACACATGAGCCACACCATCTTGGCAACTGACCATAGAATGGGTCATTTGTACCACTTCATCAAGCTTGTCCACTACAAGGGACAATAGTGACATCAATGATAACTGAAAGAGCCAAGTCACATGTTGGCATCAATGACAACTTCATCAACACCTGCAACCAAAAGAAGATGGAGGACTCGGCCAAGGATCCACCCAAAGACATCAAGGATCATGCAGTAGCGGTCATGGCAAGTAAACATTGCCACCTAAAGTGATTATCATAATACAAGAGCTATATCTGTAGCATTTTATAAGGTCACCCAACCTGAAAGAGGCGTGTGAACATTGCTACCTAAAGTGATTATCATAATACAAGAGCTATATCTGCAGCATTTCTCTTGTCTATTTTGTTTGATCAGTTATTCTGTAATATAGTCTCGTGTTTCATGCATTGTTTATCTCTGTATATCTTGCTGTATTACCTCCAGAGACAAAGAATAGCCTATTTTTATTGTGTACTGTGCTTAGATATGCCTCTCAGACCAGTTTATGATTTTCATGCAGGTTCTTTTTCATTCGTGCTGGGATGATTGGTTGGGTCGTCATAAATCTCTCAGTTGCAGCAAAAGCCTTGCAACAGAAGGATCCATTTAGCCTTTCAATGACTCTTTATCAGATTTTTTGTTTGGTAAATACCCCTATATCAGGCTGCAATTTTGTTGATCATCTTTGCATGTTCTTTGTCATTTTAATGAGCAATTAACTGTGTTAGTGCATTTATGCCAGTGTGAAAATGACTTGTTCCATCCATTTGACCAACTGATTTCTCTTACAGTTATATGTGATGGATTATTTCTGGTATGAAGAGTATATGACGTCCACGTAAGTAAATTGCCTTTCTGTTTCTGCTAAATATTGTAAATGGTTCTTATTCATTTCTGTTACACAATTTCAACCAGTTGTCTTTACCAGATTTACTATCGTTGTGCCCAATTTCAACTATTTTTCTGATGGCATTTGTTGCCCTGTTAATATGTGAACTTATTCTAGAGTCCATTTTGGTCATTACCTGAAATTTGGATTTTGAACTGTTTCTTAAAATTGATGAAGTGATCATTGCTATTATCATATTATGTTTTAAGTGACACTAACCTTTTCTAGTTTTATCTGCTAATATTCCTCAAAGTCTCGAACTATTGAGGTCTTGGTCTATTATCAGAAATTTGCATAATATTTAGTTTACTTACGCCACTGTATTCTTTGTGCTTTGCTTTTCTGTGAAAGGTTAAGGTATTCGGTTTGGTATTCCTATACTGTTTGGTAATGCTTGAAACTGCCCACTGCCAAGCTAACTGGAAACAGTACACTGTCACAACGCACTCTTTCCCTGCCCTTTAGGTTAGTGCGTACTAACCACAAGGGGGAATCCCTACTGACTTTAAGAGTCAACTAACAGTAAAAAAAGGATCAACAACACTTGAATCGATGTAATAGGCCAGTTCTACTGCAACCACAAGATTTCCTAAGAAAGTTTAAAGGTTGATTATAAATGTTTGTCAAACCCCCACTCCTGTACTATTCAGAATTTAATGTCTTACTCACCGACTGACACCAGCTGTTGTTATTATATTTTTGGCATGGCTGTGAATTGTTTAAGATGATATTCTCAGCCCTTATCCCTTCAATACCCAAACACACAGGCCCACACTATCACTGTTGGGCATTCACAATGTACTGCTAAGCATATAAGTGTGACTGTAGATTTATTCCAGATCTGGATTGTGTATGTTTATCAAGGAGTTGCACACAAGATACAGTAATTTGAAATAATCCAGATTTCAAACAATATGACAATATCCCAACAGCATACTCTTACAATATTAAAATCATGTGAACTGTCACAGTACTTAATTAAACCTGTAATGGATGGAATAAACGCTTCTGCTATTCACATATTTCGTCAAACAATTAGTTACACTACTGCTGTAGGTGACCCAAGTCTGTCCCAGCGTGGCACTATTTTTTTCTAGTTGTAATGTGGAGTTTCATGCAGCAATATGGGACTTGGTTGGCTATGACAATATTTAGGGAATAAAATAGCACTAACAGCAGTCTTTCATAACACAAACAACCATAGTTAGAGAAATTCTCAGATCTGATATTTTAATTCAAAGAAAATTACATGCCTGGAAGAGTTTGTAACTCGTTGTTATGGTTGAGAAAGGCTCCACAAAGCACGATTTTGACCTCCAAACAATTTCTGGCCACAAACCAAGCTGAGGCAACCTCTCCTTTCCTCTTATTACAGTGAACCAGTGCGCACTTGCTGCTACAGGAGATTAAACTCAGAAATAGGGAGTAAGCTGCTACAAGACAGCAATATTGTGCTTGTAGACAGAACTGTTTTGATTCTGGCTCGTGGTGTTTTTTCCCTATGGTGTGCCCCCTTTTAACAACTTGAAAAACATGTAAACTCTGCTCTTCCCTTTCAACAATGGAACTCAACCTTGGCTCACAGACTGTGCATATGTGCTGAGACTCTTGCAATAGATGGTGTGCCCCTCCAAGAGTGATCTCCAACCACAAATATGCCCTTCTAAAATTATCCACTGAACTGTTGTATGATGAGATAATCTTCATATCTGTAGTAACACTCGAAATCTTTGGATGGCGTTGAAGAACAAGTGAGAAATTTGAGATAATTTCCCCTCAACCATGGTTAGGATAGATTCGTTCCACTATCAAAACCATTCACCTCCTCCTAGGGTTTCGTCCAAGAGAAGCTTGAAGATCAAGAGCTCTCAATATCAAAATGCAAAATAGACTAGAATGAGAAAATGAGCTCTCATGCCCCTTTTTATAATTTCCTTTTTGCTCCCTTTGTGACCTTTCAACTTCTCTAGACATTTTCTCATTAAATATTAAAAAGTGACCCCCCCCCATTCACTTTTTAATTTCAATCTGAGTACTTTATAACATACTTACCAGACTCGGAATCGGCAATAAATCGGTGAGGCAAAAGAGCAAAGAGTTTGAATCGGATCGGGAAAAAATCGGCAAATACAAAAAAAAATTATATATACATATGTTGAATTAAAAAAACATTTTTCATAAATATTCAAAATAACATGTCCATAAAATATCAATAGATGCCCAAAATATATTAATTATATCCCAATTCTAGATTTGTAATGAAATTTGACATTAAATTAATTAATATTAACATTATGAAAATATAAATTATATGTTTTTATATAGTAACATATGATATATAATTTTATATATAATAAAAAATAACTAATATTCAATATATTTGATAAATAATAAATAATTTATAAAAAAAATGAAACACTTTTTATATATATATAAATATTTAATTAACTTATGTTACATATAATAAAAATAACTCATATTCAATATATTTGATAAATAATAAATAATTTATAAAAAAATGAAACGCTTTTAATCCGGCTCAATCGCACAAGTGAATCCACGATTCATATCTACCACGACACCCTTCCTAGACCACCCACAGCCGTCGCGTGGATGTAGATGGAGACCGCCCACAGCCATTCCCGAGGGGAAGAGAGCCGTCGAGCTTCTTTCCGGCAAAGAAGGTATAATCTCGCAGATGGTAGATACAGATCCCAGGAGCAAATATACGATGAGTTTTCTGTTGGGAGAGGCCGGCGATGGCTGTCAGGAACCAATGGCGGTCATGGCTTTTGCCGGAGATGAATCGGATAGTTTCCACTTCAATACTCCTCCGGTAAGCGGCAAATACGAGCCTAATAATGTGACATTCACAGCGAAGGCCACACGGACCCGCATTGCGTTCTAGAGATGTAGAGAGCTCAAAACCCGCAGCCATCCTGTGGATAGAGGAGGAGAGAGCTTGAAATTTCATCCGCCCGGATAGAGATAGAGAGAGCTCGAAGCACAGTCGCATACATGGAAGAGAGAGAAAAAAATGATGACTAAAAGAGTGAATTTGTGACTTAGAAACGGCCAGCCGAGTTAAACTCGCCACGAGCCAGAACGGATCGTTTTGTTGCCGACCCGAGTCAAAATCGCGAGTTTTCCGATTTGACTCGCGAGTCCTGTGACTCTGCTTTATAACTTAACTTTAACTTCCCGCTCACTTTATTATAAAGTGACTTTTATAATGTTACTTTAAATAAATTAACTGCTAATGTCACTTTATAAAGTCTTTTTATCCCAGGTGACATTAATAATTAATTTCTTTTTTCGCCGACTATAGCATACGGGAATTGGATAGGCTAGTGCATTGCATCCTGGAAAGTCATCCGGAAACAGAGATTTACAATCGAAATAAAAGCTCGTTGTTTTGAATAATTCTGCGAAAAAACAAGCAACAAAACATGACCCACTAACTTGAAGAAATGCAGCGTTGGGCATGTTACGATGCACTTGTACCCAACGCACCTTCAGATGTGCCCCAGGGAGAGAGAGGCCATTGTTTTTTACTAGGAGGGGTGTTATTCAACAGTGGTGGTCATGGACGTGCCCTTTGGTCCTTCCTTTAGGAGCACCATGGCTTAATGGCATTGCTCACTGCCCTTTGTTGGGGTTTTAACTCTAGGTTTGGTGTCCGGGGCTCTTAGGGGTTGATCATTGGGTCACACGACCCCACACCTTGTTTCCTTGCATTGGTGGCCTTTGCTTCAGCTATGAGACCTTGGTCTCCCTTCACAACCACCTCAAACGCCCTCCTGACCCTTTAGTAGGCTGGCCCTCTCTCTCCTTGGGCTCCTTCCTCAGAGAATGTCATCTTTACTCCCAGGTTGTACTGCTGTTTTGAGGGGGGGTATTGAGGGATTTACAACCTTTTTGGGCTTAGAAGGGGCATGACACCGTCCCTCCAGCTCACTCTAGCCTTTCATTCAGAGTGATTCGCTTATTTTAGCAGTTTTAGGCACCTTGGGGAAAAATACCCCAGGTAGCCTACTATAAGGCTACTTTAGGCCTTTTTGAATTTTTTTATATTATTCTTGTTATAATTTTAAGTTGACATTTTATAATTTGAAATTGACCTTTTAAAGGCATGTTGATTTGAATATTTTTGTCAAGTGAGTGTGAGAGGCTATAAATAAACCTCTCCTCACTTCATTTTAACATAAGACAAGTGGGATCAAACAATATGCACTTATTTTACCCTACTAGGTCTCTTTGGAAGTGACGCGTCCCTCTTGAGGAAGATGATTTTCTGGGTTTGATGGCAATTTCTTGAAGTTGCTTTGGTTCTATGCTCTTTCTAAAGGTGATGCTATGATTTGTTGGCTAAACACTGACACAAGGAGGTATCTAGGGTTTTTCCTGATCTCTCTTTGTTAAATGTTGATGAATGATGTATGTTTATGGATTGAATGGTAGCCATTAGAGCTGCATTTTGTCTTCGCTAGGTCATTTTTCAACCTTTAGTCACGTTGGTTTGTAGAAGTACGTCCCTCATAGGAGTCCTTCTAGGGTTAGAACCTTTGGCCTTTTGGTTTTGTTGTCAAACATAGGATAGGCTTCTCAAAAGGAAGGTTAGTCACCTTCTTAGATGCCCTAGGGTTAGGGTAAAACCTAAAACCCTTGTCCCCAAACCTCTTTTCCTTCAAATCTCTTGCATTTCCATGTGTAAATTCTTATTTTCATGGTAGTATTAGGGTTAGAAGTAGGTCTACAATTTTATGTTAAAAAACCTAGAAAATCAAAAAAATAATTTTTTTCGATGTTTTGGCCTTCCTAATATTTCGTCCCTCTCTCCTAAAATTTTACCCTGCCCTATTTGTCCCTAGAAACCCTGGGGCAGAAGTTTAGGAGACTAAAAATATAAAAAAATTCCTAAAATCTAAATTCTGCCCTAGAAAAAGCCTTAAAACAATCCTAAAATCAGACCTAACTAGCCCTAGCGGCTTCCTTTCCTTCATCTCCCTAGACCTCCACTCTTCCTTTTCTACCCCTCGGCCTTCCCTTCCAAAACCCTTGCTCCACAATCTTGCAGCCTCAGCCTAGGCCTATAAGGTCTCCTCCAGGGCTCTCCCCTCTTTGCCAAGTTACTGCTGGCCTATTTCAAGGCTTAGGACAACCCTTGTTACTGCTGCTAAAACAGTTTGCAATTTATTGCAGACTGTCACTTCTAGGACTTCCTTAAACCTGTCATAAGGCCACACTGACTACCCCTTCAAGAATTAGTAAGTGATGAATGCAAAAACTACTGTTGAATGAAGGAAATTACACCACATTTTTGTTCATGAAATGATCACTGAATATGCTTACTGTTTATAAGTTATCCGTTGGTGAATAGTTGCATAAAAGATTGGTTAATGAGCCTCATCTTATTGGCTTGTGAAATATGTGAATTTTGAGACTGTTTAGTACATGATTATATACAGATGTTGAATGCATTTTTACTTTATCTCTTGGCTGCCCTACTGCTGCATACTTGAAGTTATTAGTGTATACATGAACATATGTTTAAATGGTGAATGACTACTGCTGTCCTAACAAATGGTACAAGTATTGTTGTAAGAAGCATTTACATTCTTGTCCTCCATTGATGAACGAGTCCACCTAAGGCTATCATAAAAGTATTGGTCAAACTTGCATTTTAATGCTTCTACCCTTTCTATTGGCTATAATTGTAATGAATGACATTTGGGATTACTAAAGTTGGTATGCTAGTTGTACTCACAAAGTTAGTATTTGTATGAATAATATGTCTTCTTTATTCCTTGAATTGACTCTATTTAGGCACTGATTACTAACCCTTTAAAAGAAGACATCATTTGGTGTTCAAGTGTCTTTACAGACTAGCTATTAGGGCTCTCCCCTAGGGGGTTCCGACTTCCAAAGAAGTTTGGGGAAGTGACTAAGGTGACAGTGGTAACTTACTCCATATACTTGCTGTTGACTAGCCTTGCTAGTTCATCCGGTAACAGGGCACACAAACCAATGCACTTCTAGACTAACAAGCGTTAAAGGTTCTCTCTAGTTATGTGCTGAAAATAAAATTAGAGCAAGCTAATCATGCTATAATTTAACAAAAAAATGAATTAAATTGAACTAAAAATGCCCAATTAATATGCTTAAGATGCATGTTATCCAATGTTTTGATTGTGAGACTTGGTTATAAATGAGAAACCAAGAGCATAAAATTAAGTAAACTAGTGCCTTTTAATGGAGTCAAAGAGATAAGAAGATGAGAAAGTGGATTGGGTGGTGTTACAACCCAAATAGCATAGGATGATTAGCAGATAGAAGATGACAAGAACTAGGGAACCCTCAGTTCGATGATCTTGGTCGAGCACTCTTCTAGTCCTTGTTTTTTATCTTGTACATCACTTTTGACCATGATTGTTAAATGACATGACATCCTATTATATGTGTAAAAGGTGTTATCCACTAAGTTGCGCTTGGGGGATTTTTCAAATGAGCCACCAAGGATTGGAACAAATCATTTGTTCTTACTCATTGCTTGGAAGTTCCATGGTTTCATCAGGCCAGTTGTGGTCCTTTTTTCGCATGTTCACACCCCCTCGGGGGATTTGTAATAAATGACATAGCATGATGATTTCTTATGTAAAAGGCTTGGCCTTCTTGGGACTTGGTCATCAAAGTCATCATCCTCGAGTGTTTTTTCCCTCGTTAGTTATATGACGCTTTTTTAAGTGACATATAATTTTTAAGATTTTCCCTCAAAATCGTCCAAAGACGGGATGGTGAAGTTGGTGATTATGCTTTGGGAGGGTTATTAAAGCCTAGGGTCTATGTATTATACCATGCTAGTCATATTTCCAAAGTTTCATGGACATGTGCTAAGTCTTTCCTAGGATTTTTTAATTTTTAGATTTTTAATAAAATCATCGATAAAATTTCAAAAGGTCATAAAAGTGGGCCTAGAGAGCCAAATTTACCATGGGGGTACTCTTTTTCAAACTTAGAGCACCCACTATACTAAAAATTCTACTTTTCCCAAGTTTTAAGTGATTGTATATCACTTAAGTGAAATTCTCCCTGAAAAAGGAAAAAAGTGAATAAAAAATTAGAAAAAGAGAAAATATGGAGAAAAAACACATCCCTAAATCAGTGGGAACTTGTCTTAGACATGTTCCGAGTTGATTAAGGATGATGTTGGGGGTAATTGGAGACCAAATCAAGATCAAATCGGCTTGATTCCAATCAAATCCATGAGGGGGCGAATTTCTCCTTAGAGGGGTACATTTATCCATGAAAAAGCTCACCTCTTGTTGTATACGTCTCACAGAAAGGGGGGGTAACCTACCTTGTGAGAGGTTGCGCCTACCACCTCTAGTTCACTCTAGTTTGCCCTTAATCATCTCAAAAAGCTCCAACACTTGGAAAATTCGCCCCTCTTGAGGTTTGCTCTCATTTTTCCTACTTAAGCGAGGCTTTCTTCCTCATTTGAGAGGATGCATTGAACCTCTGCCCATTGTACTCTTGTTATTGCATTATTGTTTATTGAAATTGAAGGCTTTGGAGGCTCATGTGTGGCATTGTCTCATGGTTATGCAATTGGATGATTTCTGAGGTGATATCTAGCTAAATTAGGCTTTCTTTTTTGTCAAGTTTGGTAGTATTGATCTAGCTTCCTTTTGAATGAATATTTGCAGCTGTCAATTTGCTCATTTATGTTTTATTTGTAGAAGATTTCAGGAGTAATAGATTGTATTCAGTTATACCGATATTCTCCTTGGTTTTCTATGATGAAATGTACTAGATTGACCATGTTTGTTTGAAGGATTGTGTAGTTTTTGTAGGTTGGTTTAGGTGAAAGGGATTTTGGAGCTCGGTTGCATCCATCTTCTTTCCACTATATTCTATCAGCTGCATCTAATGATTTTTGTTTCACAGATTCCTCTTCTCCTTCATATCTTTCAAGATCGGGCTTGAGGATTTCTCTCTTCTCTCTAAAAATCATTTTTTTCTTGGTTACTGGTTCTCTATGCTTGACAAAATTTAGATCTATAAAGTCTGATATTAAAATCTGATTTTGTTATGAATATATATCAGATCTAGAAGTTGTTAAAAGTATCATCTTAAACTAGATCTAAAAAATTTCACAATTTTAAAAGTACTTGAGTGGTATAAAATTTTGTACTTTTATTTGATTAATCCATGAGATTTTAAAATAAATTGCTCACTGGTTTTTAGCAGGTTTGAGAAAAAGGAGAAGGAAACGCTGCCAAAAATCAAAATTTTTCACCATCCAGGGCACCCGATATCCTTCCTTCTTACCCCTTCTTCATTCCTCTTCTCTTCCAATGAGTGTGTAAGCCTTTCGATCCATTTTCAAGGGTCAAAAGGCATTTTATTTTCTTATTTCATCAATTTGTAAAGTTTAATAATAAAGAAAGCAAGTGGGCTACACATCGCCCACACTCCATCCCCTCTGGGATATTCGCGGTGTCCTTTATGGTTTGTTTTTTTCTAACCAACACATGCACACAATCTGCCTTCTAGAAAGGCTGAATAGGTTCATTAATTTGTTTTGATTTCATCTTAGAATAAAGCAATAATTTCATACTCGACTCGTTGCCCAACTCGTTGCCACGAAGTATGCTCTCGCCACCAACCAAAGGTTTTTGCCGATTATTGGTGGATGATCAGAAAGTGACACATAGTTTGCGGTCTCAATTTGTATTTAGTTTACTTGCTTTTACAACATTTTTTATTTCTTTAATTGGAATTAACACTTCATCGTAATCCTCATGTATGCTCTTTCCCTCTGCTGGCTTTGCCTGGTCGTTGGGGAATCAAAAGCGATTTGCGACATTTTCTAATTTCCACACATTAACTTAACAATCCATTAATAAAATCAACTCCAAAAAAAAAAAAAAAAAAAAAAAAAAAAAAAAAAAAAAAAACATTACGAAAATCCGGCATAGCAACATTTGATATTCGTGGGCAAATTCTTCAAAGGAAGCGGGAAACACTGAATATTGACCTCGGGATATTGTCAGGCTACAATCTTGTTGGTGTAGTGTTGGACACCTCTTAGAGACTCCCATTATACCCACATTTCTGAATGAGGAACCACCTTCGTCATATTCCAGACATATTCTCAGTACTTTATAGGATATCAAGAATCCCCTTCCCATAACTCAATTCATATTTTAATAATTAAAATTGACCAAGACACATTGCAAAACATTTCATCTTTCAACAACATAATTTCTTTATTTCTGACTCCATTGGCACCGGATCTAAATTTGCAACATTCTACTATCTATTTTATCGGTTTCTTTTTATTGTTGCTAATCCTTATGTGTTGATGCTATTATATATATGCTGGTGAAATATTTATCTATAATTACAACAATCTTGTCTCAGTATTTACTTCAAAAACTTCTAAAAAACTTACTTCCATCATTAACGACTAAAACACAAGAGCCTTAGTTAAACTCTTGCTTAGGACCACCCCCCTTGGCTTCGTTAGGAGTTTTGCCTAAACGAAGGAGTCAAGATCAAGTGACAGTACTTGACTCGAGACTCGCCCCCAAGGACACACCTAGTAGCTTGAAGATTTCTGCTGCGCTTAACCCCCAACATGTGTGTGAAAGGTGACACCACAAGGTCTAGCCCAAATGGGTCAACTGTCTTAAACTGTTTTGGAGTGTTTTTTTTCACTTAGATAAACTTAGATTATAGTGATCAGAGTTTATCTAGTTTTTTTTTTTCACTCAATCCTCCAAAGCCATGTGTATGCACTAATGCATCTGCGCCAGGATGGTGTCTGAGTTCTTGGTTTTGATGTTGTGCATTAGTGTGTCCCCATGTTTTTCCTTCTCAAAGATATCTTTTTAATTCCCTTAAGGCAGTAAAAATGTAATAATGTTGTCAAATGTGGCCAAGGGGGGTGTTAAACACTTTAATACACATTCTAAACCCCTTTAGATACACATGAGAAGCCATGAACATCTCTTTTGGGCAATTTTTATTAAATTATGGTGTCATTAAGACCTTTTCCTTGATTTAAGGAAAATGAATATTCCTTTTGAAGGCACACTCTCATGGAGCTTCAATTCACTGTAGGAGCATTGCATGTCAATATAGTCAGGTTCAGTTGACTCCTCATCTCTCCACAATTCACTGCAGAGGTGGCGAATGAGGGTCTACTCGATATCACTTCACTCCAAAGGTGGCACATCAGGGCCTACTTGTCGCAGTTTACTCTAGAGGTGGCCCTTGAGATCCTACTTTGTCTCAGTCCACTCTAGAGTTGTCATGAATTCTCTTAGAGGTGGCATGTTGGGCCCTAGTAAGCTCTAGTCTCTCCCTAGAGGTGGCGCACTCCATGTAGCATGCGTGAGATACCTAAATGGGGCACTTACTCTCCATTCTTGCTATACAAGTAAGCATACCGCTCTCATTATGTTGTTGGTTGAAGCTCATAGCTTATTTGTGATACTCTTTTGAGAGCAAGTGTTGCGTTAATAAAGAAAGGTTGTGGAGGCTATCTGTGGTGTGGCTCGTCAATTGTGCGTCATATCTTACTTATCATCTTCATGTTGTGGTAATGAGAATCTTGTTTGTTAACATACATGCTTCTTATTTCTTTGTATGGTCATTGAAATGGGATAACTCTCCACTTGAGTAAGATCTTACTGTATATTTCTAAAGGAGCTTAATTTTAGCATTGAACCTAGTTTGGATTATGCTATATTGACTCTCTCCCTATAGGTTGCACCTGAAGAAGAAGGCAAGGAGGATCTTTCTTCTTGCATGCATTTAAAATTGTTTGTGTAGGTTATCCCACCAACTGAGCTAACTTGAGGTTAGCCTAGAGAAACCTTTCCCTATTAGTGATGTTGAATTTTTTTTATCTATTTCCATATCTTAACAATTATTTGACTTTGATTTCAAGCATTCATTTCATCCCACAATTCTCATTGAATAATTGCACACTGGAAATTTCAACTTAAATTGCAATAGAAACAAAGATAATTGAAACACAACCATGCACAATAGACACAAGAATTTTATCCTGGGAAACCCAATAGGGAGAAAACTCAACCAACGTTCTTAGAATAAATCAATCCAATTCAAGTACAATACCATTCAAGAAGAGAAACCCTAGCAAGATAAGAGGTTCGCCCTTCTTCACAATAAACCCTAGCAAGGTTAGCGGATCTTCTAGAGACAATAAGAAACCCCAAAATTACTCCTTGGACATTGTTGCCGCCTAATTCACACTTTAAGACACAGGAAAGTCACAACCTGCTATGTGTGTCCTTGGGGGCAAGTGAGAGTTGGGGACCACTGTCACCACAGTCCACAACTCCTCCGTTTAGGCAAGATCCCAATAGAGCCAAGGGGGGTAGTCCCTACAGAAAAGCTAAGTTCTAGATTTATTAATTAATTACAAATTAATTAAAGGGATCTTTTATTAAGACTGTGAGGCTAAGGCTTTGAGAGATGACAGTCAAACTAATGCAAGATGCAAGATTTAAATGACAGTCAATCCTTTTATTTATAACCAGTGCCTAAAGAATGGAGTCAGAGAATGCAACTTTAAATGGATGCAAATCTAAGTTAATTATCCACAGTCTAACGAATGAGATGAATAAACAGACAAATGGTACAATTATAAACAGTAATGAACCAAGATATTTAAGTAATGTACAGCTGATCTAAACTTATCAGTATAAACAAAAGATAGTAGAAGAAAATGCTTTAATGTGAAACTTATTGAACCAACAGGAAATAAAAGAAAAAAAGACTTTAAGTTTGATTTACTTGAAGCAGTTTAAACAAATGTTAAGCATTCACCACATGAACAATTGCAGAACTGAAAGTAAATGAAACTGAAAGTAAATGAGAGTGAAAGTAAAGTGTTGGAGTGCTTGCAGTAAAATAAAAGTGAAAGTGCTTGTAGTAAAACCTTGAACAGCAAGGCAAAGATAAACAACAGTGACCTGTGTTTGTGGGACGTTTTGCAATGTCTCTTGGTTTATTTTAGTAAATTTTATTAGAGTTTTTTTTCTTGAAGTTCGTTTTAGAACCGGTGGTGTGACTACCCCGATCTAGTACTTCTCCAGTAAAAAAGGGAATGCTGTTGCGCTCAACAAAGTGGGAACAAAGCCCACCCGTAGCTCACAGGTCAAACCCCAATGCCCCGGTGCTCAACAAGGAGGACGTCAAAGCGCCTAGAGACCCCCCACGGTCTACTACCCCTTCTAGCTTCCTGAGGTCACTGTTTTTAGTTGACAGGAACAATGGCTAGATGGATGCCTATTAAACTAAGACTCCTCTATCCCCTGTCGTATCTCGCGAGTACCCCGAAGGGTGATAACTGAGTAGAGGAGCAGGAAATAGAGAAGCTTTTGTTGGTTAATTTTAGGGGTTAATTTTAAGTCTTGGTGGTTAATATGCAATGTAAATTTTAAGTTATCAACAAGATCACCAAGCGATATCCCTTATGGGAGGTGCTGGTATTCGATCTTGGATTGAAAATTTAAATGTGAAGATTGTAGCAGGAACATAAAAGTGTTGCTTTAATTACCTAAGCCCCCACTTCTCCTGCTTTTCATATCCAACTTGAAGTCCCTAAAGGGAGATGACAAGTGGATAGAGGATACACAGGATGGGTGAGTTGTATGGTTACTTTTAACTGAAAGTAAAACAATTACTGAAACTTAAAAGAAACTGTAACTAGCTAAAGCAATGCCTAACCGCACAACAATCTCTGTGACAGAGATGGTGGTCTGTCAAAGAGATAGGTGGGTGAACAACAAAAATAAAACAGATTATACTAACCTTACAACAATCTCTGTTACAGAGATGGTGGTCTGTAACAGAGATAGGTGGGTGAACAGAAAATGAAACTTAGCAAATCCTAACCTCACAACAATCTTTATGACAGAGATGGTGGTTTGTCACAAAGATAGGTGGGTAAACAGAAAAACTTGCATAAACTGAAATCTACTCTACTTCCTAATCTATTTACATATATTAACTTTTGCAGAATACCCCAAGAGAACTTCTCGTTGGGGTTTACAAATATCAGAAAAAAGAAGAGAAAGAGTTGAGGTTTTGAACCCCTTTTGAAACCGGTTGGAGGTTGAGGTATTTCTGGGCCAATTTGGGCAGCACCTCCCCTTCACCTGTGTAAAACCTGTCACAAACCAGCAAGCTATGTTCGCTGGAAATCACAGTAAACACTAAATAAATTATCAGAAAAATTAGTACCAAAAAATTCACTAATTTACAGTAAAAAATCTGAGTGAAAATATAACATAAATATGAAGTTTAGAGGGCTGAAAACTGAGTTTCCAGCCACCTAAATGATGCCTAAATAGTAGATCTAAAGTATTTAACTAATATACTAAGGGTTGGGGCTTTAAAACCAAGGTTTTTATCACTATACAGTGATAAAAACAGAGTTTTAAAACCCTTGTGAACAAAAGTGCGAAAATAAAAAAACAGAGTTTTAATCAATGGAGAAAGTGCTCCTTTGTTCTAGATTCCTGCAAATACACTTATAAGAGCTGCAAAATGTAAGCAAAGAGGTGAGCACATAAATAAACCCTACAAAATACTTTATAGAATCTTACTAATCTACTCACAAATGCAGATAGAAATACTTCTACCTACAAGTCTCTCCACAAAATACTTTGTGGAGAGCTATCTAAGCTAATACAAATGCAACTAAAACAAATACAAAGCAGGTTACCTTACAAAGAAGCATGCAATGTA
Source organism: Pseudotsuga menziesii (assembly GCA_001517045.1). Classification (NCBI taxonomy): domain Eukaryota; kingdom Viridiplantae; phylum Streptophyta; class Pinopsida; order Pinales; family Pinaceae; genus Pseudotsuga; species Pseudotsuga menziesii. Next base: position 459,599 of record LPNX010711149.1, on the reverse strand, counting down.
GAAAAGAGCCACCCAAAATCCCTCCAAAGATTACTTGTATTAAGCCCAACTAGGGCAAGAACATTACAATAGCAAAAAGAATATGAGAGAAGAGTGGGGAAATATTCCGGCAGCATAACAATAGCATGAGAGATCCTGTCAAATGAGGGAGTGAGACCCTCATTATATAGTTGAGGAAGACCCCAACCCCTTGAAGATCAATGGCTGAGATTAGATCTGGATCTAGGTTAAATCTCCACCACTAGATCTAGGTATTTGACTTTTATTCAATCTTAATCAATCTACACCCTTAGATTGCTTTTTAATCAATGGCTTGGGTGCTTGATCCATGTCTCATTCATTTTCCACCCTTAGATCTAGGGTTTTGACCAAAAATTCCTTTGAGATCATTTTTAAGGTTTAAAGTGGGCCCAACATAGGCGCCCTCCTCTATATTTGGTAGCGTCCTCCAAATGTGGCGTTTTTCTCCAAAATAGTAGTGCCCTCCAAATGTATGTGACGCCCTCCTTTTATGTTGGTGCCTTCCTTTATAGCTAGACGCCCCACCAAAATGGCTAGCGCCTCCTCTAAAAGTAGACGTCTTCCCTTTATTTGGCTAGCGCCCTCTTCATTTGAGTAGCGCCCTCTCTATTTAGTGGCATTTTTAGCCTAGCGCTACCTTTGGAGGTGTTTTCCACTTGAAACATGTGACGCCTCCTCTATTTTGTGGAGTTTCTTCCATTATAATGTAGCGCCCCCACTTTTAGCAAGGGTTTTAACTTGGACGCCATACTTGGTGAGGGTTTAAACCCTTCCAACACTTACTTGGATCCCCTCTTAACTAGGCTTTAGACTTTAGCCTTTTGCTCAAAAATGACATTTAACCTTTAGACTTAGGCTAAATACACATTTCACCTTAGATTTAATTTTTCAATTTAATTTTTAAAATTTTTCCAACTTTGACTTAGGAAAAATTAAAAAATAACTTGAAAAAATTATATCTTGTCCATGGGGGGGTGGAAAAATTTTGCTCTAAATTTTCCTAGGCTTAGGAACCCCCAAACAAAATTACCATGGCATTATTTGATTTTTTCCTTCAAAATCAAATAATATGAATTTTTGACTTAGGGAAATTAATTAATTCCCTAGGGGAGATAGACCCCTCTTGACCAAAATTGGTCTATCTCTTCAACCACTTATCAGAATGACATGGGACTCGAAGTAGTGGCTTAGGGGGTTTCATAGCAATTTTACCTTGCATTCATAGCCCCTATTACAGAATGCCATGCTTGAGCAATTTCATTATTACATCAAAACTGAGTTAATTAACCACCAAGGGGTGAAGTTAATTAACTAGAAAAAATTAATAAAAATACAACAACATAACGAAACTTCGCAAGACTCTATACAAATGTCTAGCATGGTCATGAATAACATTTTGAACCCTTAGCCACCTCGTGGACTTGACTGTTAGAACGCCCGTCACCACTTTGGAGGATTTTGAGTGAAAAACCAAACCAATTAAAATCGTTTACTCAACAAGATCAATTGGAAAGGGAAAAAACACTCGATGAGGGGACTTCCCTAACAACCAGTTCCATGGTGTGGCATCCATATCATATGACCCACACTAGCACATATAATTACATTAATTTTCCCACGCAGCGGAGCGGACATTTCGTTTTACAAAGGGGCAATTGCCCTGCAGAAGTGAAAAATCCTCAGATTTTTCCAAGGTACCATTTGTACAATTATGTACATCTTCATGTACATGGAGTTGCCACCTAGTCGAAATAGGTGGGCAACAGACATTTGCTATGCCCTCTTGGAAAGTGTGCCTTTGTGTAGCAGAGAAGATGTTGTCATGATGAGTGAAAATGAAATGCTGGAGCACTATTTATATTCTTCAGTTGACCTTTAATTCCACTATGGGGCCGACTTGTACACTAGATGAGGCCGACTTGTCTTTTTCACTCCAAGTTTCATTTTATCGTCAGGGCCAATTTGAACTTCTAGTCTTCCATCTTTTTTGAGGCTTCTTCAATGCTATTTGGGACTTCTTCGATGGTTGACTTGACTTCTTGGTTATTTCTTCATCATAGAAAAGTTGTTCTTGATGTTTATCTCCTCATACGCATGTCTATTCACACATAGAGCTGTAATGTTGGTTTGACCCCACTTTAAGAAGTCCTAGACACTTCTTAGAGCCTAAGTCAAATTCAACATTAGACTAGACTTTGTATATTCAACAAGGGGACGAAATCCCCTATCAAATAAGCAAGTCAACTCACTCTAATATAGAATAGATCACTCTATCGTGGAGCACTCCCTCACATAGTATGCAATGTGATCTCTAGCTTAATTCACTCTTAGTTAACACACGACTAATCAAGGTTAAGCATTTCAAGCCTTATTCACTCTTTGTCAACACACATGACTAATCAAGGCTACGCCAGGGCCATTCTTCACTAGCCATTGCTCAACTCACATGACCTCTCTAGGAGAATGCCACTAGAACTTTGGGAGAACGTCTGCAGAATGTTTTCCCGATGCTGGAACCTGGAGAAACATCAACAAGTGACTCTTTTACTAAAGCAAGGCCTTCAGTGTCATTCCTTGGTGACTCCATTGGCCTGTTCTTTCGATATAAAGCACAACTTTCTCTCACTTGTCTTTCTAACCTTTTAGTTACTACAAGAAATTTACTCGATTTTTATTTATTTCGTGCATGCACTAATCTATATTTTCAAGTAAATCCTAAGTAGATGTGTATGCATGCATAGATCTCTTTAATAATATCTTAAGAGTAGATCTAGGAAAAGTATTGCATGTTCGTGCATGTCATTGAAAGATACATGCATGTCCAAAATAATCACCTGCATGAATAAAAAAGTTCCACATATTGCTTGCATGTAAATTTTTTTCACTTGCATGTCAGCACATTTTGTTGCATGTTATTAAAATGATCTTAAAGTGTTTATTTGGTGTTTTTAGCATACTTTAGCTTACTATCCGCTTTCCAAATGTTAATTTTTCATAAGACCAGATTTGATTCTCGTTCCAATCATTTATATGCCTAGAATTATGTCTGAAATTATAAATGGAAATACACTGGTTTTCTAACTATTATGTAGTGGAAAAACACAGGAAATCACACACATTTGACACTTAGATTTACCTTGCAAAACCCCAATTTGGAAAAAACCAACAAACATATGATTTTTATTAACAATAAAAATCCTGGGCTCCCGTCCTAGGATAATGAACCATCGGGGAATAATACAATCACAACAAGATAGCCTGTCCTACCACCTAGCTGCTACCTTCTTTGTTGCACCTCTGTCCTTTTCTCTGACCCTACCCTTGCACTCACAGACTTGACTAAAAGTCCTCCAACCACTCAATGAGATCTCACTCACTTTTTGTGATAGTTGTGTCACCTCCTTCTTGATTTTTCTTAAGCAACATCGAGAGCCATTCTCTGGGAGAATGGAGGCACCTGGTCAGTTACCAGGAAATCAACCCAGTTTGGGACCTTAACCTAGGGCCGAGGGCCATTCTTTGGGAGAATGGAGGCACCTGTTTAGTTACTGGGAAATCCACCTAGTCTGCGACTAGGACCTTGGCCTAGGGATGAGGGCCGTTCTCTGAGAGAATGGAGGCACCTGGTTAGTTACTAGGAAATCGATCGAGTCTGGGACTGGGACCTTAGACTAGGGTTGAGGGCCATTCTCTAGAAGAATGGAGGCACTTGGTTAGTTTCCAAGTAATCGACATTGAGTCATTTGATTCAGCCTGGGGCTGAGGCACCTGGTCAGTTACTAGGTCATCACCATAAGCCCTAGACTGGGTCTAGGCAAGTGATGCACTCCTCTCCTTGATCTATGGGCTATGAGACCTTCTCTAGGGACTAACCACCCCTGGTTGAGATACCTGACACATGATCTTGGTGACATTGAGGGAAACAAGGTAAACAATTATTAATTCTCCTCATTTATGATGATACACTTCGAGTTGATATGTATGAACCACAGAGAACACCTGATATGATCTATTATGGTCATAAGAACCACTTAAAGGACCAAAGAAGTCCAAGTACCCACCAAATGATGGACCAAGCACCTCAAAGGTAAAGAACAAAATGTTAAAAGGTTACTTGAACCACAAAAGATGAAAAGTCAATGGTTAAGAATGCGAGCGCCAAGGGCAGTCTCTTATTTGTATGGAACCATCTTCCACTCAAAAGACATATAAATAAAGATGACGTCTATTAAACACACAATCTTCGCTGCTCCTTGAGAAAAACTCGTGGATCTCTTCACAACTGAAATTCTTCTCTCTTCCTTGTCTGAATCTTGGCGGCAAGTACAACAGGACTAATTCAAAGTCTTCTTAGATCATCATCTACTCACGGTAGCCCTGGTGTGGCCTCTTCACTGCTCCAACTCAGTCATCTAGGCATTCGAGCCTAGCTAGGGCCTGCCATAGTCCACTGAGACTAATCTTGATGCTGTTACAGTCATGACTTTTCCATTTGGGTGAACCTCAGTGCACCCGAGCCCTTCTAGGGCCCTCTTCTGTGCACCCGAGCCCTACTAGGGCCTTTCTCCTATTAAGCAACAGTTAGGGCACACGACATCTCAACCATAACACTTACATGTCACGACAAACATCTGCAAAGTGAACAATGGCATACGAAAACGCTAGCAAAAAGACTCTAAATTGAATGGTAGTTGCTACAAATGATTGAGGTTTGATCAAGACAAATTGGTGCATACTCGGTCTTTACAAGAATTCTTCAAAGTTGATCTATTCATGTACAAAATCAGTCATCTCATCCATAGGATATGCTGACTCCGATTGGGCTCAAGTATATCTCCAGCAGTGGAGTAATGTTACTTGGATATGCTCATTTTGATTGGGATGATAGTGTAGTGGACCGGAAAAGCACATCAGGATACTGCTTCAATATGGGATCAGCCATGATCTCTTGGTCCAGCAGGAAACAATGTTCCATAGCTCAGAGCACAACCGAAGCTGAGTATATTGCTGCTAGTGATGCTTGCAAAGAAGCAGTATGGATTAGGAAGCTTCTCTCTGACCTGTTTGGTGGAAAGCTTGAGTCAACTATTATTCATTGTGATAATGGGAGTTGCATAAAGCTTTCAGAGAACCTTGTGTTCCACGACATATCAAAACACATTGAAATGAAGTATCACTTCATCAGATATTTAGTTCAGCGAGGTGTCCTGAAGCTTCAATACATCCGTACAGATGAATAGATTGCAGATGTATTGACCAAGTCATTGTCATCAACAAAGTTGTGTACTTTCGTGACAAGCTTGGTATTACAGAGAATGCCTCTCTTGCTGAGAGGGAGTGTTGTTTTTTCTTAAGTAGCATCGAGAGCCATTCTCTGGCAGAATCGAGGCACTTGGTCAGTTGCCAAGAAATCAACCCAATTTTTGATTGGGACCTCAGCCTAGGGTTGAGGGCCATTCTCTGAGAGAATGGAGGCACGTGGTCAGTTACCAGGAAATCAATACAGTCTGGGACTGGGACCTCAGCCTAGGGATGAGGACCATTCTCTGGGAGAATGGAGGCACCTGGTTAGTTAACAGGAAATCAACCCAGTCTGGGATTGGGACCTTAGCCTAGGGCTGAGGGCCATTCTTTGGGAGAATGAAGGAACCTGGTCAGTTAACAGGAAATCGACCCAGTCTGGGACTGGGACCTTAGACTAGGGCTGAGGGACATTCTCTAGAAGAATGGAGGCACTTGGTCAGTTACCAAGTAATCGACATTGAGTCATTTGACGCAGCCTGGGGCTGACGCACCTAATCAGTTACCAGGTCATCACCATAAGCGCTAGACTAGGTCTAGGCAAGTGATGCACTCCTCTCCTTGATCTATGGGCTATGAGACCTTCTCTAGGGACTAGCCACCCTTGGTTGAGATATCTAGCATGTGATCTTGGTGACATTAAGGAAAACAAGGTAAACAATTATTAATTCTCCTCGTTTATGATGATGCACTTCGAGTTGATATGTATGAACCACAAAGAACACCTTAGATGATCTATTATGGTCATAAGAACCAGTCAAAGGACCAAAGAAGTCCAAGCACCACTTGTGTTGATCCAAGTACCCACCAAATGAAGGACCAAGCACCTAAAAGGTATAGAACAAAAGGTTAAAAGGTTACTTGAACCACAAAAGATGAAAAGTCAATGGTCAAGAATGCAAGCCCCAAGGGCAGTCTCCTATTTGTATGGAACCATATTGCACTCAAAAGACATATAAATAAAGATGATGTCTCATCATAAATCACCCACAATCTTTGCTGCTCCTTGAGAAAAACTCGTGGATCTCTTCATAGTTGATATTCTTCTCTTCCTTATCTGAATCTTGGTGCCAGCTACAACAAGACTAATTCAAAGTCTTCTTAGATCATCATCTACTCATGGTTGCCTTGGTATATGGCCTCTTCACTGCTCCAGTTGTTGATTGAAATTGTCATTGATGCTAACATGGACTTGCAGTGGCCCCACAGGTTATTGATGCCACCAAGTCCTTGTAGTGCACAAGTATGGATGATCCCAATACCCTCACATCCAGTACCTTGGAACCCTTACAGAGATGGGTTGTGCCTTAAAGCACCTTGTACCTAGTTGACAAGGTCCCTGAACCTACAAGGTTGGATCTTGGAGCCACCACCTTGTTGACGATGCTGAAGGCCCGACTGATAATGCTGAAAACCCTAGAGATGGTACTGAAGCCCCTATAGATGATGGAGAAGCCCTAGATGGGTGGGAGAAGCATTAATGACCTATTTTGTGGTCATTCACGCTTTGATGATGTCATGGTACCCTAACAAAAGGCTTGGAAACCCCACAGGTGATGTCATGGTGGATCTTGACCCTTGGAGGTCCCCTTGTGTGGTTAAGGTGGTTGAAGAAGCCCATGAAGCCTCTTGCATGGTGAACAAGTCCTTGGACCCACACTTGATGGTTTAATGGTCCTTGTGCTCTTGAAGGAGATGATGTGGTCATTTTTGGGTTGATGGGACCTTAGAACCCTTGGAGATGGTCCTAGGGCATGAGAAAGACTTGGCACCCCCACAAATGGTGGTCCTTGTACCTTTGAAGGGGGGGTGAAGATGTTGTGGGGTATTGAAACCCTTGAAGATGGTTTGCACCCTTCATTTTGGGTTTTGGGGACATGACACCTAATGGCTTGATGAAGAACATGATGACCATTGAAGATGATGGCACCCACTTGGACACTTAGACACACTTGATGGCTTGTGGATAAACCCTAACCCCTTTCAAATGGTGGTACAATGTCTTATGGACGTTATAACATTTTATTATATGATTCAAATTCAAGTTTTAAATACAAATAATAAAAAAAATATATACCTTGTTCACCCTTGAAGTCGGCCCTAATCCAAGGAGAAGTCAATGTTGAAAGTGTATAAATACAAGCCACTCTCACTCCAAAATGCAGCCAAGGAAGATGAAGTAAAATAAATTCGTGGACTGAGGCAAATGTCACTGAGGAAAATTCAGGTAGCAGCAGAACAGTCTCGAATCTGCAGCAGCAGTAGGTTTTTGGTCTCTTATTTTTCTTCAAAATTTCGGATACATCAGCTCTGAACTTGTAGCAACAGTAAAGTGTGAAGCTCGTGGTGGAAAAAAGCTCTGCAATTTGTATGGAGAAAAAGTAGCAGCACTGGTATATTGCAGCAGTTAACTGAGGTGGTTTCAGTCAAGAGAGGAACAATCCCAAATTTGTTACAACCTTTTCTTGGACGCGTTCTAGTCCAATTCAGTCCCGAATTGGAGACCCTTTTCACATGCTTAAACAACTCCGAATTTTCTCTCAACATTAATATGCATCCGAGGTTTTTATGCATCCAATGGTTGACAACTTCTACAATAGTGAAGGGTTTTGTACAGTCAGAATTTTAATTGCTGAGGGTGAAGTTTAACCATTTCATAGTCCCGAGTTTTTTAAAAGACATCTACAGTTTCAAGGTTTAGGATCTTCTACAGTGACAAGGTATGTATGAGATTTACTTAGTCATGATAGTAAATGAACATTGATGGGTGAAGTAAATCCATTGTGACTTATACTCTATGATATGATGATGTACATGATATATCCTAAGATGATGATGCATGCTATACAATGATAATGATGTATATTTGTATGATGATACACTAGTGATGATGCACTCTTATACTTGATGTACACCTTATGATGATGATGTTGCATACTTGTACACAATACACATACTGCTTGATGATGATGATGCATGCTACATGTTGATGCATACTATGATAAGTTTTGGTGACATCTCTTTGGAGTCTAACCAACACAAGTACAAACAATGAAGTAAGTACAGTGGCAGATACAGTGGCATCTATACAGTGATGTATATAGTGGTGTAGTACAATAATATATACAGTGATGTGTAAAGAGTTATACTCCATATATATTACTAGATCATGATAATAGTGTAGACATATTGACACTCCATAATGATGATGATGCATACACTATGCATACTATAATAATGATAGATTCACCTTGATAATGTACTGTATGATGATAATATATGTATATTGAAGTGAACAGTAATGAAGATGCATATTTATACAGTGATGTAGATCCATGGTACTCTATGATGAACAATACATGATGATGGTGCATATCTGATACCCTATGATGATATTGCATGCTTTGTACTCCATGCATACTTGATGTTGACACCTTATACACCATGTTGTAAAGCCTTGTACCTTATGAAAGATATTGATGAGCAGTTTGAGCAACAGTGTTGACGAAGGGCAGGTGTTGTTGAGCAGATTGGGCAAGCATAGAGTGATTGACCAGTAGTAATGAACCAACAACGTTGATGAGAAGATTGACCAGCAGAGTGATGAGCAGAGATTGACCAACAGAGTGATGAGCATAGATTGACTAGCAATATTGATGAGCAAATTGACAAGTTGAGGTTGGTTGAGCAACAAAGGTATATGATTGCTTGCAAGTAGAATCTTGGACTTGATGATTGGACTCCTTAACCCTTTCTTAGTTGGAGCTAAAAAAACTAGGCTTTGTGGGTCTTGTTACAAGAGTTGGTGCTCTTTTCATCAGTGGGTGCTGATTGTAATTGAGAAGATTGTAGTCTTCCATTACCATAAATAAAAATTAAAATTACATATATTCTTGTGTCTCTCTTGATGTGATTGTTGTGCTTATGACTCACGATGAATTTGATTATGTGATTGATGACATAATGCTTGATATACTTTGATTGATTAAAAGAAGGTAAAAAGGTTTAAATTGCTCTTACACTGATTCACCACCCCTTTCAATGTGGCCATTGTGTCCAATAGCAGCTCAGTCATCAAGGCACCCGAGCCCAGCTAGGGCCTGCTATAGTCCACCCGAGACTGATCTTGAGGCTGTTACAGTCACGACTGCTCCATTTGGGTGAACCTTAGTGCACCCGAGCCCTGCTAGGGCACTCCTCTGTGCACTCGAGCCCTACTAGGGCCTTTCTCAGTACATCTGAGCTGTGCTAAGCAACAATTAGGGCACATGACATCTCAACCATAGCACGTACAAGTCACGGCATAAATCAACAAAGTGAACAATGGCATACGAAAGCACTAGCAGGCAGATTGTAAATTGAATGGTAGTTGCTACAGATGATTGAGGTTTGATCAAGACGAATTGGTGCATACTCAGTCTTTACCAAAATTCTTTCAAAGTTGATCTATTCATGTACAAACTCAGTCATCTCATTCAGAGGATGAATTAATAATTGCTTTGGGGTTTTTGTCCTTCAATGGTTTCCCCGTGAAATTTTTTGTGTTCATTGTTGTAGATAATTGCTTTACTATTGCTGTGGTTTTATTGCTACTAACAATCTCAGTACTATCTCTTCCACAGTCTGTAAAAATTTCAAAAGGGCTGTTACTGCTATTAAATTTTATACACATGTTAATTTTCAACACTCCTCTCCTTAGGCTTCCTTTTATATCCTTATAATAACTAAAATACCTTGGGATACAAAATACCATGGGCTTTCTAGATCTCCCAAGTGATTTTAGATTTCTTGTGATCTACGATTACGACGTAGTCTTTCATTGACACAAGTTAAGTCATTTTTAGCCATTATAACATAAAGTCATTTGGCTTCTCAAGCAAGCTCCTAGAGAAGTCTTCTGGAAGACTCTTGCATGCTCAACATCTCACAATATAGAAGTACTTGTCCAAGCTACAAAAACTAACATCGAACAATTAGAAAATCTTGAGTTACGGACACTTACGCCCTTTTCCATTTGTATTTCTAACCACTAATACTTGTCCCAAATGTCCTTTGATTTCGTAGGTTAAGCACACTTTCCGGTGCAATTGAGGAGAACTTCTGTAGCTAATTTTTGTTGGCTGGTCGGGCTCATTAGTTCGCTGTTTTGGACAGCCCCAAGGCAGCCTTTAAGCAACAACTTTGTACCTTTAGATTGGGTAGTTAATCGGTACTCCCACCTGGAAAACTTTCCAACCCTTCTCTGCTCAATTTATGCCAGCAGGTAAGTATTTTCTAAGCTGTCTGTTGTCCACTGATTGCACACCAGCAGCTGAAACTTTCCAAAAGCTGTCTCCTCACTTGAGAAAGTGGGAGAGGTGTGACCTTAGGGGCAAGCATAGAGCTAGGTATTGTCACCTACTCCTAGCTCCTCCGTTTAGGCTAACTCCTAACAAAGCTAAGGGGGGTAGTCCCTACAAAAGAGTTTCTATGGCTGTTAAGTTGTTTTAAGTGTTTCTAACGGTTACATATGCGGATGGGTGTTTCTTTAGGAGTTTGTTATGATGAACGAAGATTGCATATTAGATAACTGAAAGATAAACATGAGACAAAAGAGCAATCCACGTTGCTATCACAAGACTTAGAAGATAAACAATATGTTGAGAACTCACGAAATAATATAGCATTCAAAGATATAAACGTTACTCAAAATATCCAATGGACAAATGGCCCAGATTATCAATAATGCATAAAAAAACGGACTAGTGCCTTATGGAGTCAACTTATCAGAAATGCTTAAGCGTAATGAGGATGTGAGTCTCAAAATAGTGCCGAAGAATGTGTATTGCGATTAATCTTGGTTTATTTTAGAGTGTAATGGTCTTGTTTAAGGTTTCAACAAAAAGTATCAAGAGACCAACCGGGAAAGTCTTTCGAGTTACTCCGTTCAAGACATGATGGCCCGCCTAGTATCTCATGCTGGTTTTGCGAAGATTGACCAGCTAGCTGAGACACTAGACAGCGGGGAGTTCCGGCGCCCTTACTAGGAATGACTTGGGAAACTTTCTACCACGCCGGTGCGTTGGTTATGGGGTAAAATTTTATTATGTTGAATCTTGTAATATTAGCAGTCCAATGCCGTTTCTGGGTACTCCAATTTTTAGGTCGGTCAGAGCATACTCCGGCAAGGAAACAACGAGATAAATTAATTAGGGGGGAGTGTGAGTTGCAAAATTTTATTAAGTAAATTAATTAAAACCCTCCAACAGAGAGAGCTCTTGACTTTGTCTTATGCCAAAAGTTCAAGAGTCTTAGCTAAACTATATGCTTGATGCAAGGAAATGCAGTGGGAATGTTCTCCGATAGAGAGTGCTTTTGACTTGGGTTCCGGCAAGTTCAAGAGTCTTAAGAATTAAATAGTTAAATAACAATAAAGCAAAAGTACATGAAATAAAAGCAAAATTAAACGAACTCTCCGACAGAGAGCACTCTTGATCCACCTTATGGTGAGATTCAAGAGATTTTGGTTCTTTTCTGATTTAATCTTTTCAATGAAATAAAAACAACTAACTAGCAATTAATCAAACAAAATTTCCTTTTTTGATAACTTTTATGCAAGCAAGAATAAAATCAAAGTCTAATCTAGCATGAAACAGATTGCATGAGAATAAGAGGAAACTAGCAAGAATATACTAATGAAGTCAAATCTAACTATACCTTTCAAGAAATTGACGCTAATTACCCCTATTCTACTTTCACCATTTTATTTATTTGTAGATATAAAGCAAAGTAAAGAAAATGAAATATGGACAATGGCGATACAGGCTTCCCCCAAATGGGGTAAGTGGGGTGTGGGAGCCCTTATCCCACTTGCTCTTTTATTAATTCTTTTACAATGCCTTTCTTTTGATGCTTTTTGCTTCTTTTCCTATCCTTGGAAGGCTTCCGAGGCGAGCTGTAGAAAGGGGAATGAAAAAAGGGGAATTATGAGTCTTTTTTGAAGCTTGAATTTTCAATATTCCGCCAGCACTTCCGCTGAACCTGTCACAAAAGTAAAAAATCAGCGAGCTAATAATACTGAAAAGTGATGGGAAAGACAATGCAAAAATAAAAAAAAATTTGGAAATTTTTTTGCATGCAAAGTACAAACTTTTTCCTAGATCTAATGAATGATAAATTCCTTAAGCGATTAGATCTGACAAAACATAAAGAAGATAGATCTAAATATTAATAATGAAAGAGTGGATCTACTTCTTAAGCAATGCAAAAACAAAATAAAGAAAAGGGTAGCGAGGAAGGGTTTCTTGTGGATGGAACACAAGAGAGGAAGAGAAACTCCCAACTTTCTTTTGTATGAGAAGAAGACAATCCTTGTAGGTCCTGCAATCACAAAGTGTTAGACAAAAGGTTGCTTGAAGCTTGGGCTAGATGTAGCTGAACTCACACCCTTCTTCAACCTATGAAACCTGATAACACCAAAACTCAAATGCAAAGTGAGATCAAATCATATGAAAGTATGCTAAGAGCATTAAACCAAGATCAACACTACGTATAACTAACTACTCATGTTCATCAAGATTCTAACTTACTTTGCATAAATAATCGACTTGAAACAACAAACGATTAGTCTACCGTGCCAATAGTGGCCCTCCTCAGCTTAACAAAAGAAACTGATCTCATTCAAAGTATTTAAAAGCAAAGGGTTAGAAGCAGTATCACCAAAACCATGAAATGTTTACCACATGCAAAGAGCTCGTAGACCTCCAAAGTCGAAATTCTTATTAAAAATTCAAAGCAAATCTTGATACAATTTCTTCAGAGTAACTCTACCACCAAAGTTCCACTCAGAAGAGCTCATAAGAGCCTCTTCTTATACAATGAGAGACGGCTAAAACCCTAACACCACACCATGCAAGGAGGGCGTAAAACCTAACAATCTAGCTATGTTATGAGCACAAACCTAAAATAAAGAGGGTGAGAGTGAGGGGAGGCCTCCACCTAGGCAAGGCACCCCCACTCCAAACCCTAACCAACCCACTCCATCCAATACAAGCTCTCCACAAGCAAAAGCGTGAGCATCCAAGGCTATGATGTGAGGCTAGAGGAAAGGCACACGTGAGGCTTTGAAGGTAGGCGTGCTAGGTTTGGAGGAGCCAAAACCACAAATCAAGGACCACATGTTATCCTTCAACTTCGAACACATCAACGAGCCAATAAACAAGCTCCACCTCATCAAAACGTGGTCATGACTGAAGGAGGCGAGTTTGCTAAGTGAATGAGAACTCAGTGCTCACTGATTGTTGACTGAAGAGGATTTGTGCTGAGCCCAATCATCATTAATGCCTGATGCCATGTCATTCTGCATTTCATTTCTTTCAATTTGGATTAATTTTGAGAGATTTGGATTATCTCCAAAATAATCATTTTTAATATTTAATCAATAATTTCTCTGAAACTGACTTTTTTGAGAAATTATGAGTTATGTAGCTGAATGATGATCTAAAACTTGGAGTTCGCTGGCCAGATGCTCATGAATGATTTTTGGCTTAAGGTTAGGGCCTTCAAACACTGAAAACAGACCCCGGATGGCCGACTTATTACAGATTGAATTTTTCGATTTAAATTATGGACAAATTTAATTAAAAACTTAGGAAAAATTCAAAAATTCAAAAATAATTAAATTCCAAAATTTGACGTGTCCGGTAAAATTTTTTCGGAATTTTTTTTCTGAGGGTCCTAGTGACTTAGGACATGACCATAGTCTATTCTAATAATGTCTAGTAGGTTTATACATACTCAGTTGGGCTCTAATAACCCCCAAGGCCCAGAATTCAAAATCGGGCATTCTAGTTTTGGAGGAAGCAGGAGAAAACCTCGTCAATTATACTCGGCTATAGGCAAAGCATAATTGTCAAGGGAAAAAAACTCCCTGGAATTAGTTGAAATTCTACATCATAGGAGACCAAAACCACTCAAAACACCCTACTAGCACATTTTATTACAAACCCCACGGGGCCATGGTCATAATTACTGAAAATAAAAATTGACTAGCCAAAACTGGCTAGGCACAAAGGCAGATCATCTGATACACTGGAAACAAACATTTATCATGTTTGTCAAATGGCGGCTCTTCAGCTAATCCAACTATGGTACAAATAAGCTGGTAACATCTAGCTCCAACTATGGGATGGGTACTTGCTTGATCTATTGATCAAAGAGAGTGCTTGAGAATCCAGGAATCTCTGGTACCTGCATGTAAAAAGAAGTGTCTCAATCCCATGTATATGATATAAAAAATATGCCATGATGAAATACAAGAAAAATATTTTTTGCTTTTTTCAAATCAAAGTACATGAAATACACTTTTTTCTTTTCTTTTTTCAGTATATAAATGAAAGATGCTAATATACAAGAAAATAAGAAACTATGATACAACATTATGATACATCATATATGATACAAAAGTAAAGTACATACAAATACAATAAGGATGGGTTTAGAGAAGCCTTGGGATGATCCCTTGGTCATCTTGGAGGTTGTTTCGGTAAAAAGGCTTCAGGTGTTGCCCATCCATGGGCAAACTTAGTGTCTCTCCATCCATGGTGTTAAGGAAAAACGAATTGGTGCCAGTAGTGCCGCGGATGATGAATGAGCCTTTCCAAAGGCTATCAAACTTTCCATGCTTCCTAAGCTTCTCCCTTCTCTTATCCCATAAGAGAACAATATCTCCTACTTGGAAAGATCTTGGTCTGGCTGACTTATCAAAAGTTCCCTTCATGCGTTCTTGATGCCTGAGTGACTGATCAAGGGCAGCTCTTCTAGATTCATCCAACTCTATGATCTGATTGATCCTCTGCTCCATTTCCAATTGTTTTGTGCCATATTCACTTAACATTCTGAAGATTGGAATCTGCATGCTGACCGGAAGGGTGGCTGTGAGTCCATATACTAACTCAAATGGTGACTTTCCAGTTGAGTTCTTCTTGGTAATCCTATTCGCCCACACTGCATACTTAATCTTGCTATCCCATGCTCTTTTATTATCACCCACAATTTTCTTAAGGATAGTCATTAAGTTTTTATTTGTGGACTCAGCCAGTCCATTACCCTGTGGATAATAATTTGATGAATGGGATAGGACAATGCCATATTTAAAACATAAGTCATTTACTTCTCCCTAATTGAAAGCTTTGGCATTATCGATTGTTATCGTAAGGGGAGTTCCGAATTTGGTGATGATTCTTTCCTCGATTAAATCTATAACAACCTTCTCAGTGGCATTTTTAGTAGGTATGGCTTCTACCCACTTAGTGAAATAATCGGTTGCCGTAAGGATCCAGCAAAAACCATTGTTAGAGTTATCCTTAAATTTGTCGATAAAATCAAGCCCCCATTGCTGAAAGGGGGCAAGGACCACAACAGGTGTAAGGGGAAGCACACCCAACTTCTGCTTCCCAGTGAAAAGCGGACACTGTTGGCAACACTTGACATGTTTATGAACATTTGTGAAAATAGTGGGCTAATAATATCCAGCTCTAAAGATCTTGTGGGTAGTTGTATTTGCTGCATAATGGCCTCCACAAAATCCCGAGTGAAATTCAGTCAATATTTTCTTGGAATCTTGTTCGTTTATGCACGTAAGAATGATACCATCTGGGTTCCTCCAACCCAGACCCTTTTGGGTAAGGCAATACCTAGCAGTCTTGAGTCTCAAAGCCCTACGCTTGTGACCTTTGAGGTGATCCGGGCAAGTGAGATGGAGAAGGAAGAAAATGATATTGGAATACCAATGATTGTCAAGCTCTTGAAGGGAAGGAGTCATGGCTGGTTGAGGAGCATTATTTTCGACAATCATTTCAATAGCTTCTTCATTCTTTTGGGTAAGCATTTTGGCAAGGCCCTGACCTTTGATTAACTTAGTAGGCTTTATTTCAAGGTCATACTCCTGGATCCTGAACACCCATGTGTCCCTTACTCCTAAGCAATCCTGTTGAGACAGGATGTCTTTCACTGCAATGTGGAGAACATATCCAATAACTTTAGAATACCCAATATAGGTCCTGAAATGTTTCAAAGATTTAACCAAGGCATAAGCCTGCTTTACCATGATGGTATACTTTAATTCGGAGTTATGCAAGGGTCTACTGATGAATGCTATAGGTTGCTCGAACCCTTCGAAGTTCTTTTGGAGCAACACACTGACAATAGTGTCTTCTGAAGCAAAGGAAAAGATCATGAAATATTTCATGTAATCCGCGCTGACTAAGACTGGAGACTTGGTAATGGCATTCTTTATAGAATCAAAGGCTTCCCTTCCTTCACTAGTCCACACAAACTTGGCATTTTTCTTAAGTAAGGCTTGCATAGGTTTCATTAGTTCGGTCAAGTTAGGAATAAATCTTCTGATAAAATTTATATGTCTATTGAAAGATTGGAGTGCTTTCATATTTTTAGGGAGAGGGATCTTCTTTATGGCTTCTATTCTTTCAGGGTCAATCTTGACACCGTCTTTGTTTATAATGTGGCCTAGAAGCTTTCCTTCTTCAATGCCCAAAATTGACTTAGTCGGGTTCAAAGAAATACCATACTTCCTACATCGCTCAAATATCTACCTGAGATGACCAACATGGCTGGATCTTTCTTTCGAAAATATAGTAAGATCATCTTGATAGATCTCAATTATTTTACCAATCAATTCCTTGAAGGCATAATCCATGGCCCTTTGGAAAGTACCTCCGACATTTAAAAGGCCAAAAGGCATTCTCAGATATTCAAAAGTGCCCCAAGGAGTTGTGAAAGTGATTTTATGCCTATCCTCTTCTTGAATGACTACCTGATTATACCTAGAAAAACCATCTAGCATTGACATCATGCTTGATCCAATGACCCGTTGGAGGAGGGTCTCTATGTTGGGGAGGGGGTAATTGTCCTTTTGACATGCTATGTTTAGATTTCTGAAATCTATACATATCCTTAAACTTCTGTTCTTTTTTCTAACTACTACCAAGTTAGAACACCACGTTGAATGTCTTATAGGAGCTATTATTCCTGCTGCTAACATTTTTTCTAACTCCTTTTTAATGATTGGTGCTAACTTAGGATTTATTTGCCTAAGCTTTTGTCTGAAAGGCTTGCTCTTTTGACACTCTAGTTTCAAGGGAATGGTATGTTGAAAGACATCTTCCCTATATGCTTTGAGTTCGTCATAAGTAAATGCAAATACCAAGTTTATAAGGCTGTTCCTTTCTATTTTGGAAGTACCTTTTCCAATTTTTATTATTTTAGGTTTCGTTTCCGTCCCAATGTTGATTTCAATGTAATCCCCTGGTTTCATTTGCTCAACATTACTCTTTTTTCTGTCTTGCTTGTCAAAGATGTTTTCTAAGGCAACTAGGCCACGTGGGACAGGATTATTAAACTGGTTGCCTTCTCCATGGTACTCTTTATTTTCCTCCTGATCATTTACTTTAAAGTTTAGGAATTCATCGACATTATGAATAAATCTCAAAATTTGCTCATCATCCTTGAAGACCTGCCAATGTTCTACATTATTAGGAACAGAAGGTCTGAAGTTAATCTCTAAAGGACAATCCCCCTCTAACATCTCATCCGAAGGCTGAAGAGTTGACGCTGAAACTGCAAGGTTATCGGCGGCACTATTCTGATCTCTAGGGATTGCTTTTATATTAAGGGCATCAAAGAATTCCATTGTATCCCAGATTGCATTTTTATTTTATTTAAGTCTTTGACATTTACATGCAAACTAACCCTTTTCTTGTTGAACAATTAAGTAAGAATCCCCTTTAATACTAAGCAACTTGATCTCCATGTCCTTGGCAATCTCAATGCCTAGTAGAAGTGCATCATACTCTGCCACATTGTTTGTTGCTTCAAATTCCAATTTGAAAGCAAAGTTAAAAACCTTACCCTCTAGTGAAATATTGACAACCCCGACCCCCTTGCCTGTTCTAGAGTATGCACCATCAAAATTCATCCTCCATAATTCACTAAGTTTTTCATTTTTATTTCTTTTTGGAGGGGTTCCAAGGTGGAGTTGATTTGATAGGTCCCATGTTCATCAGTGTGGTAAGCATACTCATTTAATGGTCTTTGAGGGTTTTCAACATGGTGTCTTTTTTCCTTTTCAGAATACAACTTTACAAGTGAAAACTCAAATGCTGGTATGGTGGCATAGGTCCAGTCCATTTGAATTGATCCTCCCAAAGCGGCACCCCATTTCCTAAAAAGTAACATCCCCCATTTGTCTAGCACATCAATAACAAGGATGTCCATGGTGATCTAGTTATCTGGATACTTAGCCAATCTAACTAACTGAATCTCAATCATCCCTTCAACTTTAACTGATCTAGAGTCCATGGCACATACATTTTGGTATGGCCTTGTAGTTCTTAAGTCAAGCTACTGCATGACCTTTTTGGTCATGATGCTGGAACTAGATCCTGAGTCTAACATACAACTGTGTAGAAGAAGATCACCCATCATCAATGATACATAAAAAGGGGGATGATCTTCTTTTCTTGGGTCGCTAGTATGTAGAACTATAGGAGGATCGACAAAGACATTATTTGAGGTTCGCTCCACGGTATCAGAAAAAGTGACCTTCTTATGGGTAGGGGGCTTTACAGGATTTGAAGGGCTTGCTTCAGTTTGAGGATCAACATCACTTGGAGGATCTAGGATTTTTAAGAGTTTCTCTCTTTGGCCAGGGATTTTGCATAATTCAAGGACTGGAACAGGAACTTTTGTATTTACTAGCCAATTACCTAAGTCAAAACTTAAATCAACAATTTCTTTAGTTTCTACTTCTTTGGGAATATTAGGAGCCGTTACCTAGGGAACATTCTATGCAGAAGACCCATCTCTTGCTTTTCTTTGATAAGTTATTCCTTTGAAGTTTTGAGTGTTGTTGATCTGCTTGGTTGAAGGCATCTCACCATAGTATTGAGTTAAATTGTCAACCTTCTTTTCATAACGGTTGGCCTGTGGCCAACTTTCTGTGGAGATGCCAGGGATGTCATCTATGTTGTTGATGTAATCAGGCTCGCTTGTTGATGTACTAGAACCGCAACCTTTAGGGTGACCATGCTCTTGAACATAGCATGCATAGTGGCAACCAGATTCCTCATGGAAATATCTGCATGCTCTACAAAATGGCTTGTAATGCTCAACCATGTTAGCAACCTCTAACTGATGAGGAGGCCTATGTTCATGGTTGGGAGGCTTTCTTTGCCAAGTTGGCTTGGTAGGAAAGGTTCTCGGAGCAGGCTAAGTTTGAGTTCTTTCCATAGTAATCACCCTATTTTGTATTTCCTTCAACTGCGCTAAGTGTTTTTGTTCAACTTCTTCCATGTTTTTCTTTATTTCTCTTTTCATTTCCATCATTTGCTTTTCATAAGCATCCTTCATAGCTAACAAAGGATCCTTATCTTTGGGTTCATTAATTTTCAAAGGTGTTGAAGACCTTGAGTAACCATGGAGGTTGGATTCACCTGATGATTGCATGTTCAAGTCAATTTTAATTGCCATTTCTTGAGCTTGGACCAAGTTAGCAGGCTCCTTGTCTCTTATTTGGTATTGCATCTTGCCACTAAGTGCCTCAATGTAATAGACCAGAATGGTTGGTGCAGTTGGGGCATAACCAGTAAGGATAGCTTTGTTTAGGATTTTGCCTAAACAGAGGAGTCGAGTGTTAGGCGACAGTTTAGACGACTCGAGGCTTGCCCCCAAAGCTGCACCTAGTGAGTTGAAGAATTTTCTCACCTGAAAGTGCATATTAGGCGACAACAGGTGGAATATAATCTAAGGCCTATTCATTGAAATCTTGTCAAGATCAAGATCATTAACAAATGAAGTCCCAATAAACTAGAAGTTTCACACATTAAGAACCTGAAATAGTCACCTTGAAAAACTATGTCTTTATTTTTATTATCATAAGTTGTAGATTGAACAAAGTTTTGACAAGTTTGGAGAACAATACTCTTAAGGTACAAATCAACTCTGTTGAATGGGATAGTATTAGTCACAACCCAACTAAACCAATTACCACCACATGTACTCCATGGTAGCAATCGATCTCAATCTCTTCGAGAAGAATAATGAAAGGAGAAGGGGAAAAATACCAGCTCTGTTGAAATTTTTGTACCTAGGAAGTTGTTCCCGTAGGTGATTTTGCCTAAGTCACAAAAAAGGGGAAAATGCATGACCCTTGCATTAAATGACTTGAGATGAGCATTTAACTTTACTTTAGGGATTAAAGTGACTTTCTGAAATACTTAAGTAGCGGTTGAATGAAAAATAATAAGTGGAGAGAAATGAGATTTAATCTCATCCATTGATTTAATCTCATCAAATTCAATGTGGGCCCTGTTACCTACTAAGTCATGCTTAGTTGGTTTTATTAAAGTGAGATGACAAAATTGAACAAACACATTTGTTCATTCTTTAGAGTTCAAAAGTCAGCTTGGTTTCTTCTGGGAAATTTTTAAATTTTTTTCTTATATCACATGTTCATACCCCCTTGGGGGAGTTGTAATAAATGTACTACCATGGTGAAGTATGTAAAAGACTTGGTCTCCTAGACTTAGATATCAATCCGACTAGCCCAGAGTGTTTTTTTTCCCTTGGTAATTATTTGTTGTTGAACAAACGACTAATAATTTCTGAGTTTTTCACTCGCACCTCAAAAGTTGGGGTAGTCGTCTTGGTGGCTAGGCCTTATGAGGTTATTAGAGTCTGTGTGTCAATGTTTATAAACATGGTAGGCATTAATATTGAGTCATATGGACATGTGCTAAGTCCCCCTAGTTTATTTTTTATTTTTTAAGAAAAATAATTTTAACTAAAGTATTGCCATGCAAATCACTTTAGTTAACTAGATCTTATTTATTAACACTCTAGTTAACTCCTTTAACTGAAGTCTTGCTTGATTACATCACTGAAATGAATATACTGAATTCTCTTTATTGAAATGAAGCTTGCATTGTTAATGTCATTGAAGTTAACAAACTTAGTTCTCTCCACATTAACTGAAGTCAATAACATGTGTGTTGCCAACTTTTTTGTACCATAGTTGGATGAGCTGAGGAGCCGCCAGTTGACAAACATGATAAATGTTTGCTTCCAGTGTATCAGATGATCTGCCTTTGTGTCTAGCCATTTTTGGCTAGTCAGCTTTTGTTTTGAATAATTATGACCATGGCCCCATGGGGTTTCTAATAAAATGTGCTAGTAGGGAGTTTTGAGTGGTTCGGTCTCCTAAGACGTAGAATTTCAACTAAGGTATTCCAGGGAGTTTTTTTCCCTTCACAATTATGCTTTGCCTATAGCTGAGTATAATTGACGAGGTTTCCTCCCGCTTCCTCCAAAGCTGGAATGTCCGATTTTGAATTCTAGGCCTTAGGGGGTTATTAGAGCCCAACTGAGTATGTATAAACCTACTAGACATTATTAGAATAGGCTATGGTCATGTCCTAAGTCACTAGGATCCTCAGAAAAAATTCTGAAAATTTTTTACCGGACGCGTCAAATATTTTTTTTTAATTTTTTAATTTTTTAATTTTCCCTAAGTTTTTCAATTAAATTTTTCCATAATTTAAATGGAAAAATTCAATTTGTAATAAGTCAGCCATCCGGGGTCCGTTTTCAGTGATTGAAGGCTCTAACCTTAAGCCAAAAATCATTCATGATCAGCCAGCCAACTAGCTCCAAGTTTCAGATCATCATTCAGCCACATAACTCATATTTTCTCAAAAAAGTCAGTTTTGGGGAAAATATTGATTAAATAATAAAAATGATTATTTTGGAGGAAATCCAAATCTCTCCAAATTAATTCGAATTCAGCGAAATGAAATGGAGAATGACATGGCATCGGGCATTAATGATGATTGGAGTTGACAAAACTCGGCTTTAGTCAGCATTCAGTGAGCATTGAGTCCTCATCCACTTGGCCAATTCGCCTCCTTCAATGATGACCATGTTTGGGTGAGTCGGAGCTTGCTCATTTGCCGGGTGATTTGATCGAGGTTGGACTGAGACATGTATTGATGAGTGCTAGGTATGGGCTCCTCCTTACCTAGCCCTGAGCCTCTCCAAGCCTTCACGCCTACTCTTCCTTGCCTCACGTTTTTGCTTGTGGAGGCTACGTTTGGATGGTGGTTGGAATGGTTAGGGTTCGAGTGGGGGCGCCTTGCCTAGGTGGAGGCCTCCCCTCACTCTTAACTCTTCATCTTAGGTTTTGGCTCATTCACATTGCTGGATGATTAGGTTTTGCACCCCTCCCTGCATGGTGTGGTGTTAGGGTTTTGAGCTTTCTTTCATTGTATAAATAGAGGCTTCTTTAGCTCTATTCGGATGGAACTTTTGTGGTGGAGTTACTCTGTAAAAATTGTACCAAGCTTTGCTTGCTTTTGATTAATAAGAATTTCGACTTTGGAGGTCCATGAGCTCTTTGCGTGTGGTGAATGTTCCATGGTTGAGGTGATACTGCCTCTAACTCATTACTCTTTTTTTTTACTTGAATGAGATTAGTTTATGTGTTAAGCTCAATAGGGCCACTATTGACACGGTAGAGTAATTGTTTGTAGTTTTAAATCAATTATTTATGCAAAGTAGGTTGTAATCTTGATGAATATGAGTAGTTAGTTATATGTAATATTGATCTTGATTGAACTATCTTAGCATACTTTTCATGTGATATGATCTCACTTGTTTTTTTGAGTTTTGGTATGAGCAGGGTTCACAGGTTGAAGAAGGGTGTGAGTTCAACTACATCTAGCCCAAGCTTCAAGCAACCGGTTGTTTAACACTTTGTTGCAGGCCCTACAAGGATCGTGTTCTTCTCATTCGAAAGAAAGTCGGAGTCTTCCTCCATCTCTTGTGTTCCATCCACAAGAAACTTCCTTCTCTACCCTTCTCTTTAAATTTTTGCATTAATTAATAAGTAGATCCAAGCTTTCAATACTCATTATTCAAATCTGTCTTTTAGGGCTTTGTTAGATGTAATTTCATTCATTAGATCTAGGGAGAATTTGTGCTTTGCATGTAAAATTCTGAAATTTTTTCTAAGTATAAAATTTTTCCAAATTTTTTTATTTTTGCTTTGTCTTTCCTACCATCTTTTAGTAATATATGCTCACTGATTTTTTATTTTTGTGACAGGTACATCGGAAATGCTGGCGAAATTTTGAAGAATCAAGCTTAAAAAGACTCATATTCCCCCTTTTGTCTTTTCCTTTTTTGCAGCTTGCTCCAAAGGCCTTCCAAGAATAAGAAAAGAAGCAAAAAGGCATCAAACGAAAACATTGTAAACAAATTAAGAAAGAGCAATTGGGATTACGGCTCCCACACCCCTCTTCCCCCGTTTGGGGGAAACTTGTATCGTCTCCTTATTTTCATGTTTGGTTTAAATATTTTGCTTAAAGTAGAATAGGATAGAATAGTTTCAAATTGTTAGAATTTTGCTTTTCATTGAAGTTAGATAGGAAAGTTGATTAGTTCATCTTTCATTAAGTAGAAAAGATAAAAGGTTTCCTGTTTTATGGTTTAGCTAAGTCACAAGACATGAGGACACGGGAAACGGAGGACACAAAAATACGAGTATTCGTCATGAGACACGACGACCCCATAAATAGGACACGGAGGACAGGTTTTATATATATATATATATATATATATATATATATATTAAAAAAATACATAAAGATCCACAATTTTTAAAAACTATAAGTATATACAATGTACATCAATCATAATATCATTCAATTGAAATTTGACAATGATGAACCAATAATAAAATTATCAATGAATCATGAACTTTGAACCATAAATTGCATAGTTGATATTTGTCATTAAACCACAAAAATCAAAATGCATTACATAGATATCGAGAGAATGCCACCGACAAATCCAAAATAGAGTAGATACTACTTAGTACTAAATCTAGTATCTACTGTACTACTAGATACAAAATGAAAATACTAAATAGCCGCAGGTAAAAGTATCATAGCTCATCAATGGCACTAGCCATTGTCGATCATCCTCCTGCTCCTCCATGTCAAAATTAGCATTACTATTGTAGTTCTTTCCTCTATCCTCCTCCTCCTTTATACCCTTTTTGACAAGACACATGTACAAAAATCAGGACACGTTCCTGGCACGTGTCCGACACATGATGGAAAGTGTCCAGATTTTGGGACACGAAAATTTTGGTGTCAGACACGTATTAGGGCAAGTGTTGTGTCCGACACGTGGAATACGGGACACGGGCCCTATTTGGAAGTGTCTTGTTACTTAGTGGTTTAGTTGGTTCAAAGTTTTATTTACCTTTTTGATATAATATTGCAAAACCTAAAAAATACCAAAATCTCTTGAATCTCACTTTGTGGATCAAGAGTGCTCTCTGTCGGAGAGTTGCTTTTCTTTTTTGTTATCTTTGTTTTGTTTACTTACCCCCATGCTCTCCCGATTAGGGCCTAAAAACCTGAAAGAGACTCTTGGGTAGATCAGTTCTTTAATTTTTCTTAAGTTTAATCAATTAATTGCTAAAGTCTCTTGAATTTGCCATAATCCAAGTCGAGAGCACTCTCTATCGGAGAGCATAGTTAGTTTTGCATTTTCCTTGCATTAGGCATATAGAATAGCTAAGTCTTTTGAACCTTTGTCATAAGACAAGGTCAAGAGCGCTCTCTGTCGGAGAGTTTTAATTAATCTACTTAATAAAATCTTGCAACTCACATTCCCATAATTAATTAAATTCGTTCATTATCCTTCACCTAGTATGCTCTGCCGACTTTCGGGTTGGGCTTGTACTCAGAATGATGAACGGACTTGTTAAGTTCGCAAAGAAAAACATAATTAAACTTAACCCCATAACCAACGCACCGACGTTGTAGAAAATTTCATAGGTTTTTCTTAGTAGAGGCCCCGGAACTCCTCGCTGTCTAAGCTTCTCAGCTAGTTGGTCAATCTTTGCGATACTAGCCTGGGATACTGGGCGGGCCGTCATGTCTCCAATGGATTAACTTGAAACATTTTCTCGGCTATTGAAAACCTTTCGCTGAAACCATAAGCAAGATCATTTAAAACACTTAAAATATACCAAGAGCACTTGCACAACGGTACATCCACTAGCTTTATTTCAGGACTTGGTTATTTCTTAAGGCATTGCAGAGCTTTGACTCCATAAAGACACTGGCCTATTAATCTATGTGTGATTGTTACATCTGGATCACTTGTCTTTAACTTATTTAAATCTTTATCTATGAATGCATCTTTATCTTATAAAGTCTTGATATATTGTTCATCTTTTAATCCAGTGCAGCAACGTGGATTGCTTTTTCTTGTGTTTGAAATTCATAATTTTAAACATATTTCATCATAATAACTCCTAAACAACACCCATCCACTTCCGTAACCATTAAAAACACTAAACAACTTAAGAGCTATAGAAACTCTTTTGTAGGGACTACCCCCCTTGGCTTTGTTAGGAGTTAGCCTAAACAGAGGAGCTAGGAGTAGGTGACAGTATCTAGCTCTGTCCTTGCCCCCAAGGTGACACCTCTCCCACTTTCCTAAGTGAGGAGACAGCTTTCGGAAAGTTTCTGCTGCTGGTGTGCAATCGACAGACATCTTCTGCCGCCGTTGCCGGGGACAAATTTTTTTTTCCTGGACGACCTTAATTTTTTCTAGTTTTTACCTTTTTGATAGATTTTTAGTTTAATCACCTCGCTGATCTTAGACTTGAAATCCATTTGGTGACTCCACTGTCTTTAATTTTACCAAGGTATTCAACCAGAAGAAACTCTGAAGGTTTACTTAGTTTTATCCCTGAGCCTGAAAAGGTTTATAGGAGGAGGCTAAATAAACTTGCTTCTCGTAGGATCCTTGAAGATCTCGGATCTCAGTCTTTATCAGACATCCATAGTTTATTTCTAGAAACTAATTCTCAAGAAAACATTAACACTTGTGTTTTCGATATAATGGGTGAGTATTTTACTCAACTCCACTCTTCTCAGATAGTAGGTCAACCCCATCGTCTTCCAGACAAAGCTGTCGAGAAACTCCCGATGTATACCGACATTGATGCCACAACTTCCGCCATGCACCTCAGGAACTTTTCTAGATGCATCAATGGCTATGTCAGTGATCCTGTAAGCCAACATGATGATGTCTAGATGAAGTTATTTGCTCTATCTTTGGATGGAAAAGCCGGCGACTGGTATAAAAATTTACCAGACAATGCTTTCGATACTCTAGCTGTTTTCAAGACCTCTTTCACCAATAAGTTCGGTGAAAAGAAAGAACCTCGGCGTCAACTTGCATCCCTGACCAACATAAAAAAGAAGGATACGGAAACAATGGATGAGTTCAATACTAGATTCACTGAATTGTCAAAAGCTATCCCTACTGCTTATGCCCCAACTGCACCAACCATTTTGGTCTATTACATTGAGGCACTTAGTGGCAAGATGCAATACTAGATAAGAGACAAGGAGCCTGCTAACTTGGTCCAAGCTCAAGAAATGGCAATTAAAATTGACTTGAACATGCAGTCATCAGGTGAATCCAACCTCCAGGGTTATTCAAGGTCTTCAACACCTTTGAAAATTAATGAACCTAAAGATAAGGACCCTTTGTCAGCTATGAAGGATGCTTATGAAAAGCAGATGATTGAAATGAAAAGGGAAATGAAGAAAAAATGGAGGAAGCAAAACAGAAACACTTAGTGCAGTTGAAGGAGATACAGAATAGGGTGATCACAATGGAAAGAACTCAAACTCAGCCTGCTCCTAGAACCTTTCCTACCAAGCCAACTTGGCAAAGAAAGCCTCCCAACCATGAGCAGAGGTCTCCTCATCAACTAGAGGCTGCTAACATGGTTGAGCAGTATAAGCCATTTTGCAGAGCATGCAGAGATTTCCATGAGGAATCTGGTTGCCACTATGCATGCTATGTTCAAGAGCATGGTCACCCTGAAGGTTGTGGTCCTAGTTAGTCGACAAGCACGTCGACAAGCGAGCCTGATTACATCAACAACATAGATGACATCCCTAGCATGTCCATAGGAAATTAGCCACAGGCCAATCGTTATGAAAAGAAAGTTGACAATTTAACTCAATACTATGGAGAGATGCCTTCAGCCTAGCAGGTCAACAACACTCAAAACTTCAAAGGAATAACTTATCAAAGAAAAGCAAGAGAGGGGTCTTCTGCACAGAATATTCCCAAGGTAACAGCTCCTAATCCTCCCAAAGAAGTAGAAACTAAAGAAATTGTTGATTTAAGTTTTGACTTAGGTAATTGGCTAGCAAATACAAAAGTTCCTGTTCCAGTCCTTGAATTATGCAAAATCCCTGGCCAAAGAGAGAGACTCTTGAAAATCCTAGATCCTCCAAGTAATGTTGATCCTCAAACTGAAGAAAGTCCTTCAAATCCCGTAAAGCCCCTTACCCTTAAGAAGGTCACTTTTTTTGATACCGTGGAGCAAACTTCAAATAATCTTTGCCGATCAGCCTATAGTTTTGCATACTAGGGACCCAAGAAAAGAAGATCATCCCCCTTTTTATGTATCATTGATGATGGGTGATCTTCTTCTACACAATTGTATGTTAGACTCAGGATCTAGTTCCAGCATCATGACCAAATAATTCATGCAGCAGCTTCACTTAAGAACTACAAGGCCATACCAAAATGTATGTGCCATGGACTCTAGACTGGTTAAAGTTGAAGGGATGATTGAAAATCAGTTAGTTAGATTGGCTAAGTATTCAGATATCCAGATCACCATGGACATCCTTGTTATTGATGTGACAGACAAATGGGGGATGTTGCTTTCTAGGAAATGGGGTGCAACTTTGGGAGGATCAATTCAAATGGATTGGACCTATGCCACCGTACCAGCATCGGAGTTTTCATTTGTAAAGTTGTATTCTGAAAAGGAAAAAAGACACCATGTTGAAAACCCTCAAAGACCATTGAATGAGTATGCTTACCACACTGATGAACATAGAACCTATGAAATCAACTCCACCTTCTTGGAACCCCTCCAAGAAGAAATAAAAACTGAAAAACTTAGTGAATTATGGAGGATGAATTTTGATGGTGCTTACTCTAGAACAGGCAAGGGGTTGGTGTTGTCATTATTTCACCAGAGGGCAAGGTTTTCAACTTTGCTTTCAGATTGGAATTTGAAGTAGCGAACAATGTGGCAGAGTATGAGGCACTTCTGCTAGGCATTGAGATTGCCAAGGACATGGGGATCAAGCTGCTTAGTATTAAAGGGGATTTTGACTTAATTTTCCAACAAGTTAAGGGTCAGTTTGCATGTAGTGTCAAAGACTTAAAAAATATAGAAATGCAATTTGGGATACAATGGAATTCTTTGATGCTCTTAATATAGAAGCAATCCCTAGAGATCAGAATAGTGCCTTTGATAAGCTTGCAGTTTCAGTGTCAACTCTTCAGCCATCGGATGAGATGTTAGAGGGGGATTGTCCTTTAGAGACTAACTTTAGACCTTCTGTTCTTGATAATGTAGAACATTGGCAGGTCTTCAAAGATGATGAGCAAATTTTGAGATGTATTCATAATGTCGATGAATTCCTAAACTTTAAAGTAAATGATCAGGAGGAAAATAAAGAGTACCATGGAGAAGGAGACCAGTTTAATAATCCTGTCCCACGTGGTCTAGTTGCCTTAGAAAACATCTTTGACAAATAGGACAGAAAAAGAGTAATGTTGAGCAAATAAAACGGGGGGATTACATTGAAATCAACATTGGGACGGAAACAGAACCTAAAATAATAAAAATTGGAAAAGGTACTTCCGAAAAAGAAAGGAACAACCTTATAAACTTGGTCAAAGAGTATAGGGATGTATTTGCCTTTACTTATTACGAACTCAAAGCATATAGGGAAGATGTCTTTCAACATACTATTCCCTTGAAACCAGAATGTCAAAAGGGCAAGCCTTTCAGACAAAAACTTAGGCAAATAAATCCTAAGTTAGCACCAATCATAAAAAAGGAGTTAGAAAAAATGTTAGCAGCAGGAATAATAGCTCCTACACGACATCAACGTGGTGTTCTAACTTGGTAGTGGTTAGAAAAAAGAACGGGAGTTTAAGGATATGTATAGATTTCAGAAATCTAAACATAGTATGTTAGAAGGACAATTACCCCCTCCCCAACATGGAGACCCTCCTCCAACAGGTCACTGGATCAAGCATGATGTCGATGCTAGATGGTTTTTCTGGCTATAATCAGGGAGTCATTCAAGAGGAGGATAGGCATAAAACCAATTTCACAACTCCTTGGGGCACTTTTGAATATCTGAGAATGCCCTTTGGCCTTTTAAATGCAGGAGCTACTTTCCAAAGGGCCATGGATTATGCTTTCAAGGAGTTGATTGGTAAAATCATTGAGATCTATCAAGATGATCTTACTGTATTTTTGAAAGAAAGATCCAGTCATGTTGGTCATGTTAGGGAGATTTTTGAGCAATGTAGGAAGTATGGTATTTTTTTGAATCCAGCTAAGTCAGTTTTGGGCATATAAAAGGGAAAACTCTTAGGACACATCATCAATAAGGACGATGTCAAGATTGACCCTGAAAGAATAGAGGCTATAAGAAATATTCCCTTTCCTAAGAATGTGAAAGCCCTCCAATCCTTCAATGGTCATATAAATTATATCAGAAGATTTATTCCTAACTTGGCCGAATTAATGAAACCTATGCAGGCCTTACTTAAGAAAAATGCCAAGTTTGTGTGGACTAGTGAAGGAAGGGAAGCCTTTGGTTCTATAAAGAATGCCATTACCAGGTCTCTAGTCTTAGTTAGCCCGGATTATGCGAAAAATTTCATGATCTTTTCCTTTGCTTCAGAAGACATTATTTCCGGTGTGTTGCTCCAAAAGAACTTCGAAGGGTTCGAGCAACCTATAGCATTCATGAGTAGAGCCTTGCAGAACTCCGAATTAAAGTATACCATCATGGAAAAGCAGGCTTATGCCTTGGTTAAGTCTTTAAAACATTTCAGGACCTATATTGGGTATTCTAAAGATATTGGATATGTTCCCCACACTGTAGTGAAAGACATCCTTTCTCAACAGGATTGCTTAGGAGTAAGGGACACGTGGGTGTCCAAGATCCAGGAGTATGACCTTGAAATAAAGCCTACTAAGTTAATCAAAGGTCAGGGCCTTGCCAAAATGCTTACCCAAAAGAATGAAGAAGCTATTGAAATGATTGCCGAAAATAATGCTCCTCAGCCAACCATGACTCCTGCCCTTCAAGAGCTTGACAAACATTGGTATTCCGATATCATTTTCTTCCTTCTCCATCTCACTTGCCCAGATCACCTCAAAGGTCACAAGCATAGGGCTTTGAGACTCAAGACTGCTAGGTATTGCCTTACCCAAGAGGGTCTAGGTTGGAGGAACCTAGATGGTATCATACTTAGGTGCATCAACGAACAGGATTCCAAGAAAATCTTGGCGGAGTTTCACTCAGGATTTCGTGGAGGCCATTATGCAGCAAATAGAACTGCCACAAGATCTTGAGAGCTGGATATTATTAGCAGCTGGATATTATTGGCCCACCATTTTTGCAGACGTTCATAAACATGTCAAGTGTTGCCAAGAGTGTCAGCTTTTCACTGGGAAGCAGAAGTTGGTTGCGCTTTCTCTTACACCTGTTGTGGTCCTTGCTCCCTTTCAGCAATGGGGGCTTGATTTTATCGACAAATTTAAGGATAACTCTAGCAATGGCTTTTGTTGGATCCTTACGACAACCAATTATTTCACCAAGTGGGTAGAGGCCATACCCACTAAAAATGCCACTGAGAAAGTTGTTATAGAATTCATCAAGGAAAGAATCATCACCAGATTCAGAACTCCCCTTAAGATAACAACGGATAATGCCAAAGCTTTTAGTTCCGAAAAAGTAAATGATCTCTGTTTTAAATATGGCATTATCCTATCCCACTCATCTGATTATTACCCACAGGGCAATGGACTGGCCAAGTCCACGAATAAAAACCTAATGACTATCCTTAAGAAAACTGTGGGTGATAATAAAAGATCATGGGATAGCAAGATTAAGTATGCTGTGTGGGCGGATAGGATTACTAAGAAGAACTCAACTGGGAAATCCCATTTTGAGTTAGTTTATGAACTCACAGCCACTCTTCCAGTCAGCATGCAGATTCCGATCTTCAGAATGTTAAGTGAATATGGCATAGAACAATTAGAAATGGAGCAGAGGATCAATCATATCATAGAGTTGGATGAATCTAGAAGAGTTGCCCTTGATCAGTCACTCAGACATAAAGAAAGCATGAAGGGCACTTTTGACAAGTTAGCTAGGCCGAGATCCTTCCAAATAGGGGATACTGTTCTCTTATGGGATAAGAGAAGGGAGAAGCCTGGGAAGCATAGAAAATTTGATAGCCTTTGGAAAGGCCCGTTTATCATCCGCGACACTGCTGGCACAAATTCCTTTTTACTTAACACCATGGATGGAGATACATTAAACTTGCCCTTGAATGGCCAACACTTGAAGCCCTTTTATCGAAACAACCTCCAAGATGACCAAGGGGTCATCCCAGGGCTTTTCTAAACCCATCCTTCTTGTATTTTTATGTACTTTATTTTTGTACCATATTTTATGTATCATATCCATGTAGAATGTTGTATCTTAACTTTTGTATATTAGCATTTGTATCATATTTTATTTATATGCTGAAAAATAAAAACGTTTATTTCATGTACTTTGATTTGAAAAAGCAAAAAATATTTTTATGGTATTTCATCATGGCATATTTTTTATCATATACATGGGATGAAGACACTTCTGTTTACATGCAGGTACCAGAGATTCCTGGATTCTCAGGCACTCTCTTTGATCAATAGATCAAGCGAATACTCATCCTACAGTTGGAGCCAGATGTTGCCGACTTTTTTGTACCATAGTTGGATTAGCTGAGGAACCGCCAGTTGACAAACATGATAAATGTTTGCTTCCAGTGTATCAGATGATCCGCCTTTGTGTCTAGCCAGTTTTGGCTAGTCAGTTTTTGTTTTGAATAATTATGACCATGGCCCCGCGGGGTTTGTAATAAAATGTGGTAGTAGGGAGTTTTGATTGGTTCGGTCTCCTATGACGTAGAATTTCAACTAAGGTATTCCAGAGAGTTTTTTGCCTTTGACAATTATGCTTTGCCTATAGCCGAGTATAATTGACAAGGTTTTCTCCCGCTTCCTCCAAAGCTGGAATGCCCGATTTTGAATTTTGGGCCTTGGGGGGTTATTAGAGCCCAACTGAGTATGTATAAACCTACTAGACATTATTAGAATAGACTATGGTCATGTCCTAAGTCACTAGGACCCTCAGAAAAAAATCCAAAATTTTTTTACTAGACGTGTCAAATTGTTTTTTTTTAATTTTTTAATTTTATAATTTTCCCTAAGCTTTTTAATTAAATTTTTCCATAATTTAAATGGAAAAATTCAATTTGCAATAAGTCAGCAATCCGAGTTTCGTTTTCAGTGATTGAAGGCTCTAACCTCAAGCCAAAAATCATTCATGATCAGCCAGCCAGCTAGCTCCAAGTTTCAGATCATCAGTTTAGTTTGATGTTATGCAATTGGGGGGGATATGTGTGTGCGGTTCTGTATCTTGCTCCAGTATGGTCTATAGTTCAGCCACATAACTCATTTTCTCAAAAAAGTCAGTTTTGGGGAAAATATTGATTAAATAATAAAAATGATTATTTTGGAGAAAATCCAAATCTCTCCAAATTAACCAGAATTCAGCGAAATGAAATGGAGAATGACATGGCATCAGGCATTAATGATGATTGGAGTTAACAGAACTTGGCTGCAATCAACATTCAGTGAGCATTGAGTCCTCATCCACTTGGCCATTTCGCCTCCTTCAATGATGACCACGCTTGGGTGAGTTGGAGCTTGCTCATTTGCCGGGGGATTTGATTGAGGTTGGATTGAGACATGCATTGATGAGTGCTAGGTATGGGCTCCTCCTTACCTATCCTTGAGCCTCTCCAAGCCTTCACGCCTACTCTTCCTTGCCTCACGTGTGCTCTCTCTCCTCCTTCACGCCCCAGCTCTGGAACCTCACGTTTTTGCTTGTGGAGGCTACGTTTGGATGATGGTTGGAATGGTTAGGGTTGGAGTGGGGGTGCCTTGCCTAGGTGGAGGCCTCCCCTCACTCTTAACTCTTCGACTTAGGTTTTGGCTCATTCACATTGCTGGATGATTAGGTTTTGCACCCTGCTTGGTGTGGTGTTAGGGTTTTGAGCTTTCTTTGATTGTATAAATAGAGGCTTCTTTAGCTCTATTAGGATGGAACTTTTGTGGTGGAGTTACTCTGTAAAAATTGTACCAAGCTTTGCTTGCTATTGATTAATAAGAATTTCGACTTTGGAGGTCCGTGAGCTCTTTTTGTGTGGTGAATGTTCCATGGTTGAGGTGCTATTGCTTCTAATCCATTACTCTTTTTTTTTACTTGAATGAGATCAGTTTTGTGTTAAGCTCAAGAGGGCCACTGTTGGCACTAGAGAGTGATTGTTTGTAGTTTCAAATCAATTATTTATGCAAAGTAGGTTGTAATCTTGATGAATATGAGTAGTTAGTTATACGTAATATTGATCTTGATTGAACTATCTTAGCATACTTTTCATGTGATATGATCTCACTTGTTTTTTTGAGTTTTGGTATTAGCAGGGTTCACAGGTTGAAGAAGGGTGCAAGTTTAGCTACATCTAGCCCAAGCTTCAAGTAACCGGTTGTTTAACACTTTGTGATTGCAGGGCTTATAAGGATCGTGTTCTTCTCATTCGAAAGAAAGCCGGAGTCTTCCTCCATCTCTTGTGTTCCATCCACAAGAAACTTCCTTCTCTACCCTTCTCTTTAAATTTTTGCATTGTTCAATAAGTAGATCCAAGCTTTCAATACTCATTATTCAGATCTGTCTTTTAGTGCTTTGTTAGATTTAATTTCATTCATTAGATCTAGGGAAAATTTGTGCTTTGCATGTAAAATTCTGAAATTGTTTCTGTTGTCGCCTAATTCACACTTTAAGGAACAGGAAAGTCACAACCTGCTATGTGTGTCCTTGGGGGCAAGCGAGAGCTGGGGACCACTGTCACCACAGTCCACAACTCCTCCATTTAGGCAAGATCCCAACAGAGCCAAGGGGGGAAGTCCCTATGGAAGACTAAGTTCCAGATTTATTAATTGATTACAAATTAAAGGGATCTTATTAATGTGAGGCTAAGGCTTTGAGAGATGACAATCAAACTAATGCAAGATGCAATATTTCAATGACAGTCAATCATTTTAATATAACCAGTGCCTAAGTAATGGAGTCAGAGAATGCAACTTTCAATGGATGCAATCTAAGTTAATTATCCCACAGGTTAAGTTATCTAACAATGAGATGAAAAAACAAACTATGAGCAATTACACAGTTATGAAAGACTTATGAATAATATTATCAAGATAAATGGGAAATGATATAATCACATTTGTGCAATATGAATAGTATTAAACAGTGGAGCAGTAATTATGGATAAACTTGATGCTAACAATGCTCAGATAAATAGCAGAAAAAGTAAACCAGTTGATTAATATCCACAAGTTAGAAAATTATTAAGTTTGCTTTGCAGGTGTAACAACAACTGAAAGGAAACAAGTGCAATGTTGGAGTGAAATGTTGCTGAAATGAAAATGTTACAGAACCAGTTTTACAATGTCTCTTGGTTTATTTTAGGTAGATTTTATTAAGGTTTTTCCTCTTGAAGTTTAGTTTTCGAACCAGTGGTGTGACTACCCCAATCTAGTATTTCTCAAGTCAAAAAAGGAATGTCGGTGCGCTCAAAACAATGGAAACAAGTCCACCTGTAGCTCCCAGGTCAAACCCCAATGCCCCGGTGCTCAACAAGGAGGACGTAGAACGCCTAGAGACCCCCCACGGTCTACTACTCCAACTAGCTTCCGAGGTCACTGTTTTTAATTAACTGGAAAAATAACAAAATGGATGCCTATTAAACTAGACTCCCCTACC
Organism: Pseudotsuga menziesii; assembly: GCA_001517045.1. NCBI lineage: Eukaryota > Viridiplantae > Streptophyta > Pinopsida > Pinales > Pinaceae > Pseudotsuga > Pseudotsuga menziesii. The sequence continues at coordinate 424,197 of LPNX010711149.1, read as the reverse complement.
CCCCGTCGTATCTCATGAGCACCCCGAAGGGTGATAACCGAGTAGAGGAACAAAGGCTAGTGAAGTTGTTGTTGGTTAGTTTTAGGGGTAAATTTTAATCTTGGTGATTAGCATGCAAGGTTAATTTTAAACTATCAACAAGATCAACCAAGCGGTATCCCTTATGGGAGATGCTGGTACTTGATCTTGGACTGAAAAAATAAAATGTGAAGGTTTGTAAAAAAAAAAGGGTTGTTCTAATTAAGCTAAGCCCCCACTTCTCCTGCTTTTCATACCCAACTTGAAGTCCCTAAAGGGAGATGACAAGTTGGGACAGAGGATACACCGGATTAGTGGGTTGTATGGTTACTTCTTTAACAGAAAATAAAATTTAAATTTAAAACTTGAAAGGAAAATGTAACTAGCTAAAACAATGCCCTAACCGCACAACAATCTCTGTAACAGAGATGGTGGTCTGTAACAGAGATTGGTGGGTAAACAGAAATAAAATGACTAAACTAACCTCACTTCAATCCCTCAAGGGAAGGTGGGTAAACTGAAATAAAACTTGCAATAAAATAGATCTAAGCAACTAGTTCCTAGGCTATCTATATACTACTCATATACAGATTTACAAAGCTTTTAAAGCTTTAGAGAATACCCCAAAGAGAACTTCTCTTTTGGGGTTTACAATCTTATAGAAGAGAAGAGAAGAAGTGTGGTTTTTGGGCCTCTTTTGGACCACTATTTTTTGGGGCTTTTTAAGCAATTTTGGGTAGCATAACCCCCTCTTCTGTGCATAAACCTGCAAAAAACCAGCAACTTTTCTTGCTGGAATTTACTGCAGAAAACTAAATCAGAAAGCTAGCACAGATTAGTATAAAACCTAGAAATTTTATTTAAAAAATCTGAACATGAATTTTTTGAAAAAATGAAATTTTAATATTCAGAAAATGAACTTTTGGGCATCCTAATGATGTATTAATAGCAGATTTATAACTCTATACTAATCTACAATGGAAGAAAGCCCTAAAACAAGGGTTTTATTCACTATACAGTGAATAAAACTCAGTTTTAGGAGGGAGAAAGAAATATGGACGAAAATGCAAATTTGAAGAAAGAAACCCTTGGAGGAGCCCTTCTTAGCTTTAGATCCCTGTAAAACAAATCTATTAGAGCTGCAACAAGTAAGCAAAGAGATGAGCACAAAAATAAATCCTACAAAATACTTTGTAGAATCTTACCAATCTACTCACAAATGAAGATAGAAGTACTTCTACCTACAAGTCTCTCCACAAAATACTTCGTGGAGAGCTTCCAAGCTAAACAAATGCAACAATAATTGATAAATCCACAAGGTTACCTCACTAATCCAAGCATGAAATGAAAGATCCACACCAACAATTTGCCTCCAAAGCTTTCTTCTATTATAGCCCAACTAGGGCAAGATTCAATACAACAATAGCAAGAGGCTTGGGCCAAATGCTTGAGAGAATATGAGAGGAGAATAGGGAAAGATTTCAGCAGCACAACAATAGCATGAGAGATGTTGTTAAATGAGGGAGTGAGACCCTCATTATATAGTTGAGGAGCAACCCCAAACCCTTGAAGATCAATGGCCAAGATTAGATCTAGATCTAGATTAGATCTCCACCACTAGATCTAGGTATTTGACTTTGCACCCTCCTCAATCCATGGCTTGAGTGCTTGATCCATGCCTCAACCATTCTACACCCTTAGATCTAGGGTTTTGACCAAGGCACACCCTTAGATTGCCTTTTGTGGTTTAAATGTGGGCCCAACCTAGGCGCCTCCTCTAAAGGTAGCGCTCTCCTCCAAATGTGGCGCCCTCTCCAAATGTAGCGCCCCCTCTATTCCATTAGCGCCTCCTCTATTGTATAGCGCCTTCTTTGGAGGAGCTTCTAACATTGGCGCCCACCTTAGTGAGGGTTTAAAACCACTCCAAACATGTGACGTCTCCCTTTAATGGTAGCGCCTCCTCTTAAAAAGGGTGTGGATCATGCCTAAGTCATGTTGCCCTCTAAGCTAGGCTTAGACTTTGGCCCATTGCTCCCAAATAAACTTTTAACCTTTAGACTTAGGCTAAAAATTTTAATTCACCTTAGATTTAATTTTTTCAATTTAATTTTTAAATTTTTCCAATTTTGACTTAGGAAAAATTAAAAATAACTTGAAAAAATCATATCTTGGCCATGGGGGGGTGGAAAAATTTGAAATAAATTTTCCTAGGCTTAGCAACCCCCAAACAAAATTACCATGGCATTATTTGATTTTTTACTTCAAAATCAAATAATGTGAATTTTAACTTAGGGAAAAAATAAATAATTCCCTAGGGGAGATAGACCCCTCCTGACCAAAATTGGTCTATCTCTTCAACCCCCTGTCTGAATGATATGGGACTCGAAGCAGTGGCTTAGGGGGTTTCATAGCGATTTACCTTGCATTCATAGCCCCTATTACAAAGTGCCAGTGCTTGAGCAATTACATTATTACATCAAAACTTAGTTAATTAACCACCATGGGGTGAAATTAATTAACTAGAAAAATTTAATAAAAATACAACAACATAACGAAACTCCGCAAGACTCAATACAAATGTCCAGCATGGTCATGAATAGCATTTTGAACCCTTAGCCACCCCATGGACTTGACTGTTAGAACGCCCGTCACCACTTTGGAGGATTTTGAGTGAAAAATCTAACCAATTAAAATCGTTTAAAGAACAAGATTAATTGGAAGGGGAAAAAACACTCGATGAGGGGACTTCCCTAACAATCAGTTCCATGGTGTGGCGTCCATATCATATGACTCACACTAGCACATATAATTACATTAATTTTCCCACGCAGGGGAGCGGACATTTCGTTTTACAAAAGGGCAATTGCCCTGCAGAAGTGAAAAATTCCTCAAATTTTTCCAAGGTACAATTTGTACAATTATGTACATCTTCATGTACATGAAGTTGCCACCTAGTCGAAATAGGTGGGCGACAGTTTCTAAATATAAAAATTTTCCAAATTTTTTTATTTTTGCTTTGTCTTTCCTACCATCTTTTAGTAATATATGCTTGCTGATTTTTTATTTTTGTGACAGGTACAGTGGAAATGCTGGCGAAATTTTGAAGAATCAAGCTTAAAAAGACTCATAATCCCCCTTTCGTCTTTCTCCTTTCTGCAGCTTGCTCCAAAGGCCTTCCAAGAATAAGAAAAGAAGCAAAAAGGCATCAAAGGAAAGCATTGTAAACAAATTAATAAAGAGCAAGTGGGATTACGGCTCCCACACCCCTCTTCCTCCATTTGGGGGAAGCTTGTATCGTCTCCTTAATTTCATGTTTGGTTTAAATATTTTGCTTAAAGTAGAATATGATAGAATAGTTTCAAATTGTTAGAATTTTGCTTTTCACTGAAGTTAGATAGGAAAGTTGATTAGTTCATATTTCATAAAGTAGAAAAGATAAAAAGTTTCCTGTTCTATGTTTTAGTTAGTTCAAAGTTCTATTTACCTTTATGATATAATATTGCAAAACCTAAAAAATACCAAAATCTCTTGAATCTCACTTTGTGGATCAAGAGTGCTCTCTGTCGGAGAGTTGCTTTTCTTTTTTGTTATCTTTGTTTTGTTTACTTACCCCCATGCTCTCCCGAGTAGGGCCTAAACACTTGAAAGAGACTCCTACGTAGATTAGTTCTTTAATTTTTCTTAAGTTTAATCAATTACTTGCTAAAGCCTCTTGAACTTGCCATAACCCAAGTCAAGAGCACTCTCTATCGGAGAGCATAGTTAGTTTTGCATTTTCCTTGCATTAGGCATATAGAATAGCTAAGTCTCTTGAACCTTTGTCATAAGACAAAGTCAAGAGCGCTCTCTGTCGGAGAGTTTTAATTAATCTACTTAATAAAATCTTGCAACTCACATTCCCATAATTAATTAACTTCGTTGATTATCCTTCACCTAGTATGCTTTGCGGACTTTTGGGTTGGGCTCATACTCAGAACGGTGAACGAACTTGCTAAGTTCGCAAAGAAAAACATAATAAGACTTAACCCCATAACCAACGCATCGGCGTTGTAGAAAATTTCATAGGTTTTTCTTAGTAGAGGCGCCGGAACTCCCCGCTGTTTAAGCTTCTCAGCTAGCTGGTCAATCTTCACGATACCAGCCTGGGATACTGGGCTGGCCGTCGTGTCTCCAACGGATTAACTTGGAGCATTTTCCTGGCTATTGAAAACCTTTCGCTGAAACCATAAGCAAGATCATTTAAAACACTTAAAATATACCAAGAGCACTTGCACAACGGTACATCCACTAACTTTATTTCAGGACTTGGTTATTTCTTAAGGCATTGCAGAGCTTTGACTCCATAAAGACACTGATCTATTAATCTATGCGTGATTGTTACATCTGGATCACTTGTCTTTAGCTTATTTAAATCTTTATATGTGAATGCATCTTTATCTTATAAAGTCTTGATATATTGTTCATCTTTTAATCCAGTGCAACAACGTGGATTGCTTTTTCTTGTGCTTGAAATTCATAATTTTAAACATATTTCATCATAATAACTCCTAAACAATACCCATCCGTATCCGTAACCATTAAAAACACTAAACAACTTAAGAGCCATAGAAACTCTTTTGTAAGGACTACCCCCCTTGGCTTCGTTAGGAGTTAGCCTAAACAGAGGAGCTAGGAGTAGGTGACAGTACCTAGCTCTATGCTTGCCCCTAAAGTCACCTCTGCCACTTTACTAAGTGAGGAGACAACTTTCGGAAAGTTTCTGCTACTGGTGTGCAATCGGCGGACAACAATGTGCAATTCGAATTCTCTATTTAACTGAAGTTAATTACCACGAGCAATTCAAATTCTCTATTTCTCTATGCATCTTATCTCTCTATCTTATCTGCATGAGCCATATGTGCCCACTTTTATGTATCACATTAATTATCACAAAGAGCTAACCTTGTTCTTAGAATCATATTTGCATCGAAGCTTCTAGAGAACAAACAAGGCATAAATTCACAAGTAGTGGTACATACCACTAAGAGAAGAACAAACCACAGATCTGGAATCATTGAAAAACATCACCCACCAATGAAGTCACCCTTGAAGAATCATGGACAGAGCTGTCTGAACGTGCTTTGAACACATCTTGGCCAAAGGACAATCCCAGAATAAATGCTTCATCATTTCTGATTCGTTACAGGAAGGGCAAAGCCCATCTAGGAAGCCACTCTTAGCCAGGTAGGCCTTGATATATCACTAGCCAAGCTCATACTTGGAGTTTGTAGGACGTGCTCATTGACAACACACTATGCAATCTTTGGACGCAATGATTCTTAGCATTAGAATAGACCCGCTGTGCATTAAGCACTGGACTAAGTTGATGTCATTGATGAAAAATGGAGTACAATCTGCGGGAATCATATCTGACCACGGGACACCCAAAACTCCACTCCCAATCACGTCAAAAGGGCCCCAAGGCCCCCAACATATATATGTTAATTTTGAACAGATTTTCTTGTCAGATGAGATGAAGACTCCATAATAGTGGGCCGATCACAGCAAGACAAAGCATACTCCTGAGCTAATGAATTCCAATCTTTGGAGGAGCGAGAACTAATATCCTACAAATCCCTCCAGAAAAGTTCTCATTCTTACTCAAGTTCCATGACACAAACACTCAGTGCCTTTCACTCCAAATCCCATAACGCTTGACTGCCTGGCATCTTCCGCCTTACCAAATCTACTACCTTTCTCCATTTTGACCAGATACTTTTGAAAGTGAAAGATCCATCGATCTGAAAACATCTTTTGGTACAGTTATTTGGTTTTGTTATCTAAAATTGTGTCAATCTTTTCTTGCATAAACACACTCCTTTTAAAAAAAATCATAAGCCATTTTTTAAAGCAAAATAAGACCCCATTTAAAATGGTCATTATTTATTCTAACACTAGTGAGCCATGTGTGAAATCCTGATTGATTCCCATCATAGGTAGGACAGGGATGTTACTTAGTTTCTCGGCAAATTTCACAGCCATTGGAATGCTGGGAAGCCTTTGAGCTTTTGATTCAAATCGTGTACTAAAATACTTGCATCATTGCTCTTCTCAATAACAATTGGGGAGGGATGCTGTTGATTATTTTTTATTGGATGTGTGAGTTAGAATTACTTTATACTTTAAGAAAATACATGTTGAATTTTGCATTTTTATCTAGTCAAGCTAGATTAAATTTAAATAAAGTTTGATATTATTTCCCTAGATTTGGCCAATTTTTGATGTTACAGTTTGGTAAGCTTTTTGGTTTTTATTTGTGTTGTGTAGTTGGGACATAATTGCGGAGAACCTTGGTTTCATGTTGGTCTTTGGGGACTTGGTTTGGATTCCATTCACTTTCAGTATTCAGGTATAAAAACAGTTTGCTTGTAATCTTTGATGTGAATTTTAGCATGTTTTACTGTCCATGTGAAATGAACTATGTACAAATAAGTAGAATAAGGGCTATTTTGCATTGGCTAATAGCATGATATGCTTCAATAACATAGAATATAATCGTTTCAGCAACATAAATTTTGGTTATATTAGAGTAGGTTGAGAGTTACTATAATTACAAACAATTTTTTTGTAAAAAATATTCCAACTTCGTTGATTTTTAACTTAATAAGATTGTGTAATAGAATTCATTGAAATGGGAAATTTTGTCTCAAAAGTATTTACAAAATGCCAGTGAAGCCTATAGTGTTCTGTTCTTTATCTTGTAGACACGCCTAAACTATGTGTGTTTTTTCAATGATGAGTGTGATCTCAAAACTTTATTTGTATGTGTTAGATTGTAACATGCTTCTTTTTGAAACTCGTGAACTTCACTATCATTTCTTTGGCATTTTGTTCTTCAGGAATTTCTAGATTTATTTTGCATTGCTTTCTAAATCAATTATTCAATACTAAATCTTTTTGCTTTTCCCAAAAGCCTTGGTTTGAACTTTGAACAATAGTCAATATTTTTAGAGGTGTAATAAACATTGTAGCAGTACTGGCCTATGACTACTATTTTCGAGAAAATTAAAAAGAGCATCACAAGTTGTGTTGCTGCTCTTGACCGATGTGCGTTATCAAAGCCCAAAAGTAGGCACACTGGCCTGATGGCAATTGCAAAAAGAGCAACCACTGTCACCACACTCCTCTCTTCCTCGCTTCAGGTTGGCTCTTCTCCAACTCAAGGTGGGCTTCCCTAAGGTTGAGATCACTAAGGAAGGAATCAATGGTGGACAAGCTGAATAGAAGAGACCGCCTTAGAGAAATGGTTGTAGTATAATAGGTAATTTGAATGGTTGATGGAAGAAGGGGAAAATCATTCCTCAAGGAGAGATCAATGTCTTTGTATCAGGAGGGGAAAATGGAGTCAAAAGAGAATTCAAGAGGGCCTTGTGTCATATGTGACTGAGGGGGGGAGAGATCGCATGATTGAGCAAACCCAGGGAACGCGGATCAGCCAGTGGAGCAGACAGGGCTCACGAACCAGCTCCTGGAGTAGATAGGGCACACAGACGGGTGGAGGAAGGTGACACACAGATAAGTCAAAACACACGTCACGGTGGAGTCTCGAAAATAGTCTCGAGGAGCAGCCAGGTATAGCCAGTTCGACAGTCGCGATGGAGTCGCAGTCAACCAACAACAGAATAAAACCGGAGATAGGTATGTAAGGATGAACCTTAGATGATCTTTAATTAAAGATAACATATCCCTTTTATATAGTTACGAGAAACAAATTGGTTAGACTTAGGATAGGTAACAACCAGAAAGTGGTCCAAAGAAATAATAATAAAAAATTGACCAATAAAATAATATAAAGTAAAACCATAAAGTTTAATGGTTTTATAAAAAGATAAGGTCATAAGTTCAAATATAAAACCATAAATAAAACATAATGTAAGCATTCAAAAGATAGAGGGTCAAAGGTCCTTTTTAAAAACATAAAGTCACCAGAACAATAAATGGTCCAATGGTCCTTTAATAAACCATGAGGTAAATACACTTAGGATAAAAATCCAAAAAGTACGAGTCATCATAATCAAAGGTGCACACAAGTAAGAGTGTCAGGACCAAGTAAGGTAGAGGACCAAGTGTCAACCAAGAGGGTCACAACAACCCACATACTCATAGGATAAGGTGAACTTATAAGGGTGGACAAGCATTCAACTATAGGACCAACAAGACCAAAGGCTTTCATCTTTTCTCTCTCTCAAGGTACATTGTTTTATATATTTTGTCATCACTGTACAAGGGGAAATTTCCAAACGAATGGTACAGTCCTTAGGTCCTCAACACTGCTCCTAAAGGTTAGGTGCTAGGGACATCGTCAAGGGGTGGCCGCTCCCTTGAGAAGCAACCTAGCAATAACCAATTAGGAGAGGGGACATCACACATCATTCTTAACGAATGGCTTTCAGCCCTAGGCTGAGTTTTAGTCTCACACTGAACAAAGAAGCAACCTAGCAATAACCGATTAGGAGAGGGGACATCACACATCATTCTTAACGAATGGATTTCAGCCCTAGGCTGAGTTTCAGTCTCACACTGAATCATGTTGATCAACCCTGGACCCTGACCGGTTTCTCCATTCTCTCGGAGAATGGTTCTTAGTCCTAAGTTGAGTTTTAGTCTCACACTGAAGGTTGATCAACTACCTGCAGTACTTACTTGGACATCACGTCTTTGGTCCCAGACCAGAATATGTCTCTGCCTCTATCTGCAGGATCTACTTGGACATCGTGTCCCTTGTCCTAGACCATAATACCTTAGAGGTACATAGGGGCCCTAGCCACATGCTAGGGGCTTTGCCATGGCATCAACCTACTTGTTCTTAGACCAAGAACCCCGGGAAACTACTGGGGGGCCTAGGGTACCATCTAGGGTCTTACTCTGCCGTAGTCAACTGACTAGGGTACCATCCTCTCTGAGAATGGGCCTCGCAGCTGCACTAACTTTAACACAGTGTTGGGTGTCCAATTTTTGTAGTTGAGCACCTAGTTTTGAGTCTAGTTCCTAGATTTCCGTTGTTACGAATTTATTGCGCTGCATTAGTTTTCTGATCTGAAATATAGATCCTCATTCCTGTTTAATTTAAGTTGCTTCCAGTACTGCACAAGAACTAGAAGGATGTCCACATAATTCCTGGGGAAATTGCCTCTGGTCATTTGTCTTGCCTAAATGGTTTGCTCAGGTGTGATGCATCCGGAAAAGTGCAAACTGCCTAAGCAAATCACCAAGTCAAGTCTGTAAATCTTTTTGTTGTGTGGATCTGGTTGTCTAGAGTTTGTAGATTCCCCTAAACCCATGTTTGGAAAAATTAGTGAAGGTCTAGTAGTGTTTGGGAAAAGAGTTTTAATTTCTAGTCCAAACTAGTCAATTTTGAGTTAGTGTGCCTAAATCATGTTTGGGTATGTTACATAGAAAATGAGACTAGCGCGGTAATTATCCCACACCAATTTCAAGTACTTACCCACCATGGTTTCAACCAACTTTTGGTTGAATACATGACCAAAAAATATGGTCATGTGTTTCATCAACTCCTTTTTCAAGTTTTTGTTTTGGCATTTATAACTTGTTCTAATTGTTTGTGCAAAAAGATCAAACAATTTTTCTCACAACGTTTGATAGAACAAGTAATTCCTTAGAATTATAATCATATATTATGATTAGGAAGATAAAATAACCATAAAAAATATTATTCATTGTATAAAATGAAAATATGTTGATGGATCAGTAATAACCATGGAGTTTTAATCCTTTCAATGGGGCCAGTTCATGGTCCATCTATAAATAAAATGGTAACTTCTCAATCCTCTTGATGACTATGCCCAACTTCCTTGGACTCGTATCAAGATTTGATTAAGGAGGCATAGGAGTAGAGGTAGAGGTAGTACTAGATGGAACCATAGTAGATGGGACAACACTAACATTAGGTGTAGAATCAGGGGTCCTAATAGCGATACAAAGATTAAAGGCATTAGTAGAGGGTCTAACAACAAATGCATTTATGCTACTCCTAATGCCCAGGGAATATTTTCTTGGGAATATTTTCTTAAGAAGGATACTAAAAATACAACTGTGTCAAGCACTTGAGTTCATAAAAAAGTCTCTTGTTCATTAATTCAATTGATCGAATCCAATTTCAAAAATTACATATGTTGAATTGTTGTAACCTTGAAATCAATAATTGTATTCTTTGATCACTTGCTAGAGTGACTTCAAAAGTTCAACCACCATGAATCCCTTAAGGTCAATATCCCATTCATTAACTTCTTTTCTAATAAAACCAAAGGGGTAGGGATCATTAAAGAAGTATAAACTCTCATGATCATGACAAAGAGATGTGGGATCCTACAAAGAATCAAAACACATATTAATAAACAACAAGAAACATTGATAATTGGATTAGAACATCAAACATTGATCATAAATAACATATAAATGATCGTATATTATTAAACCTACCCATGATCAATGTCTTTCCCACCATCAACATGTAACATAACCAATTGTATGCTAATTAGATAAAATATGCATATATTCAAACATGGATAAATGTTTTTTATTCCCTTCATTCTCATTTTATAGAGCTGTCTAAAATAGATGCTTCTCTTTATGAGCTGATACAGCTTGGTGATGTTAAAAGACATGACTCCAACTCCAGTTTACCATTACAGCAACTCTTTTATAGCATAGAGTTTTGATCTGACTTATTGATATCTATTAAATTATTGTCAGTTAACACACACACTTCATAGAAGCTGAACTATGCTTGTTAAATACATGAAGTTACCGATTTAGTAAAATGTGTTCTACTGTGAAAGTGCTAGAGCTTGAGCTAACTACATGGTCTATATGATGTAGGGTTGGTGGCTTTTAACGCACAAACCTGACCTTACAAAAGCTGCTGCCATTCTTAATGTTCTAATCTTTATAATTGGGTATGGCAGTCTACTTTCAAGTGCTGTGATTATTCCATCACAATGCAAAGCTGAAGAGTGTAGTCTAGAAACTTGTGATTCAATTCCGGGCTCTTATATAGAATAATCTGTGCATGTTTTGCGTTGATCTTTGCACGAGGGTTAAGTTTCTGGTCAAAAACTCTTTTAAAATGTAGATGTGCTTTTATTTTGAACTATTGGGACAAGTTTATCTCTCTCAAGCTGTAACTCAATCTGCAGATATCGGGTTTTCAGAGGCTCAAATAAACAGAAGCATATTTTCAAAAAAGATCCAACAGCTCGTATATGGGGTGAGTCTCCAAAGGTGATTGGGGGAAAGTTGCTAGCTTCAGGTTATTGGTAAGCTTTTTTACTCCCCACTTCAGGTTACACTAAATCTATAGTATTTGTTTATTAATGGACAAAGTACCTGAATATCTTTTGCAAACTAAATTTATGCTTTTGCTAAATTTCTTACCAAGGTATTTGTGTCAATATGTATCAAGTGTCATGAAATTTTCATTTGAAATGATTATCAAAGAAGGGAATATACTGGTAGAAGTTGAAGAGAAACAGCAAGACATGAGAATAGGAAAACTTGCAAGCAACAAAGAAACAGTTCAATTCCTTTTTCTCTATTTTCCTTCTCGTAGTTGTCCTTTTTTCTCCATTATTCCTTTGCTTACCTTTTCCCCTCTTCATTTTTCCTTCTTTTACCTGCAATTTTCCAGCCCTTCTCTCTGCATCCTGTTTTGGAGAATATAGATTGAACTTGGATCCCTAGTTTCAGGGATTGGTGAAGAAAAGAAGAGGAGGATGTCTTGCCTTGGAGATTTTGCTGGAGAGATTCTTGCTCTTGGTTCTTTTTGGTTGAGTTAGGATTTGTTAATTTACCCTAGATATAGGGCTTTTTGGATGGTTGGATTTTTGCACTAGCCTCGAGAGATGGCTATGGTAAGTATTTGTACTTCATCTCGATCTTATATATAAAGTTTCCAGTTGTCCATATCTTGTGCCATTTCCAGATTTGAATTTCCAGCTATATATTTTTTTATGGTTTACTATTTATAGTGATTTATGTGTTTCGGATTTGACATGAGTAAAATAGCACATTATTAAGTGATTTAACATCTACAGGGAGAACATAAGGGGCTGCATTTACCATTGTTAAAGTACATTTTCAGATCTAGTTATTGCCTGATAAGTTGCCCTAGAAAAGGGATGGAACTTATATCATTGTTTGGTATCTTTTTTCTTTGAATTGCCTTGAAGCTTGGGGCTGTTAGAAGTTAATTGCTGTGATTTTTCCGCTGTTGAATTATTGTGATATTTCTACTGTTGTTTTATACACCAAGTTACAAGTGCTAAAGGCTGGAAATTCTATGGCTAAGATCCAAGAAACCTTCTGAGAAGAAGGTGAAATTTCTGAATTGCATTGAAGTGTCATTCCAACAGATTTCCAACAATAACCATAACTCATATTATTTAATTCTCTATACGAAAATAAAGCCTCTCTAGCTATCATGACTGGATACATCTTCTGTTTCATCCTGAATGTACATTGTAAAATACCTTATCACTTAAAAATTTCCAGTGTAGCACAATTCGGGCATTCTTCCATATACTTCCAGTACAAATGGTTTGGTACCCCCCAATTTGTGTTGGTTGTTATATGCTTTGTTTGTGGACTTCTACCAGGAAGTACCAATTTTACATAGAAATAAGAGATGTTCTCTGTAGTAAGATTATTTTTTTCTTGCAGGGGCATATCCAGACACTGTAATTATCTTGGTGACTTACTTCTAGCCTTCTCTTTCAGTTTGCCTTGTGGAGCAAGGTATGGATTTCTGGCACCATAATTTTACTACTGCTGTATCTACGTGATTGTCACCAAGTGTACCTTCACATTTATAGGTATATTGATTTTATTATTATAAATCTGGTGGGCATCTTTGCAGCTCTTTCATTCCTTACTTTTACCCTATGTATCTACTAATCCTACTACTTTGGAGAGAGCGAAGAGACGAGACAAAGTGTCGCGAAAAATACAAAGAAGATTGGGTTACATACTGCAAAGTTGTACCATGGAGAGTAATACCATACTTGTATTAGTTGTCATTGAATTTGAATTTTTCATTACTCAATACATGTTTTCTCCTTACAGGAATTGCCATATCTGAGTATTTTGAGAGAATCTTCATCTTTGTCGGCATTGTTCTGTAAACTCTGGGTTTCAAACCTGGATGATTCACAATGGTGATTGAAATATGTATGTAAATGTTGTCTTTTGTCTATATTGGATCTTTGATCTCCAATGACTTAAAACGATTTTGGACTTTGGTGATACAGAAAAGCTAATAATAACATCATTTTTTAAGATAATTGAGCCTGATTACTGACATTCATGTTTAATGTATGAAATCAAGACAATTACTAGACAAGGATGGAGAAAACTTTTGACATGATGAGAATGAAATCCATGATGTAATTTTCAAACTTCTAATAGTTTCCAAAGACTATTTCGGTTTGAGTTATGATGAGGATGTGTCTGCATGTTTTATTATAGTTCCAAAGCCTAAGCAATTGATTTTGTTTATCACCTAAAGAAAAGTTAAGGACTTAATGATAGCTTAAACAATTTAGAACTTTATTATGGAGTTTTATCCGCTCAGTAAATTTTCAGGAGTTGTTTGGACATATAAAATTCAAATACATATCAAAATTTCTTCTTTTGAACCTTAGTAAATAGCCCTTTTGCAAACATCCTTAACCTTCAAGAACTGTGACTGGAAGCTCCCTTTTCTTTGCAAGAGATTTCTGCTAGCATGACAATACAAGTACCCAGTGACAAAGGAGAACAGAATTTGCTTTCCTTTGAATACCATCTCGAGATGATTATGCAAGTTGCCAAAGTGACAAAGAACTAAAATTTTTCATGGATGTAGCTTGGGCAATTCGATTTCACTGGATCTGTTGTCTGTTAAATATTTTGTTCATACATCCATATGCTCCTGAATATATAGAATCAAACAGGGAATGAAACAAAACACATCCCAGAAATAAAACAGAAACGAAATGTAGGAGATGAAGAGAGAGTGCAATTTAGGAACTCAAGCATACATTTACCACTTAGTTCTATTAATAAATGGAGGTTTTAGAAAGATGCTGCTTCATGAGAGTTTTACAACCAGCTGTTTGATCAATCATCAAACCATCACACCCATATTGGTATTTAACTAGTTATTTATTTTGTAGATAATTGAACTGCTTTATCTCATAACACTTCCAACTAGTTTGAATATGTACATCAGAACATGTGTTGCGTCTAATTGCCTGCTATGAAGTTGCAATTCAGCAGAAGGGAAGGCCTCAGTAAAGCTGTCTACTACCATATGATTAAAACTGCAGAACTTCAACTCCACTTCTTTTGCAACAAACTTCATTTTTAAAAAATGATATATATATATATATATATATATACTCAGTATGTCCATGATTTCTTGGTTTGTTTCTAAGAATAACGCAACTATCATAGTTGTTACCACTTGAGTTGCACTCAATTTGACTTTAAAATGAGCCGCCAAGGATGAACAATTATTTGTTCAAATTTTGAATTCAGAAGTCCATCCAGACTGTCCTAGGCCCTTTTTATTTTTTATTTTTAACATGTTCATACCCCCACGGGAAATTGTAATAAAATGACTTAGCATGATGAATTTATATAAAAGGTTTTGTTGGAATATTGGACAACACTGAGAGGGGGGGTGAATCAGTATTGATGAGTTTTAACAATTAAAAGTACTTTTAGTTATTTATTAACACACATAATCAACAAAAACAAATAGAACACAAATTTATCGTGGAAGCCCAATTGGGTAAACCACCAATACTTCCTATTACTGCAAAATTATATTTACAAATAGTTTATGCCTGCTACTACAGACACAGATGGTACTACACCCTATTTTCCAGCAACTACTGGAAGGAGGCTGGTGCAGGTGGGATCAACCACAGCCAACCCAACCCGCACGTCTAGGATTTGGTGGCTCCTACACTTGGTAGGATTACCAAATTTAGCTCTTGACCAAATTCTGCTCTAAAATTACCTCCCCGCAACTTTGCTTCCGCAACGATGCTTCTGCAATAGGCTTTCCGCAACAGAGCTTTCCACATGCGGGTTGCGGGATGCAGGATGCCCAACCAACTTTCCAAAGTTGCTCCCCCGCAACTTTCCTTCCACAACTTTTTCTCTGCAATTCTTTTTAGTCGTCAGATCTTTGCGGCCTTCTCCTCGACCGTCGATCTACTCTTTGATGTGGATCTCATAGATCTTTGTAGATCCGTTATCGCGCTCGCAACTTTTGTTGCGGATCTCTCCTAGACTGTCAGATCCTCGTCTGTGGACTCACTCTCCACCATTCATTCTCTGCAAAATTTGTTCATGACACAAAATCTGCGCGCCGCGCTGATTGTTCAGAGAATCGATCAATCCAATCTGCAATCTTCAAGATACATTAGCCTAACACTTCTACGCATGCATCTACAACCGATTTCATCTATTCAAGCAACAATTTAACACTTGAATCAATAATTTCACAGAAATACACAGATGTTCAGAAAACCATCGAAGTTGGTTCTTCATAGATTCACAGTTCAAACATTAAATGCATAGAGTCTAATAAAACTGCAAACACACAACTACCCTTCCTATTAAGCAAACACACAAACACACAACTTGAATCTCTTCTTCAGTGTTCTCAAAATATTTACAAGCAGAACCAAACGCAGGTCTGTCATTTTCTTTGCAAATTCGGAATTCTAATGCTAAAGAGCAGAACCCTTCTCTCTTCTCTAATCTGCCTATTTAAACTAAACTGTAACCTCCTACACTGAGTGGTCTTGCAACTGAAAAAAACACAACTACAAAGCAGGATGAAAACGTCCCTGTCACAAACAAACAAACTGCGACTTGATCTCCTCGCAGGGAGTCATGATACACAATCACTCCTATAGGTGCTAACAAACCATAACTCAACAAAACAATAAAAATATGCCACAACAGATGACCAACTCATCACATTGCTGGCATGCCACGATGCTCCCGCATCAGACTCGCAAGGGTGAAAAATAATGAACCCCTATTCATTAGATTAGCTACAGTGAAACCCTTGGCTTCCAACTCGGCATCCCTCATCCAAGTAGAATCCTCTGTTGGTCACTTCTTCCATTTGACCAAATACTCCAGATAGTCTTTCTTGGTACTCTTTACCACTTTAGTGTCCAAAACGGCCTCAACTTCCAATGGTGTTGTCACAGGCATCTGCGCCACCCATCGTAAGTCTTTAGTAGGATCTTCACCTTTTGCAAAGGTTCTAGTGTTACCTACTACATAAGGATATATATCTACAACTTTAAAGATTGGTAAAATACCCACTCCAGTAGGCATCTCTAACTCATAAGCATTTGTTGAGAATTTTCTGAGTATCATGTAGGGTCCAATCTTCTTCATCTTCAGCTTGTTATACTCTCCTTTTGGAAATCTGTCTCGCTTTAGGTATGCTAAGACCAAATCCCCTACCTCATAGTTTTTCTCTCTCCTTTTGGAATCTGCTCTAGCCTTGTAACTGGTGTTACTCTGTTGTAACCTTGCTTTCACTTGCTCCTGCAGTTCATTGATCCTCGTTGCAAACTCTTCTCCATCAACACTCCTTTTCTCTAATTGACCTGAGTCACGAAGTTCACACACTCCCCTTGGATGCATTCCATTCCACATCCCTGTACTTCTGTTTGGTGAATCATTATAAGCAAACTCAGCTTGAGCTAATACTTTGTCCCACTGCTTCAGACTCTCTCCAATCAGACTTGTCAACAGGTTCCCTAGACTCCTATTAACTACCTCTGTCTGTCCATCAGACTATGGGTGATATGTTGAACTGAAGTTCAGTCTCATACCCAACTTCTTCCACAAAGTCCTCCAGAAATGACCTATGAACTTCACATCTCTGTCTGATACAATGCTTCTAGGTAAACCATGTAGCCTTACAACTTCATTGAAAAACAAGTTAACAATGTGTGTAGCATCACTAGTCTTGTAGCATGCACTGAAATGTGCCATCTTAGTGAATCTATCAACAACTATGAAGATAGAATCATGCCCCTTCTGAGTTCTTGGTAAACCCAAAATGAAATCCGTACTCATAGAATCCCAAGGCCTAGTTGGAATAGGCAATGGTGTATACAACACTATGTTCTGGCTTCTTTCTTTAGCATGTTGGCATACTCTGCCTCTGCTTACAAACTTCTCAACTTCCGACCTCATCCTTGGCCAAAAATAGAAATGACCTCATTATCCAAAGGTTTTATCACTTCCAAAGTGACCTGCCATACCTCCATTGTGTTTTTTCCGTATCAAGTTCTCCCTCATGGAACACTTTGGTATACACAGTTTACGGTTTCTAAAGAGTAAACCATCTTTTAGCGTATACTCCATCCATGGCTCTCTATTTACATCAACTGGATTCTTACAAGCCCTGTAAGCCTCCTGGAAATCAAGATCAGTCTCATACAAATCCCTTAAATGCTCAAATCCCAAGACTTGGATATGATTGTCTTGCACAATCAACAGTCTTCTACTTAAGGATTAGTTACTCTGTTTGACTGTCCACTTAAGTGCTTCAACACAAAGGTAAAACTCTGTAAGAACTCAACCCACTTGCCATGTTTCAGGTTCAACTTAGGTTGCTGCATAATGTACTATAATGCACGGTTATCAGAATATAACACAAATTCTCTAGGCATCAAATAATGTCTCCAATGCTTCATTGCTTGAACAATAGCATAAAACTCCTTGTCATAAGATGAATACTTCTGCTTTGTATCATTCAGCTTCTCACTGAAATATGCTATAGGCCTTTCCTCCTGACTTGGCACGACTCAGATTGTTACCCCACTGGCATCACACTTTACTTCAAAAGGGTGTTTGAAGTCTGACAACTTCAATACTGGTTGTTCAGTGATCTTTTTCTTCAAGAACTGACAACTCCTTTCAGCCTCTGCTATCCAGTGAAATAGCTATCTATCCTTCTTAATTGTCTTGACAATAGATGCACAAATACCATTGAAATTCTTTATAAATTTCCTATAAAAACTTGCCAATCCAAGAAAACTTCTTACCTCAAATATGTACACTGCTTCACATCTACCAACAACTTTTCCTGTTGTAGCCTCTCCAAAACATATCTCAGATGCTTCAGATGCTCTTTTTCTGTTTGGCTGAAAACCAAAATGTCATCAAGGTAAACTATCACAAACTTACCTATGAAATCTCTCAAGACTTCATTCATCAATCTCATAAAAGTGTTTGGTGTGTTGGACAATCCAAATGGCATGACCAACCAATCATACAACCCATCATTTGTCTTAAAGGCTATCTTCCACTCATCTCCTTCTCTGATTCTGATATGATGATACCCACTTTTCAAATCCAGTTTTGAAAAGCACATTGCCCCACTTAGGCAATCCATCATGTCATCCATCCTTGGTAATGGAAACCTATATCTGATAGTAATCTTGTTAATTGCTCTAGAGTCGGTACACATCCTCCACTTACCATTCTTCTTTGGTGTCAATACTATTGGTACTGCACATGGACTCGGAATCTTCTGCATCCTTTGTCCAACAATCCTTGGACTTGTTTCCTCATTTCTTCATTCTCTTGAGGTGTCAATCTATACGCTGCCTTGTTTGGTACACTGGCTCCTAGAATAAAATCAATTTGATGGCTTATATCCCTCCTTGGTGTTAACTCATTGGGTAAATCATCCACCACGATGTCACTAAACTCACTCAGCATCTCCTGAATCTCCTCAGGTAGATCTGCCACATTAGTCTTCATTGTCACCACTCTCGGTTTGCATACCACAACATAGTTCAAATCTTCCTTCTCAATCTGCTGCAAATATTCTTTTCCTGACAACATCAGGACTTTGGGTGCTGATTGTCCTACCGTACCACCTTCTTGCAAAGGGTGAAGTACATGTCTTATCCCATTCTGCTCAAAGCTATGACCGTTACTCCTACCATTGTGAATCACTTTCTTATCAAATTTCCATGGTCTTCCTAACAGTATATGACAAACATCCATGGGCATAACATTGCACAGAATCTTGTCCTTATATGGACCTATTTGGAAATCAACTTCACACTGCTTACTTACCAGGATTTGATGTCCTTTATGTAACCAAGATACTTTGTATGGAACATGATGATTCGCCCTCTTCAAACTCAGCTTCTCCACCATCTCTATGGAAACAAGATTGTCAGTGCTCCCACTGTCAATGACCATCTTACAACAGTTCCCTTGGACCTTACACATGGTCCTAAATAAAGATTTTCTTTGAGCAAGCTCTGCTTGCTCCATCTCAGGTTTCAACAAGACTTTATTCATCATCAAAGACTCTCATGTCTTTGGCAAAACTTCAGCCACTGTCGACTGTTCTTGCTACTGCTCATTCTGAGCTACATAGGCTCCCCTCTGTCCCACGTCTTCCTTCCCTGGACATTCAAATGATTTATGCCCCAACTGGTTGCATTTGTAGCATCTATAGACAATTCCTCTGCGTCTTTCTCTACCTCTACCTCCTTGTTAAGGTCCTCTTCTGCTAGAGTCACCTTCTCTACCATGTTGCTCTTGCTGGTTAGAGTTACTGGACTCTCCTCTCTGGACTCCAAATCTTCCTCTTCCTGCTGCTTGTCCTCTTCCTCTAGTCGGACCTCGATCTTTGTTGAAGCTCTGCTTCCTCGCTATCTTTTCTTCTGCCCTTAAGGCACATTGATATGCCTCCTCCATTGTGCTAGGTGATATCATGCTGATCTCTTCTTGGATATCCATCCTTAGATCATTGACATACCTAGCAGCCTTTTCTGTTGGCTCTTCCACATATCCCGCCCTTAGGTTTACTTTGTAGAATTCTTCAGTGTACTCTCTCACTGTTAACAATCTTTGCTTAAGGTTCTGTACTTGTCTATACAGAATTAACTGGTAATCTTTTGGAAAGAACTTTGCCTTCATCTTTGTTACTATCCTTTCCTAGCTCTTTATCAATGACTTATTCTTCCTCCTTTCTGCTTGCACACTATCTGTGGGGAACCTCCTGCAATGAACAATCAAAATGCACGATATAACAGAAATATTGGAGCACAAAAGAGATTTTATTGATAGCGGGCCACTTCGAGGGGGAAACCTCCTTTGAGCAAGTTCAATACAAAATAACTCTTCGATGCTTTCATTAGCCTTAACACATACTTGTATACTAAGTCTAATCTAAACAACTATTAGCCTCCATGAATGTGGGATAATGCAACATAATAACTAGACAACTTAACAACTATTACTTACTCCCCATGAATGTGGGATAATACAACATACTGATGGGACGACTTACAAAGCATATGCGTCCGATAAAATATACTAACAAAATAAAGAGGAGGGTTGACACGAGTTCTTAACATCTCCTCCCTCTTAAAAAAAAGCTTTGTCCTCAAAGCTTTAGATGTGGAAACTGTTGATGAATCTGAAGGAGCGGTTCCCATGTCGCATCCTCTGGTTGCATGTTGTGCCATTTAATTAAAACCTCTGTGATGGACCGAGAGCGAAGCTGACAAGTGCGCTTATTGAGGATGGTTGTCGGATCTGAAATGATGGATCATTCATTATCCCGTTGTGGTAAAACAATTTGTGCCCTGATGTTCGTGTCAATCACTTGCTGAATGCGAGAAGAAGGAGGAAGTGCCAATTTATAAGCAACAAACCCAATCTTCTGAAGCACTGTATATGGACGAGAGATCTTTGTAGCGAGCGTTTGATTCCCGTTGAGTTTCAAGGAGGATTGCTTGTAAGGCTGTAGACGAAAGAAAAACCATGTCACTGACTTGAAAAGTGCGCTTAGAATGGTGCTGATCCGCTTGGTGTTTCATGCGGGTTCTGGCCATGTGAAGATTGTCTTGCAGAAGGTGAAGAATCTGATGTCGGTTTTGAAGAACCATGTCAATAGCCTGAACTGGTGAACTGCTGGGGGTGTATGGAAGGAGTACTGGAGGTGGTGACCATAAACTGTTTCATATGGAGTCATTTGAGATGTAGTATGGTAGGAAGTATTGTACCACCATTCAGCGAGAGGGAGCCACTTTGCCCGCAGATGTTGTTCTTCAGAGGTGAAACAATGAAGATAAGTTTGCCAATAGTTGTTGATGACTTCATTCGGACCATCTATTGGTGGGTGATAAATTGAACTCATATTCAGTTTGGTGTCAGTAAGGAGAAAATGACTTGTGAAAGGTGCGTTGTGGTCTGAGACAATGGAAAAAGGGATTCCATAAAGAAGGAATATCTTGTCCATGAAAATTTGTGCGATTGAGGAGGTGGTATATGGAGGTCTGAGAGCACAAAAATGATGATATTTGGAGAGCCGATCAACCACAACCAAGATTACGGTCTTCCTTCCATATTTAGGGAGCCCTTGAATGAAATCCATCGAAATATATGTCCAAATCCTTGTAGGGATGGGCAAAGGTTCGAGCAATCCAGAAAGGAGTGTAGTTTTACCTTGGTTGCGCTGACAAGGAGCACATTCGGAAACCATCTGTTGAATTTCTCATTTCATTCCCTTCCAAAAGAAGTGACATCGTGCCCTCTCATATTTTTTCATGAACCTAGAGTGCCCTGCCGATGGAGAAGCATGGAGTTCATAAAAGACTGTATGTTTAATATCTGTGCTTTGGGGAAGCATCAGACGATCCTTGTATCTCAGAGAAGAGCCATCCCAAGAGAAATGCGGTACCACAGAAGGGTTACTGGCCAACAGTTGAATGATTTCAAATAATGAGGAGTCATTGACATAGCCTTGCTGAACAGAGTGTAACCAAGTTGGAATAGGTAGAGAAATAACTGAAAGAGAAACATGGGCATCAAATGTGTGGAAAAGAGCATCCACCACAAGATTGTCCTGAGCCTTCTTATAGTCATAATTCTTGAGTTTGCTAACTCATTTCTGTTGTGTTGGGGATGAGACCCGTTGTTCCAGGAAATACTTCAAACTCAGGTGATCTGTCTTGATGCCGAAAGGATTCTCTAAGAGGGATGGCCACCACTTTTGTACTGTGTGCAAAATAGTCATCATTTCCTTCTCATATGTAGAGGTGGATAAATTCTTTCCAGAAAGGGATTTGTCGGTGAATGCAATGGGATGTTCATCTTGAAAGAGGAAAACCCCAAGTCCATTATTGTAAGCATCACTCTCAAGAGTGAAGAGCTTCGAAAAATCAGGCATCTGAAGGGTGCATCGGAATGAAAGATCCAAAAGAGTAGTTGAGACTGCTGAAGGTTGCATCTGAATGAAATGGAGCTGAGCGATGACACCATGTGAATTCATCTTAAGAAGCTTTTTCATGCGATGGGAACTGATGATGCTGAGAGAACCTGGTTGTAAGCCATTGAATGTGTGTCTGTTCCCATTGACTGAAAATTGCAGCCACAGTTTAGCAAAATCCCATAAGATGGGTCCAAGTGTGCGTAACCATTGAGTTCCCAAAATCACATCACATCCTCCTAGAATCATGATAAACATGTTAGAGCAAGTTATAATCTCCAATAGAGATACACACATTGCGACACTTTCCTTTGCAAGGTAAGGTGCTGCCATTGGCAACCATGACTTGAAAGATGGGGCAAGGATGGAAAAAATTATCAGCTTGTTTGGCATCTGAGGGTCAAGGAAGTCATGGGTGCTACTAGAATCAATGAGTATTGTGAGAGGAATCTTCTTGAAGAAACCCTTGACCTACATGGTTTGTGGGGCGATGACTCCGACTAATGCATGGAGATATATCTATGGGTGTTCATCATGAGAATGAGGGTCAACAGGAGGCTGCTGAATGTCGGCCTGATCGTCTACTGGATCCTGAGCAGCTTCACAAATTTCAAGTGCAGGCAGAGAAACCACATCCAAGAGATATGGATTTTGTTCAGTGCATTGATGTCCTCGGGTGAATTTCCCATCACAATTATAACAAAGTCCTTTTTCCCTACGTGCCCACATCTTGGCTTCAGACAAATGCTTGACAGGAGCGGGTCTAGGAGTTGGAGGGATTGGACGTCTTTGGGAAACCATATTGCTAAATGAAACAAAAGTGGATTTGGGGCGTTGCTAAGCCCTGATCTTGTCCTCTGTCAACTTAGCCAACCCTAGGATTTTCATCATTGTGTTGGGACAGAACATGTTAACCTCAGATTGAATTGTATCCTTAAGACCACTGATAAAACAACTCCTGTAGAATGCATCAGAAAATCTTTCTATGTGCTTGACTAATTTCTCAAATTCCGTTTGATACTCTCTTGCAGTGCCAGTCTAGTGAAGTTTGGTGAGTGCTCCTGTGAATTTATCAAAACCACTAGGGCCAAATCGATGCAAAAGGAGTTGGCAAAAATGTGTCCATTGGGGCTCTTCATGATCGTTGATGTACCAACAAAACCATTGAAGGGCTTCACGTTCCAAATGAAATGATGCAAGTGGGACTTTGGTGACATCAAAAGTGCTATGCATATTAAAGTATTGTTTTGTCTTGTGTATCCATCCACTTGGATCATCACCATTGAAGTGAGGGAATTCAATCTTCGGCCTACAAAAGTTGTTGGAAGTAGAGAACGTAGTGTCGGCAGAAGACTCAGGCTATTGCCAGTTGCTCATGGCTGAATACTGAAGATGGAGGTTGAGAAATCTTTGATCCAGATCTTCGAGTTTGGTCTTGAGGGTGACAAGTTCTTCTTCCATTTATCTATTTTCTCCTGCGCGGGTGACAACCATAAGCAAGTTTTTTTTTTAATTATAATTGGGAATGGGTGGAAAAACAAAAACAAAGAGGGTTTTAGAAAATGAAATTTTGAGTTGGGAAAAACGCGAGTGGGTAACTAGGTTGTGGACACTTTCTGAGGGACAAGGAAACAAAAAATGTGAAGTTCAGAAGCCGGGTGAAAAAATGAGATGGAATTTCGGGCTTCGGGAAGTGGACTTAGGATAGGGTCCTCAATGAATGAAATATGTAGAATGGAATGACAGGGGTTGCAATGAATTTTCAAGAGAAATGGAGCTAAATCAAGGGATATATGGTTGAAAAACAATTTTTATTTATTTTTCCCTAAAGAAATGATCTGCGGCGTTGCTAGAAAGCTGTGCTTTATCAACTTGAATTGGAGTAAATGATTTGTGACAAGTCTGGAATTTTGCGTGTTATCAACTGTAAATAGATATGGACCCCAAGTATATTCGGCTTCCTAATGGTTCAAAGGTAGTCACTCGGCCACCAAGGATGTCTCAGGCTTGAGTATTGGGGCAGTGCCCCTCACTTCACGGCGCAGGTGAAACTGCTAACCGCTTGGAAAAAAACGACAGCTCTTTGGTTTTCCTCATGGATGGGAATCTAGTCAATCTGGTGGGGGTTGTTTCCATTTTCGCTTGGCGGGTCCTCTCAATGGCCAACTACTTCGGGGTTACTGTGGTACTCTTCACCATGAGTTTTAGGGCTGTGCGCAAGTACTTCCCACAGTTAAGCAGATAGGGTTTATTCCCTGATCTGAATGAAAAATACCGCTGCAAGAAGAAGAACTACTGCAATAATCACAGTGCTAGAAAAAATGTGGCAGAAATTCCACCAAATGCTCAAAAACTCGTAATTAGAGCTAGGGTTTTGAGACGAAATTTTTTAAAATGAGCATAACCCGATCTATATTGCTCAGAATCGCTATTATAGTTTTTTTATGGAATTGGAACAACCACTCTTCTTCTACCCATGAGATCGGAATAGAAATCTGGGCACCCAATCAAAAGATTTTTGCTCTGCAATTTCCGCGGCCGTCACCGAAATTCTGAAAATTTGCTGATTTTAAATCTGCGATATCTCCACTTTTAGAACTCCAAATGAGATGTTTTTTTTTTGAAACTGCGTATTTTTGAAAGAGGAATTTATATATACAACCCGTTTCTTCTGATTCTATGCAAAAAGTTTCAAAAATTGATCTAAAAGTCATCACCCAATTTTGCCCACTTTTTTTTTGAAAAGAAAAAAAAATTTCCCACTTGTGCTAAGGAAAGTGCTCTGATACCAAATGTGGGGAACCTCCTGCAATGAACAATTAAAATGCACGCTATAATAGAAATATTTGAGCACAATTTTTTTTTATTGATCGTGGGCCACTTCGAGGGGGCAGCCTCCTTTGAGCAAGCTCAATACAAAATAACTCTTCGATGCTTTCATTAGCCTCAACACATACTTATATACTAAGTCTAATCTAAACAACTATTACCCCCCATGAATGTGGGATAATGCAACATAATAACTATAAAACTTAACAACTATTACTTACTTACCATGAATATGGGATAATACAACATACTGATGGGACGACTTACAAAGCATATGCGTCTGATAAAATATACTAACAAAATAAAGATGAGGGTTGACACGGGTTTTTAACACTATCCTACCACAAGGATGCATGCCCTTTCAGCCTTGTCACAACCAATCTGACTTTCTTGTCTTCTTCAATCTCATCGTACTCAAAATACTTATCTAGTGCACTGATCCAGTCAAATGATATGCTCGACATTGAGACTTCCATCGTAGGTAGACAACTCAGGTTTTGTCCTTGAAGTTGCTCCTAGAATCGATCTGAAATACCTTAGCTCAGGTGTTTCCTGCATTGGTGCAACTTCTTCTCTTTGCTCTTCATCCCCTGCTTCTGTGTCTCTTCGTCTGTCTGTCTCCATGGCTTCCAGACGTGCTCATAGCTCCCTCATTTCCTCCATAACTTATGAGTTCGCCGCTGGTCAACCTCTGTCACGACCTCTTGCTCTGCCTATGCATGCAACCATTCTCTGGTACTAAGCCTCTACAATAACAGTCTTCTTTCACACTGCTACAACTTACCTCACCAAGCCCCTTCTCTGTACTTGGTCTTTTGGTAACGTGGGTCCTCTATCTAAAACCTCTTGAGCACTTTTCTTTGCTCCTTCCAGGCTTCTACTGCTACGCTTCTATCTCACACGAGGTACTTGGTCTTTTGGTAATGCGACTCCTCTATCTAGAACCTCTTGAGCACTTTTCTTTGCTCCTTCCAGGCTTCTAATGCTACGCTTCTCTCTCACATGAGCTTCTCCTTGCTTTGATACCAAAATTGGTGCAGGTGGGATCAACCACAGCCAACCCAACCAACGCCTCTAGGATCTGGTGGCTCCTACACTTAGTAAGATTACCAAATTTAGCCCTCGGCCTAATTCTGCTCTAAAATTACCTCCCTGCAACTTTGTTTTCACAACAGCTCTTCCGCAACAGATGTTTCCGCATGCAGGTTGCGAGATGAGGGATGCTTGACCAACTTTCCAAAGTTGCTCCCCCGCAAATTTTCTTCTACAACTTTTCCTCTGCATTCTTTTTAGCCGTCAGATCTTTGCGGCCTTCTCCCCGACCGTCGACTACTCTTTGATGCGGATCTCACATATCTTTGTAGATCCATTATCGTCCTCGCAACTTCCGTTGCGGATCTCTCCTGGACCGTCAGATCCTCATTTGCGAACTAAATCCCCACCGTTGATTCTCTGCAAAACTTGTTAATGGCAGAAAATCTGCGCGCTGCGCTGATTGATCAGAGAATCGATCAATCCAACCTGCAATCTTCAAGATACATTAGCCTAACACTTCTATGCATGCATCTATGACCTATTTCATCTATTCAAGCAACAATTTAACACTTGAATCAAGAATTTCACAGAAATACACAGATGTTCAGAAAACCGTTGAAGTCGGCTCTTCACGGATTCACAGTTCAAACAGTAAATGCATAGAAGCTAATAACACTGCAAACACATAGCTACCCTTCTTATTAAGCAAACACACAAACATACAACTCAGCTTTCTGCTTCAGTCTTCTCAAAATATTTACAAGTGGAACTAGATGCAGGTATGTCCTTTTCTCTGCAAATTTGGAATTCTAATGCTGAAGAGCAGAACCCTTCTCTCTTCTCTAATCTGCCTATTTAAGCTAAACTGTAACCTCCTACACTGAGTGGTCTTGCAACTAAAAACAAACAACTACAAAGCATGATGAAAACGTCTTTGTCACAAACAAACAAACTGCAGCTTGATCTCCTCGCAGGGAGTCATGATACACAATCACTCCTACGGGTGCTAACAAACTGTGACTCAACAAAACAACAAAAATATGCCACAGCATGTGACCAACTCATCACATTGCTGGCATGCCACGATGCTCCTGCATCAGAGGCTATGACCCCCTATTTTATCAGTTGCTACTGAAAGGATGCTATGACACCTTGTTTACCAGCTACCACTAGAAGGAGGCTACGACCCCCTTGCAGGCATGTAGTCTTCCCTAGCACCACCCTGACGTATGCTAATTGGATCTCTGACTTCTACAGCAATGGATCTACCAATTGAATGTGTAGAGGCACCTATTTGAAAGTTTAAAGCGTTGTTTATATACCCTCAAATGTATCTCTTCATCTAACAGTCACATATCTTCATCGTGAATCTTCACTGATTCGAAATTTCTTCTTTCTTTGTCGTTTTTATTTGCTATGTTTAATTTATCAGTCATGATATTTCGCAGTTGTATTTCCGCAACATCCTTTCCGCAACAATCTCTCTACAATAGACCTTTTCGCAATTAGCTTTCTAAACCAACCTTTCTACAATCAAAAACTCCTTCCTTCCGCAATTGCAGATTGCGGGTATGCATTTCGACTTCACTCGAAATTGCTTTTGCAAGACTTCTTCCACAATTTGCGGATTGCGGATTTCATCTTCCTTCTGCATTGCGAATTGCAGATTGCGGATGTGCCTCCCAACTTTTCCGAAATGGGCTTCTGTAAATCTTTTCCGCAACTCCTATGAACCATCGATTGCTTTGCGGAATCCTCCTCGTCCGTTGATTAGTTACCAAACATGGAACTTCACTTTGGCGCTCCAGAATGTTATCTTCCACACACCTTTACTTTGCAAATCATTTTCCTGTCATCAATCTATTCTCTTGATGCAATCTGAGCCGTCCAAACTTTGCTAAATAAGCCGACCGCAACTCCACGATTCTGCATTGATTGATCTTCATGTTTCTGCGTTAGGACTGATCAATCAATTTAGTTTGATTGGACTTGATCTCCTTGTTGGATCCTCTCATGTGCCTTTCATCCTCATCACATATGACATCTCTTGTCTTCCCATCATATCATCACTTATTCCTTTGACATCAATGACAACTTCATTCAACAGGTTTGGCTTCCTAGGACTTAGTCATTAGTATATTATTCCAGGTTTTTTTTTTATAATTATATATCGTTTTTTAATGATTTATAAATTTCGAGTTTTTCACTCATGCCTCCAAAGCTGGAATAATTGTCTTGGTGGTTAGGTCTTGGGAGGTTATTAAAACCTAAGTGTCAATATATATTGCCATGCTAGTCATTGTTTTTGAGTCGTATGAACATATACCAAGTCTTTTATAGTTTTTTTTTTTAATTTATGAATTTTTGTTTTTCCAAGGTTATTTTTAATAAATTAATTATAAAATTTCTTTAAGTCATAAAAGTGGGACTAGAAAGTTGTTTTTTCCATGGTGGTGCTCATTTTCATAACTGAGAGCACCCACTTAACCCCTAAACCCACTTTCACAAGTTTTTGAGTAATTATTTATCTCCAAAATTAATTATTACTTGAAAAAAAGAAAAAAGACCAAAACGTTGGATAAAGTGAAAAATTCGACAACTCAAAAAGTAAAATAAACTTGTCGAAATCAATTTTTGTGAGTTCTCAAAGTAAAGTGGGAAGTATCTGAAGGATTTCAGAATGTCAAAGCTTGTTATTTCCAAGTAAATCAAAGCTCAGATGTTTCCTCTTGGAAGGAGGGGCGCATCTCTCCAAGTGGGGCGCACTTCCCATGAAAATAAGACAAGTTTTTTAGTTTTGGGATGTGGCATTTTTTGTTTTCGATATTTCCATTACTCAACCCACATACAACTCACGCCAGCCCATGCCAACTCATGCCAACCCAAGCATAGTGCATCTCTAAGGCAAGTGCGCCCCCTCTTGTGCTTGAATTCATCTATTTAAGCAGGGCATCTTGGCCTCTGCTGGCATCAAAGGTCAAACCTCTATTTGTATGCTATTGTAATATTTTCATTATCATTATGAATAAAAGGATTTGGAAGTCAAGAACTGTGTAGCATTTTCATCTGTTGATGAACATTGTTTCATGCTTATGAAATGACCAGCGTTGTCCATTTTCTTGCATTCTTTGTGGTTGAGTGGGGCCTTTAAAGAGAAGCTATTTCCTGGTAGGGTAAGATTTAATAGCTTGTTTTCTTACAATCTTACTGTATATTTGTTTCATATCTCTTAGAAATACATTATTATTTTGTTTAATGATCTTGTGTTCTAAGTTTCTGTGGCAGGTAACACCAAGTTTTCTTAATCAATTTTTTGTGCAAGTTTTTGTCCAAGTTGCAGGTTATCTTACTTGAAGAAGAGGTTGAGTTTGTTTACATCTTCTTACTCTCCAAGATTTACAGAAAGACATAATCCCTCTATGCTCCACAGTGAAGAACTCCATCGCCCAAGTTCTGGCATCGAGTTGTTTCTTTTCTTCTTTCATTTTACAAAATTAATTTCTTTTGGTTACTTGTTATTTTAAGAAGTGTTAATCAAATTAGTGCAATAAGATAAATCATACATTAATCCGATTTGCATTTACATTTAAGTTTATACAAGATTTTAAAGTCAATTTTTATAGATCTAGCTCATAACAAGTACAATTTCAATAATTCAATTTTTATTTTTTGAAAGTACTTGAATATTATGTTAAATATTTAATTGTTTCAATTGATTATCTAGCATACTTGGCTTACATTTGCTTGTTGTTTTGCAACAATTAATGAATAGGTAGAGAGGCACTTTGATGAAATTTTGAAGATTTAAGTCATTCAAAAGCCTTTCCTCTTGCTACTTGTTTTATGGGCGATTTTAAAGCCTCGAATTTTGTAAATTTGTGTTTCTTATTCTACAAAGAAACACATACTCTTATTTAATTATTGTAACAAAAGAAAAGAGTGGGAAGCCAACCACCCATACCCCATCCCCCTAGGGGGGATCCGTGTCGTTTTTTTAATGGTTTTCTTTTAGACTAGTTAATTTCTTTTAAGTATTCATTTTAGTTTATAAGATTTATGATTGTCTTTTAAAATTAACAAATTCGGCTGTGTTCCCGGAAACAAGAGTATCGGTATTGAGATATCTAAACGACTACACAATTGATAATTTTCTAAAATAAACCAAGGCTTTAGTCTTCGTATGCTCTTGTAAACACTGCAGGCCACTAGATGGAACGATGGGACAATCAGAAAGGGATTAAAGTGACTAGCTTAATAAGACAATCCACATAAAACAAATCGCTTAGAACTCGGGAGGTCGTGAAGAGCAGATACCACAAAGTCAAGGGGCTACTCCAAGTAGGTTTATCCTTGCCCCATTGGACACTTGGTAAAGTTGCTTCAACACTCAATTCAAGGAGGTGAGTCTTAGTGGACCAAACCAAGAAGTAACCCACTCCCTAATTTACCCATTTAATAATTTTAAAACTAACCAACGAGACATTTGCAATACATTCTCGAGACATCACCAACAACTCCTTATACACAAACACTAGTCTATTTTGCATCAATCATGCATTTACTTTTTTTGTGTCTACATTAATTTATGAGTTAAATGAAATGCTTATTTACATGATGTTGATCTAAACTATTTGCAAAATTCTTAGTTTTAGTATTTACATCGTCTTAACTCCTAGAAGAGTTGTTTTTCCTTTCTTAACTTAACAACCTTAGTTTTCTTTATTTTGGGACCATCCCCCTTGGCTTCACTAGGAGTAATCCTAGATGGAAGAGTCAAGATCAAGTAACAACACTTGCCTCTTATTTTCCCTCAAGGTCGCACCCAGTGGCTTGAAGATTTCTACCACGTGACCCGAGGTGCAAACCATGCAGCAATAATAGTCAACTCCAATTATGCAAAATCAATTTATCTTTCTGCAATAATTGCAATAACTCAGTGTCTACTTTTTGTACAATGGTGTTGGAGGTACACCATTAGCTCTTGGCTAAGTGTTGATCAAAGTTGTCCAATCTCTAGATCCCATATTTTATTTTGATTTTATCTTAGTATTAGTAGCATGACGAAAGAGGTTATAATGTCCATTATATATATTCTTCCACTTTTTGCTTTATTGTTTGTAAATATCTTACTATAAATATAAGAGGTATTTAAAAAATACAATTTTCATCATGCTAATTCCTTTCTAACTCATATAGTTGATATATATACTCTACTTTTGTACATGCCAAATTAACCATGATGCTGCCCCTTTTCCTACCATAAAACATTAGCCTACGGTATATCTTCTACCATCAGCGTCACTTGATCAACCAACATTACAAAAGCTTCTATCGTCTTGAACTCTTGAGTGACCCTAAAACCTAAGGAGTCTTAAAATAAACCTAAAGTTAGTGCTATGGAAGATTAATGTTCTTGACATGAAAGGACCAATGACTTTGAATGACTATGAAATCTTAGTCGAGTTAGACAAAACGTTGACAACATTAAATTGATTATATCACCACTCTTTCCCAATGAAGATAGAATCATAAATATCACGAGCCGCATCAACCCTTGCAGAGATATTATGGTCCAAAAAATAAGGATTGTGTTTCAAATTCTTGATATTTTTTATTAAAATTATTGCTTTTGGTTGAAAATGTTTTTTTATGGATTTGGATATTCTTGAATGACCGAAAAGTAAAAGGAACGATATAATTAGGCAACCAACAACTTTTCCACAAAAAACACCATTCTTCACACCGAACTTGTTATTCTTCATAAAATGAGGTATTTTCTTATTAATAGAGAACTATGTGATGTCTTCAAATGCCTTGCTACATCAAATTGACATTATCGATTGTTATCCACTAAAGTTGCACTTTAATGGATTTCCAGTGAGCCATCAAAGTCATGAACAAAGTGCTTTGTTCGTTATCAGTGCTAAAGAGTTCCATGGTTTATCAAGGCCATTTTTGTGCCCCTTTTTTAATAATTTCATGTTCATACCCTTCGGGGATATTGTAATAAATGTACTAGCATGGTAAATTTTTTGTAAAGAACTTGGATTCCTAGGACTTAGACGTCGATCTGATCATTCCAGGGTGTTTTTTCCCTTGTCAATTATGCAATGTTGAATAAACGATGGATAATTTTCGAGTTTTTCATCGCTTCCCCCGAAGAAAATAAATGACATTAACATGAATATTTCATTCACACATTCTGTCAAACACTTGAATGTCTAGGGTTTATGATTAAAAATTTACTCTCAAACTTGAAATAAAAACCACCATATTCAAGATCTTCTCAATACTGAAGTATTCATTCACACATGAAAAACATAAATGTTATGGTCAACAGACCGGGAAAAACCCAACTCCAGGGAAAACCCTAGAAAGAAGAGAATTATTATTAAGAAGAATACTCAGAATTTTTTTCATCGACACATGAAATCATTCCTTCAACCCTCGTTGACAAAAATACCCAAACTGTAACAACAACAAAATACCTTGATTTATGTGCCCATTAACAATTTTACAACCTCCACACGTGTGCTGTACGGATACACTTTCTGTTGTACGGTCTATCTCGAAATATGTGCCCACATGTTCCTGCAATAAATGTTGTACGCTTGGTACAACCTGCAATAAATTATGTTGCCACTTTCTTGGGAAATGTACCCACATGTGTGGCTGCAATAAATGTTGAAGTATTGTTGTACGGACTACATGATACCTTGGGATTTGTGTTGCTCCTCTCCTTGGGATTCGTACCACTCCTCTAGGGCATTCCTTCTTTCTCCTCACTCTTCTCCACTCTCTCCCTTCTCTGATGGTGTGATCAATTTGTCCTTTATCTCTTATTTTATACTTTAAAATTTGTAACCAACTAATCTATAGTCGAGACACATTTACAAAATCAAAGGTCATCATTTAATGCACCTACATTTAATAATTTATTCACTTTAATTATTAAATAATAACTTAAGTCAGACCCAATCTATAAACTACAAAATATCACTTTGTTTATATATAACTCACTTTATACATAAATATACAAAGGAGAAAGTCTAAGTCCTCTTCATCACACCACACCAAAAATATGAAAGAGGACCTTCCGAGTTAACTTTCCAATGCTCCCTCTTAACGAGGAAAGTTCACAACACCATCTCCATCTCTTACTCTTGCAACAACTCCCTCCTGCTTTGGAATCACTCTCGGATATAGATGCTCAACTCCATACTGGAACTTTGAAGCCCGAGACTCGATATGAGCCTCATCCACCTGCTCATTTACACCATCGTTGGATTTGATGAGTCTTGCCATTGCTCTGGGCAGAGTCACTCTCCTCATCAAAACCTTGTCTTTCAGATGCAACTCTCACCTCATCCTCTGACTTTAACAACCACCCACCTGCTCCTGGTCGTACAATGTGCCCTTTTAAAACATAGAGCCTATCCTTGCAATCTGCTAACAGAATGGTAGTACCGACTGGCTCATCTCTCTGATACAGAAAAACACGGCCAAACCTCACCATCATCCCATAACCTTCATCCTCAAAGGATGATACTGAGATTTTGCTAATTCTCATCCCAGGTACAAAAAGCACTCCGTGTATTTCCAGGATCTCACCAATGTCTAGTTGGAACCTAACTATTCCAACCCCTCGTATCGCTATTGGATGACTATCAATATTTGTCTAAATGAAGTGTCCTGGCGCAAATGCTGTGATGATCTGAAAGATATAACAGATCCTAGTCATGTGCCTAGTTGCACCACTGTCAACAACCCAGACATTTTTAAAAACTGAGCTCCCTATACTGGAATCAATTGAGACAAGAGAAAACTCTTGCTCAAACTTCACCGCATAGTCTTCTGCTGTTGCAAATGCCGCCATATCTCTTTCATTCTTATCTTTCACATTCTTCTTCTCAGGACACTTCAAGGCATAATGTCCCATCTAACCACACATGTAACATCTGACCTGACCGATGTCTTTATTCTTCTTGTTAACTTTTGTTGCAAGTGCCACATTATTCTCAACCTCTTCATTGACCTGACTACCTGAAGATCCTTCTCGAATATCCTCTTGACTACGGACTACAGGCTGCCTTGGGATTTGTGCTGCTCTTCTCCTTGGGATTCATGTCACTCCTCTAGGGCATTCATTCTTTCTCCTCGGTCTTCTTCTCTCTCTCTCCCTTCTTTGGTGATGTGATCAATTTGTCATTTCTATCTTGGTTTATACTTTAAAATGTGTAACCAACCATCTAACAAACTAATATATGGTTGAGATACATTTACAAAATCAAGGGTCATCATTTAATGAACCTACATTTAATAATTAATTCACTTTAATTATTAAATAATAACTTAAGTGAGACCTGATCTATAAAGTACAAAACATCACTTTATTTATATATAACTCACTTTATAGATAAATATACAAAATTCATAGTCTAAGTCCTCTTAATCAAACCACACCAAAAATATGAAAGAGGACCTTCTGAGTTAACCTTCCAACACCTCCAAAGATAGAATGGTCATCTTGGTGGTTAAACCCTCGGAGGTTTTTTTTTCCAGATGGAAAGATCCACGGGAAACCCAACAATACTTCCCCACATTAGTGGATGGTAGAGGTGGTAAACTGCTGACCATCCTCGCAGAAGGCCTAACCCCAAAGGACTCAAAGCTCGAACCCGTGACCTCTCCCCAAATCGAGAGAGTGTGCGCACGTCTTACCAATTGAGCTAACCCTTGGGGCTTATCCTAGGAGGTTATTAAAGCTCACATCTCAATGTATATAAGCATGCTATACATTGTTTGAGTCATTATGAATATGTACTAGGTCCCCCTAAAGTTTTTCTTTAAGTTCTGAAAAAAAAAATATTTTTTTCTCGCAAAATTAGGTTATTTTTAATAGTTTAAATGAGAAATTTCAAATTTTAATAAAAGTGTTGTTCGGAGTCCAATTTTGGCACGGGGATGCTCATTTTCACACTCATAACGTCCTCTTTACCTTAGGACCCAATTTTTCTAGATTTCGGGTGATTAAATTACCCTTTGGAACGTTTTGCTTAATAAGACATCAAAATGTCAAAAAATGTTAAAAATGCAACAAAATGACACAAAGGACAAAGTATGAAAGTCAACGAAGTCTTAGTGGAATGACATGGAAAGGGTATCGCCTTTGTCGAGTAAGACTTAGGATAAAAGCATTGGATTTGTTGATGAGTTGGAGGCTAGCGAATTATCAAAAGTTGAGAGGTGTGCCATCCTTCACGTGATAAGTGTTTTGGTTGATGTGGGCCATATGACATGCATTGTATGGATGGGCGTGAGATAGTATGGGGGCGCATCTGTCTTAGGAGAGGTGGCGCATTCCCCTAGCAATCAATCCAAACAACTCCCTCAATTATCTAACGTGACCTCAAACAAATCACTCCATATACCCCTTCATTTGGTTAACGTTTTGTGTTATGTGGCACTCATCAAGTGGGTTGGGTTGGGTTGGTGGGAGTGTAGGTGAGGGCACATCTCCTTATGGAGATGTGGTGCCTCCTCTTTGACTTTTACTCAACCACATCCCCTTTTTCTCATGACACTCCAAGTGAACTCACCTTCACTCAAGTTCACGCTAATCTACTTTAGTTGTTTGGTGCGCCTCTTGGGTTTGTAAACTCTATAAAAGCAAGGCCTTCTTCCTCATTCTAGATGGAAGCAAGGAACCTTTGTTTATGTACTATTTTTTGTTTTTGCTATCTGAATAAAGTTGAAGGCTTTGGAGACTTATGAAGTGTGACATCTTTGGTGCATCTGCTATGTGAATGAGGTGATACTGTTGCAATTTCACGCTTTGTTTTGATTTTATCATTAGTCTAGCTTAGAGGGTTCTCTGAAACGCATAGGGTAAATATTTGCAGTTGTCAATTTGTATACTTACTGATTTACTCTTAAAGACTCAAGAAGACATTGTCTTATTAAGTTATATTTCATGTTTTTTTTTTTGTTTTCATTAGTAAAAGATACCATATCTAATATCTTTTATTGCAAGTGTGATATGTTTTGTTATAGATCATCTTCCCAAGTAAAAGGTTGAGCTAAGTTGCATCTCATTTTCTTAGATTCAGATTAAAAACACATTTTTTATTTCACCTCTAAGCCTCCAGGTTTTCCAAAAGTTTCAAGTTTGAGCTTGAGAACTTTCTTCTTCTCTTTAATTTTTTAATTTTACTCTCTGGTTATGTTTAAAATCAAGCTTAGATCTATTTTAAATGTTTATCATATATTCCTTAGTTTGTTCATATTTCTAGATCTAAAGTGTTTTCGTTTCATAATCATGAGCTTAAATCTAGTTTCCCTATCCCAGTACTCAAAGTAGCAAAATCTTTCTATCTTTCGACAAGCAGGTTGTATTTTTTATTGTATTTTATTGACTAACCCACTAATTTATAAATACATAGCTTGCTAGTTTTTTCCTTTTCGTGACAAGTTAAGTGGAATTGTTAACGAATTTTTAAAATTTCAAGCTTCTCGAAACACCTCTCATTCCCTTTTATTCATTCTTCAAGCAGGCTATTGTAAGCATTTTTTATCAGCTATTAAGATCAAAAGGAAGCCCCTTCCAAAAAACATTGTAATAAAAATTAATAAAAACAAGCAAGTGCGCTACACATCGCCCACACTCCATCCCCCGTAGGGGGATTCGTAGTGCCTTTTGATGGTTTGTCTTTCTTTTTTTTAATGTTTTGTTCTAACAACACATGCACATAATCCGTCTTCTAGAAATGCTCTATACTTTGACTAATCATTTAGTTTTCTTTCTTTTATTTTGGACAAAGTAACAAAAACCAATCCAACCTTTCTCTCTCGAGTACAACCTTCACACATGAAAGAGACTCTCGGTTGTAGTAATTAGTCTCACCAATTTTACATTTTTTGTTTTTACAATATCAACAGTGGAATAAACAATTTGTTATTTCAGTGTATGCTATTTCCCGCCGCAAGTTCGCCCTAAGCTTTGGGATAATCAAAAGCATGCATGTGCATAAATTGATTTCTCACATATAACTAAGCAAACTCAAATGAATCAAATCTACATCTTGTAAACTTACAGAAATACGATGTATAAATCTTTGACATTATGTGGGAAAATTCTTCAAAGGAAGCGAGAACCATTGGATAGTGACCTCATGATACATTGTATGGGAACCCTCGATTGGTGTAGTGTTTGACACCTCCCAGAAACTCCGATCAAACCCATATTTCCAAGTCCATAACCACCTTTGTCATAATCTAGACATATTCCCAAGTACTGTTTGGTATATCAGGAATCCCATTCCCCTTAATCCACTCATCATTGAATAAATTAATACTAACCAAGTACAAATTGCAAAACATTTCCCTTTCACAAAAACAATTTTGTGACTCCATTTGGCATTGATTAATCTTGCATTATCATTATTTGTTTTCAGTCATATTGTGATGAATGCTATATTCTTATGTCATTGAGTTCAATTTAATATTTTAGTATCTTATGTCAGTATAATTTTCGAATCCTTTAAAAACTCCTAAAAACAATCACATTCACAACTAATAACTAATTATGAACCTTAGAAACTCTTTTATAGGGAACACCCCCTTGGCTTTGTTAGGAGTTTTTTCTGAACGAAGGAGTCAGGGTCAGGTGCAGTACTTGACTCAAGACTTATCCCCAAGGACACACAGAGCAACTTGAATATTTGTGCTGTGTTAACCCCCGAGTGTGTGTAAGGAAACAACATCGACCATGCATGCCAATAATCCCCACATGATCCTAGTGATTTGTGTGATGACATTTATCATAGTTTCCTATACACCTTTAGCCTCGACCAATTCTCTTATGACTATTGAACCTTACTTTAAGTGATTGATAGATAAATAAGGGAGAAAGGTTTTCCCAACATGAAACAAGTGGTATCCCTCCATCCATAAGGGTTGAACTAGCGTTTTATTCCAGTATTGCATGCAAGCAAATAATCCATGTGCTTACCACAACTCCCAACTATTTTAGGATCAATCCAACATATTTAGGTGTTTGGATGGGTGTTGTTTCTATCAGTTCATAAGCAATTGAAAAATACTCTTGGTATCCGAGATGGAAAAACTAAAGTAGAAGATACTCCCTCTAGTGAAAAGGGCTAGCAACTTTATCATTAGTAGAACCTTAGGCTTTAGTTTTTTACTTGAACGGACGCTATCTATTTAGTTGTCGNATATATATAGCATCAATTAAAAATAAAAATAATTATTTAATTAATAAAAGAAATGATGACCTAGTGAATGGATATAACCATTCATCCATGATAAAATCCAATGCTTATCTAAGTATACCATCTCATGGCAATGCAATCATATCGCTTATTCATTATATAATTATTATATACTTGTCTTTTATGGATTATAGCCTATTGTTTTTCTTATGGTTATTCAGTAAATTAACTATGTTCATTGCGCTGAGAGGCGCTTGTACAACCTAGTATGAAGGAGATGTTGTCATGTTACATAACGTAATGTTCCCAACCGCTATGGAAGATGTTGTCACGTTACATATTATGTAAGATAACGCTCCAACATAGTAATAATTCAGCTGACATAAATTGTAATTAAAAATTTAATAATAATTTTGAAAGAATAAGAAAAAGTAAATAGTAAAACATTTCAAAAACTTAAAAAGTAAAACATTGTAAAAAAAAATGTAAAAAAAAAGTAAAACAATGTTAAAAGGTAAAAAGTAAACCAATGTTAAATAGTTAAAGTATATATTTAACATGGTAGATTGGGATGGGTTTAATCTTAAATAGGGATCTATTCAGCAACCACAGGAATCCAAATTATTGAAGTGTAAATCTTTTTTATCTTAAAATTTTTATACATTAAGAAAAAAATTACACTCAAGAAATTGGATCTCTCTCAGTGCTTAATAAATCCGGGTTTAAGATGGATCTATGTTGGTATTTAGGAAATGAACTTCTAAGATGGATCTATGCTGATATGTAGGAAATGAACTTTTTTTGGTATCCAAAGCCAATTTTTAAATCATCAATGCATTTACAAATATATTGTCCCATGGCGATGTATTCATCTTTTATTCAAAATACAATTATTATAACATGTTGTCTTTCTTATAACTATTCAATAAATAAACTATGTTCATATTCAAGAAATGAACTTCACTTGGTCTTATAGCCAATTGTGATCTTTGACCCTTGGTAACACAACGTTTTTATTGAACCTTGTTTGATTTATTTTTTTCCACACAACCTTCCCTAGTTTCTTTGAATCCCTGAGCATGGACCACATCAAGGTATTGGCCATTCAAGTTTTTGTTAATAGAACTCCACTACAAAAATATAGACAAAGAAAGACTTTGGTGCCAATAGGGAAATAAAACAGTCCAGGGTATACACCGCTACACAATCAATATGTTGATTGTGACCTGAAATGTTTGCTTTGTTCATTCAATTCATTCTTTCCACTAATAAAAATAGAATATTCCATCCTTGATACTCTACCATTGCTATGGAGAGATGAATAATAATAATACTTTAAAAAAGATGATTGTTTTAGAAACAAGTTGTCTAACTAGGGGACGATATTCCCTTTATTTTTGGTTGGTTTTTACTTGTTTCTGGCTATGAATCTTCACCGAATTTTCAAAACGTGTAAAAACATTGTTAGATTTTACAGAGCGTGGGTGCTTGGAAGTTTTCATGTCACGTGATTTCATTTCTGCACTTAAAATCACCCAACGAAAAACAAAAATTACAAAATTTTGTAACTTAAATTCATCAGATTCCAACTGAAAATAAACCAGAAAATCGAAATCATCCCTAATTAGACAACTCCTAATAGAAATTGAAATAAGTACATAAAAGCGAACCTTTTCAAATTGAGCCTATCCATTCCTTCTTGTGGTCCACGTAATCACCATCGGTGGTTACAGTCATGCACGAAAGGTCCATCACATGCTAGGGATTGGGCCTCGAGTAATAAATGCGATTCTTTATTGCGCCGAGAGGCGCTCTACAACCCAGTATGGGGGAGATCTTGTAACGTGATGTAACGTTACTAACATGTCAGCAAAAAATAATAGTGAAAGTGAATATTATGGGAGAGATCTTGTAACGTGATGTAACGTTACTAACGTATGTAACAAATAGGCCAAAAATAATTGTGATAGTGAATATTATGGGATAGATTTTGTAACACAAAATAAAAAATAATATCACTTTCCTAACTTTATTTTTATTAATAAAAAATAAATTTTCTAATAGGCCAAAATAAATGTCAGCC
Source organism: Pseudotsuga menziesii (assembly GCA_001517045.1). Lineage (NCBI taxonomy): Eukaryota > Viridiplantae > Streptophyta > Pinopsida > Pinales > Pinaceae > Pseudotsuga > Pseudotsuga menziesii. Next base: position 383,681 of record LPNX010711149.1, on the reverse strand, counting down.
ACAAAAACAATCTAATATGGGGGAGATGTGGTAATCTTCCTACCTAACAAAACAATAAAAAAGTAAAAATTTAATTATCCGTAAAAAAATTATGTGGGTCAAAAAAACACAAAATTGAATTATACGCAAAAAAATGTTGGCCTTGCACATGGTTTTAAAACCATGTGCAAGGCATTCTAAACAACCCATGGTTTTATTATACATGGTTTAGGAGGCTTTGCACATGGTTTTTAAACCATGTGCAAGGCCTTTTAAACAACCCATGTTATTATTGTATATGGTTTAGGAGGGCCTTGCAAATGGTTTGAAGACCATGTGCAAGGCCTCCTAAACAACCCATGATTGTAGGAGGGCCTTACATATGGTTTTAAAACCATGTGTGGGGAAATGATGCAATGTTTGTTCCTAACAAAATAAAAAATATTATATGTTGGCCATAAATAATATTAAATATTAATAATAATAAAATTATATGTGGACCTTAAATAAAAAGATGTGTCTTTTGGTTTGAATCAAATCAATGGATACCTAAGAAGAGGTTAGAGATTTGATCCATCTCGGCGCCTGATAGAGCCCAGGATTTGGATCTACACTGGTAACAGATACCAATAAAGAAGCATACACATACATTCGTGGCCAGACATCTTAATGGAAGTCAACGTCAAAGGGTTGTGACTATACATGAGTTTGTTTGGCTTCTCTTGTTACTTTATATATAACCTAAACCATATCCTTATCCTTTTTCTTTCTTATAGTTTCGATTTCATATTTGATAGGGGTGACCTGTACATGAGTTTGTTTGGGTCCTCATGTTACTTTATATATAACCTATACCATATCCTTATCCTTTTTCTTTCTTATAGTTTCGATTTCATATTTGATAGGGGTGACCTCCCTTAGTGTAGTCTCTTCCTATTATATAGTTTCCCTATCATCTTTTGGTTTTAAAAACCTTGTAAGAGGGATTGCATTATAGTAAATCTTTCACAATATTCAATATTCATAATATTGAAGGGAGGGTTGTGGATTGCATTCTATTCATTGAATTATTAAAGGGTTAGAAGGACATTGTAAGAGGGAATTACATTTTGGTAAAGTTTTCATGATATTTATTGAATATTGAAGGGTTGTGGATTACATTTTATTCATTAATTATTGAAGGGTTGCGGATTACATTTTATTCATTGATTATTGAAAGGCTATGGATTGCATTCTAGTAAACCTTTCATGATATTCATTGAATATTAAAGAGTCTTGGATTATCTTTTAGTAAAATATTTGTGATATTCATTGAATATTGAAGGGTTTTCTTTTATTAGAGAAAACAAAGTAATGAAGGGAATAAGGGGAGAATTATCACCAATTAGAGGTAGAGGAGCTCTTTCTCTCTCTCTATTTAGATAGAGGGTGGCTCAATCACCAACCATAATGTAGATTAGCCAAAAGTTTGAACCAAATTTGAACATGTGATGTATAGACTCCATCCTATAGGGATCATGTCTTAGTAAAATGGTTCATTCAATTAAGTGCATATATATATATATATATCATATTTACTATGAAATATTAAATTTTAAATAACATTAATGTGCTTTACAAGAGGATTATAATTTTTTTTTTACAAGGAAGACATTAAAAATGGTCATCTCCATACTTTTATCTCTATAAGCCTCATAATAAGGGATATACTATAAGTGTTAAAATTAATAATTGTTTTATTTAATACCCATTCAAAAGTGATTCCTAAGTTAAGCTTTATATGTGTGTATGTTGGGATTTATCACGAGTATTTGAAAGTTTGAATATCCAAGTTCATTTGGCGAGGATGGTCTCTCATGCTTGTGTCCACTTTTTATGAAGAACAAATATATAGTTATTAAATCATGGAATTTACAAACACACACACACATATTATTATTATTAAATCATGGAATTCTTATCATGGGAACACAATTCTTACTTACAAAATCGTAATCAAGAATTGAATACACAAATCATAGAATTGCCATAAAAAAAGCATATTAAAAGAAAGAGTGCAATTATAAATTACAACAAGAAAATCAAAGAATTTGACAAACACTTGTTTGACAGAGGTGAAGAGGTCGCTTGTCTAAAAGATCATAGTAAAAAATACGTGCACAAACTAAGAAATCAAAGGATAATATATAGAGCAAGCATAAACTAGAATAGAAGAACTAAGAGCTCTAGAAGAAGTTATTAGAAAAAAATAAGAAGTGTCTTTCTTAAGGAATCTTAATCAGAAGTTGCTTGAGCAAATCAAAAGATTAAAAAAAGATCAGTTAAACCAAGACCTTAAGGACAACATATAAAAGCTATAGAATGATGAATAACTTTCAATATTAAAAGTTAATAATTGAAGTTTACTTGCCCAATTCAATAAGCTAAAGAATGGCAAGAAGCCGATACATATCAAGCTAGAGAAATGTACCTGCAAGGAATTCCTAATTGATAAAGAAACAATAACCAATCTTGATGAAATAAAAAAGTATTTAGATGTAAATATTGAGACTTTGGAAAAAAGAACCAATATAGATCTGGAGGAAATATTAGCAACAAATAAATCCCAAGAAGTATCAAAACAAGGTTTTAAAAGCAAGACACAATATAGAAGGATGTTTTATCATCATCCTAATTATACATGTCATCAACAAATTATTTGAAGGAAAAATCAAATTGAAAATATTTAGTAAAGGCCCTATTATATTGAAGAGATGTTCAAGTATATAATCATATCACCTTCCAAATCATTGAATTCATTGCAACACACATCCATAGCAGATTGAATTTGAGTGGTCCAGTCTTTACACAATTCAATAACTCTATTCTACACTTAGAAGGTCATATCGCCTCATGTCCTCAACTATGACGAACTTTAGAATGAAGAATCTTGAAAAGGAAATACAAACAAGAACAAAGACATGAATTTTGTATGCTTTAAGGACAAATAATTTCTAAAGGGGAAGGTAATGTAATAGATACAACTATAAAAAAATAAGCATAAATTAGCAATAATAGTAATAGTAATAATTAATTAATTAATTAAAGGACATGACCATTCATCCATGGTGACCAGTCAACGCGTATATAAGTATATTGTTTGATGGAAATGTAATAATACCTCTTATTTATTATACAATTATTATATACTTGTTCTTTATGGATTACAATCTATTATCTTTCTTGTATTGACTATTTAGTGAATGAACTATGCTCATATTTGAAAATGAACTTGGCACATTTCAAATATTCTCCATGAATGCTTCGACTGAAACCAATACCATTTTCAATTGTCCCCTTAAGATCATGATGAAATTATCGTAGCAACTCAAAATTGTTGGAATCACACATTTACAATATATTAATTGAACTTAATTCATTGCATTTACAATGCCTAGTCTAGTATATTATCGATTGTGGCATACAATAGTCTTCACACATCATTCTAGTAGGAAATTGATTCCTCGTTCCCTTTCTTCAACTAACATGCCTTTCACTTTTCTATAACAAATATTTACAATACATCTCTCAAGACATTTTGTTTTGTTTGGCTAAGGTGGATTATCCTTATGTTTTGATCTTTAATTAATTTCTTCATAACCTATCGTTCCAAGTTTCATAACTAATTAATCTTTCATCTTCTTTAAGTATTCATTGCAACTTAAGTTTGAGTAACCAATATATAAGGTAACGACAACTAAAAACTAACTATTAGTTATGGGATAAGCATATGGATATGTATTTTCTTTCCAAAGGTCATTGGCTAAGGAAAACTAAGCATTCCTCTGATACCATGTTTGAGGTTTTTTCTTCAATTTCCAACCCATCAACCTTGATGGATGTAAATTTCACTAGAGAAAGTATGTCATGGAAATCACTTGCAACTAGTATCGTTTTCCTCCTGATTTTGCCTTATATTGATCTAGAGTATAATCGAATGTCCCTATTAAATGCATTTTTTGTTACGTAATTCCATTTGGCCAAATTTTCCCCCAGAAATCCTCTAGAAGCCTAAGTCTCAACACAAGGTTGATAATGAAAAATGACAACTTGAAAGATAAAGGAAATGTCATTCCTCGAGAAAATATAAATGTCAAAGTGGGATTCTCTAAGGAAAGAAGAAAAAAGGGGAGCCTTAGAAGGGCTTGGCATCCAAAAGAATTGGCCATCAGAAAAGGAAGGCAACTCAAGATCAAATCATTTCATTTGGGTGAGTTAATAATCTCTCAGAAAGGAAAGAATGAAAGTTTTTTTATTCTAAAAGAAGATAAAGAGCAGGGAGAGAGTAAACATGATAGTAGAGGAAATGATGAAGCGAATTGAGGATAAATAGAAATAAACATTGAGACAATATTTTAAGAAACCAACAAAAGAAAAGAAATATGTGGATCATGCACCAATGGAATTCAACACTCCTAAAGGCTCTCCATGTATTCCCAATTCAAACTCAACAACGAACCTATAAACATTAATTGCAGTGAGAAATACTTGATATTTGAAGGTAAGAAAGGTCCCTCCCCAACATTATAATCCACAAGCCTCAGAAAAAGTTATATTTCTATTTCAAAATTTCAATTATAATAAATGCACTAAAAACACAGATAAATTAAAAATGCAAGAACTCCAAGGAAAGAAAGACATAAATTGAAAATATCACTGAACATCAAAAGAGGACGTTGTAGTATCTCATCAAACTTAGACATTGCATAGGTAAACTTGCCTAACTCCATAAACCACAAAAAATAACTTAGAGCATAATATGTATGGGTGTGTAGATTTGATCATTGTATTACAGGCGTGGAATTGTTGATGTAGTGGCATCCATGAAACAATTTAAAATATGGAGGGAAATGCAAGGAGATGAACAAAATAAGTTAGGCACATTACATGAAAGCGTGATAGAGAGAAAAACACAAGTGCCTGAAAGTCACTCCACTGCATCCCCAATGGTTGTAAATCGGGTTGTGCTCAATCCTTGAACTTTTCTACAACAGTGCTATGTTTAGTATATAGAAAATTCAATAATGAATACATATTAAAGAAAACACACCACATTTCATAAACATCAAAATGAACTAAGCAATGACCATGTACTTGAACAACTCATGTTACTAAGATACAATTGTCATAAAGTTATCAATTGACGTGAGTTAGTATCTTCTTTACATAAATTAATGCTTTAATAAAACAAACACACTTGCATGAAATAAAATACCACCTTAATCCATTTGGAGTGAGCTCAATTCTCCTAGGAACAAGGTAGCAAACTACTCTACAACATTGTAAACACATTAAAGCATACTTATTAATAGAACTAAAGAATGACAAACTACGTGATCAGAAATACCAATAATTTTATTCTAATCCATAATAATCTAGACATGCGGGCAAAGAGTACTCTCTTTGGAATGGAGAAGGAACTCTTGTTTATACATAATTTGATTTGAGATAGGATAAAATACTAATAAATTCAAATCAACAATTGTCTAATGTGGTTACAACCATTTGTTAATAATTAGAAAATAATTCTTTACCAATCTTCTCACAAATATCTAATATATTTGATAAAAAATCTTATCAAACCTCCCATGGTTCTTCTCCATCCAATATGCTTGAGTGATCATCCCAAATCTTCCTCAAATATTCAAAGGTTGAAGAGGAAATTTGAATTTGAGGCAAAGTGGTAAAAATTAGCATTATCAGAATCTCCAAATATACATGTAAACATCACCAAACTCACCCAACTTTCAAGGTTAAGTGAAAACATGTTATTTTTCTAATAGTTAATTATAAACTCACTTAACACACTAAAATAAATGAATTTGTAAATATCTTGAACCTAATCCCACATAAAGCATTAAAATGAACTTAATACAAGGTTACATGTAGCTGAAAATGATTAAAATTAAAGGGAAAGGATGTTGAAAGGAATGGCGATTTGGTGACTCAAGATTCCCCCCCCCCCCCCCCCCCCCCAAACTGAATATTTTTCATTCTCTCATGCAAACCTACATATTCATGCAACTGATTATATGACTGTGTTTCATTCCTAAAAAAGATTAGGTAGTAAGCTAACTTTACTTGATTTGGAAAATATCACCTTGAAGCCTTAAAAAGAAAAACATTTTTGTAATACCCCAGATGTTACGCCCCAAACTTATGATCTTTCATGTGACTTATGTTCTTTTGCATTATGGACTTATGATATTTTATATGATTGTAGAATTATTGTCCTTTGCATGATTAATGTGATTAAGGACTTATGATTATTGTTTGATAATGTGACTTTTAACTTTGGCACTATTATTAATGTTAATGTTATTACTAGCATCTTTGCTATCTTTAAATGTTGTTGTTATTGATTAAAAAAAAACCGGCTCAGCAAAGGAAACTAAAAGTGTATGGGGGACCATGGATTCCACAAGTGAGGGGGAATGGGGACATCCCTAGCACCTTATAACTGGTTGTTGGATTAATTTTGTCCATCCTAGTTCATATTTACACCTTGGTGACATTGAATACCGTTGGTCACCCAAACCTTGTATAACAGACCCTATTCTCAATATTTATGGGCTATGGAGTTAATATTTCATATTTTGCACACCTTAGTGCCCCCTTCTTTCCTAGGGCGCCCTCCTTGGGAAGATATTCCCTTACGATTATGTGTTTATGGTCATTTATGAGCCCTTTTCCCAGGTTTTAGGGGTTGTAAGCTATTCTCTAGCTTCCATTCTTACACTATGCATTGATGATCATATTTTTATGCTTCCATTATATTTATGACCCTATTGGATGCTTCCCTCACCTATTTCACCATCCTTGATGTTTTGTAACTTTATGCATTAGTGTTCCTCCATGTGCTCTTCATGGCTCCACTCCTTGGTTTTGGTAACTCCTCCTCATGGTTCTAATTCAAGAAAGGGGATCTCCTAACTAAGCCACCACTCCACTAATTCAAGGTAAGGCTCCATGATGAAGCTTAAACCTTACCTCTCTCTAATTCAAGTTTATCCCCTTGGGTTGTATTTGGCCTCCTTGTACTATAAATTCATATGCCCTCTCCTTATTGTTGCTAGGGAAATCTACCTTATGACTCAGGGAAAAGGGTCACCAACGTACTGTAGGTATAACTTACATACAACTAGGGTTTAGAAGCATATAACAGAGAATAAGAGATAATAGGACATGCACCTTATTCCTGATGGTTGATCCAATCTTTAACTCTTCCTTTCCAATGCTCCAAGACTTTTAATCTTCAACACCTGCAACAAAGATTTATATTTCCTCACAGTGGTCTTCTATTGTTACCTGAGTCCTCCTTACTCCTCTCTCCAAGAGAATCCTCCAACATAACCTTGCTCTCAAAATTGCTTCCCCTATCCTCTACCCTTCACATCTTTTTATACTTGTTTGGAGAGAAGGAATTTGAGGGTTAGGATGGTTTGGGAAAATGGGGAGGTTACCAAACCGAGCCCAACTTCCTCGACCTAATCATGTTTTTATTTTTAAACTCGTCTTAATGAAACACGTAGGTTTATGTGGAGCAACTTGTGAGTGACTCGCGAGTTTCCTGAAGGAAATTCATGATTACAACTTCTTAGGGAATACACATGGGTTGCACATATGCATACCCATGAGTAACACACGAGTTGTTATAAGAGAACCTGTGAGTGCAAGGTAAGTTCATCTTCAAAAAGGGGTAATGTTGAAACAATGAGTATGTATCAAGGATCACATGCATCTATAAGGTTAGGGTCACTTCAATCCATATGTCCTTTTGTGTACTAACCTATGTGGGGCCATTAATTGGACAGAGAAGTGTCATTTCATAGCATAATATATTCCCCCTAATGTATGAGGTTAGAGGGTAACGATGATCGAAATACATTACACATAGCAGAATCCTATTTCCTTCATTTCTTTAACAATATATTTTTTCTGACAACATATTCTTAGTTTTCTCTTCATCTTTAAGGGGCAATAAGATGACTTTGGTTCCATCCTTCCAAAAGGTGTAGGTATTCTTTCCTCCGTTGCGTATGACTTTCCTATCAAATTGTCAAGGCCTCCCCAATAACAGATGGCATGCATCCATCAAAACGACATCATATCATACTTCATCTTTATAAGTCTTAACAATGGAAAAATTAATCAAACATCTTTTATTAATGTTGACTTCATTCCCTTTTTTGAACCATGCAATTTGGTAAGGATGGGGATTTGTTTCACAACATATTTTCAACGTATCTACCATCTCTTTGGAAGCCATATTCTCACAGCTACCACTATCAACAATAACTTGACATACCTTTCCCCCAGAAGTGAACCTGGTTCAAAAAATATTTGTCTGAATCCACGAATATTCATTGTTGCTACTTTGTCTTTGATTTTTCTCGGGAATCACCATTGACCTTCGTATCATTATATTTTTCCCCATATCAAGTGGTACTTTAGATTCAACTCCTTCTTAATTCTTGGCTTGGACCAAGTTTAAATTGGGTTTTTGTCCTTTCTTCGGCTCTTTCATGTTGTAATTTGAGCATTAAAATGCTCAATGACCTTCTACACCACACCTAAAACACCAATAAGGTCTTCCTCTTCCATCACAACAACCTCTACCCCTCCGAAATCCTCTTCCTTGTGGTTGGTGCAAGTTACCTTGTCTAGTATCTTCTGTTTTTCAACTCCTTGGGATGATTCGCCTCTTCCATAATTAAAACCACCCCGTGAGGAAGACAATGTGCCCCTCATTTCTCCTCTATTCCTTTGAGAAAATTGTCTGTTTTTTTTCTCAACCTTTAAGGCTAACTGGTATGCCTCTTCCACACAGCAAACCCTATGCATTCTCAATTCATATTGAATAGAAAATTTCAAACAATTCATATACCTTGCATCCATTTTCTCATCAGTTTCTTGGTGATCCACTCGAATTGACAACTGATAAAATTCGTGTGTGAATTCCTCTACGGTAGACATGTTTTGCTCCAAGTTCTGAAATTTACAAAAAAGGGTTTGTGCATAGTCCAGCGGCAAAATAATTTATCACAACTTTTTTTTCCATCTTATCCTAGGTCTTTATTTTGGCTTTTCCTTTTTTTGATCTATCTTTTTGCGTGTCATCCCACCACATCATTGCATGACCCTTCAACTTTGTACATGAAAATTTCATCTTCTTTTCTTCTGTCATAAGATTCCATTCAAAAAAAAAAATCCATGGAGTCTAAACAATATATTAACTCCTCTAGTTTAAGACTCCCTGCATAGTCTGAAACTTCCATTTTGATCCCTGCATTTCTCCCTTCTAGAGCCCTTAGCATCCTTTCTTCAAAAGGTATGCACTCTACTTCTTATTCTTCATTTTCTATGTGTTAATCTACACCTCCTTGGTCTGTCTCCTCATCAGACGCTTCTCTTCGTATTATCCTTTGATTAGCCAACATGTCTGTGAATATATGCTACTTGCCTTTGGAGGTTTTGCATATCTCTACATATTTGAGCAAGAGCTGCTCTTCCTCTTCCTCTCCCAGCCATCTTCCTGCTCTGATACTAGATGATGTAGCCAATAAGCTTTGATTCAATTCACAAGATCTAAAAACCATGCAAACACATGAGAGTGGAAAAAATAATTATCTTTTTATTCATTCTCTGTCCTAACTATTACAATGAAGGACCAACCCTTTATAATTACTATCTGACGTTTTCGAAAATTGCTAATTTTAGAAAATTCTCGATGGCTATGAAACTGAACACCAACTATAATCTAACTAGAGCAACACTAGTTTTCAACTCGCTTTTCTAATTAGTTTTATAAACTGAGATATAATTGTTAATTAGAAATTAAAAAAAACTCGCAAAACACTAAAACCTCAATTTGAGGCCTTAGATGAAGGAATTTGGCCTCAGAAAAGTGTAAAACAAAATTCAATCAGAAGGATTTGATCGGCCACTACATTGAATACTTCGAAATGAAACTTCTTGGTAAATTTGAGCCCAAACGAATAACCAAGTCAAAAGTTATGACCCTCAGAACTCCCTGTATTTTTTCTCTTTTTTTTCCTTTTTTCATCCTTTAGAAATCACTACATCAACAACGAATCATTTAATTAAGTAATGCAACCTTAGTAATGTTTATTAAAGTTAGAACTTTAATTAATCATTTAATGGTTAGTTTCCCTAATCTTATTCTCTTGTTCTTAACCCGAAGTTTAGAACATTTTTCCTTGTCATATAGTTTGGGGACATTACAACTGGTAGAAAGACTTAAGTTGCAACTAGTTTTCTTATCGCTGGTTCTGATGTGGAAACCACAAGTTGTGAAGTGTTGGATCTTGAGTGGCGGAACCTACCTCTTTGAAATTATTCCTGCGGTTGGTTATTGTGTAACAACCACAAGTTGTTTAAGCGTTGGTTCTTGCATGGAAACACTTCACTTTTTACTCTTCTCCCTGCTACAACAAAACTTGAAATTTCAATCAACCAATCCCTACTCATAATCTGAACCATTTAAATACATATCAACCCTTGAACCAAATTTATGAAGTCACTCACAAATTGCTTGTTACAAGAATTATGAGAGATACTAGAATGCAATTGACCCTGAGTTTGACCATGAACTAGCACACTCCGTGTTTGGTATGGATCCAATTTAATAAACACAAAACAATATTATGAACCTAGGAACAAAACTCATGTGGTTGAATTTGATCCGAGGAAGCGCTAGTATGCAAACCAATGAATGGTTACCAAATTTGTACTATGGTTACATGGTTCTTGTAGCAGATTTGTCTAGACATTTTCTCATAATTTATCAATTGGTTTGACTTGAAACTTTGTGGAGTCATTAGTATTACCCTTATGCTTCTACTCACCAAAAATAGCATCCAACGGATGCATGAATCCTAACAAAAATGCAAAATGGATGTATGTGATAGCAGTTGATTTCCCACATAATATAAATTGGGAGGACTTGAAATTTTGCAGGGTCATTCATCTTACCTTACTGTGCTCCCCCCTCCAAATTTCACGGCCAACAAGTTCACAGTTTGAAATATATTGAAATCAATTTATGCACACAATAAAAAAAAAACAAATTGTTGGAAATTACCATTTTCATATCCAAATGATGCAATTGTCTGTTCTAAAGCTTTAGCAATAGCTTGTGTACTATCATACCCCTCTTAAGTGTGTGTAAATAATCATAAGAACTTCCATCATCATGGCATTGCTCATAAAGTTGGAAATTACCATTTTCATATCCAAATGATGTAATTTTTTATTCTAGAGCTTAGCAATAGCTTGTGTACTATCAGACCCCTCTTGAGTGTGTGTAAAGATACAAGAAATTCCACCATCATGGCCTTGCTCATAAAACCAACTTTTAATAGAGAATCAATAGTTTTCAATAATGCTCTCAAAACAAATTTAAGTACATGTCTACTTGTCTTGGCTAGAACATGTGGAGACTTTCTAAGAATAGATGCAGCCTTTATGGATCCCCATGATCCTTCAATCTTTCCATTCACAATTTAGATACTACTTTTTTTCTACTCAACACTTGCAAAGATTCATCGTTATACCCATGATCGGTTCTATATACAAAACAACTTTATAGGCAACTTCAAAATAATTTTTTCACATGAGGTGTGTGACATCAACATACAAAATATGAATAAGTAGATCATGCATCAGTTGAGTTTAATCCACCATTGTATGCCTCTCAAGCGACATCATCCCTTGTTTATGCTCCCATTTTATATCTGCATCACCTTTAACCATCATTTGATGCATTTCTAAAAAATAATGAACATTGAAGATGTCAAAATAAATACAAATGCCTAATTCAATTCAACATATCTCTTAAATTTTACCATAATTTGCATCAATGTTTGTGTGAAGAACCCTCCTCATCGATAGACAACCATTTATAAAAACAAAGCATTATGAGCCAATGCACTATACAAGAATTCCCAGAAGCTGATTTATCCTCTTTATCTTGTTGTTGATGCCCATATTCTCATGCCAAGTTTTGATCTTGATTTACAAGTTAAGATGAGTATAGAAAAATTGCGAGCTTGCAAATATCTAGTTTTAATTCTTATCTTTACAACTATTCTTGTAGACAAATTTGTTTTTCGACCACCTTATTGGCATGTAGAAAATGTATGTACCATTATTGTTGTAGATTGTTCTAGAAAATTGCAATGGGAGAATGCACATATGGATCTTATTTTAACAGAACCCATAATCTTTGCAATTTGGAAATGGATGACAAAATTTTTATTACACATTCAAGGTTGTATGCATATGTTCTTCATACTCAAGTAAACACTTTGGTTCCTCTTCCAAAAATCGCTCTCTAGGAACTAGGTTCTTCACAATTCTACTCTAGGATGATCTATTCTTCACCTTGTTTTCCTTTATTTAGCTCTTGCCTTATTGATTTCTCAACATATTGTGCATAAAATGTTGGTTCCACAAAATCTAGGTGCTTTTTAAGTTGCCTAAATACACAAAAAATGCACATATTGAGCTCAAATTAAGTGCTTGAAGTTGGACATGGTGCATTTTGACATTAATGTAATTCCAAATTTCCATTTCGATGAAGAAAATGGGTGGTTGTGCAAAAAGACTTGAATTTTATTCCTTGGACATAGTGAGAAAATTTTGAAATATGCCTTAAAAACTTGCTCGTAGATTTCTTCCTATGGACTTTTAGGGTATTTCACATGCATTTTACCTAAATGGTTAGATTGGGAACAAAACCCATGTCTCATTTTTTGTTGATTTTAGCTCAGATACTTGCGAACACTATGCAAAAAGTTCCCTTGAAATAGATTAATCGACTGTTTTAAATGTTTGCCTTCGACTTTTGGTTTGAACAAGAGATAGTGTTGTCCTTTTTTAACCTAGAACCGATCAAACCAACATGAAACCATCTCAGGGGTGCTAGGGATAAAACCCATATGTTGGTCTTTTCCTTGAAATCTCACAAGTATGCCAAACATGGGGGAGGGTTACCAAATTTTCCTTGCTTACCGGATCTGAATTTTGTTGTAACAAACAAAAACTAACTTTTTGATAATATCAAAGCTTGACATTCTAGACATTCGATAGTTGTTTAGGCATATTTTTAGTATTTATACCATCCCCCAATCATTGGATTTTTGACTCAAATTTGGTTATAAGTACAAGATTACAGGAAACAACATGTCATATGGGAGAAACATGTTGTTCATGATCGTATTAGGATATGGAGCATGTGATATGGAAGAAAACGGTAGTAATAATATATGGGTATGAATATAGTATGAAAGGATATCTTGCTTTGGACATGACAACATAACTTGCTTGGATGTTTGAAGGTCACACCCCATTCGTGATTATTCAAAATTTTATTTTGAAAATCACTTGTCCATATATATGACCCCTTGGATTCTCCAAAAATGTGCAAAAACTAATCATTTATTTGCAATAAAACGTGAGATCATGGAATAAGAAATATGTGTGGTATTCATCCAAGAGTTATGAAAATCAATGCATAGGAAACAAATCCAAAGAATATAAATGAAGAAAAATGCATTTGTTACATGTCGAGAAGTGGTGGCCATCCTAGATTTCCCGACAGTATTTCGTTGATAAAATCTTTGGTTGACGTCCAATTGGAGTGATTCCAAATCAAAATTGAAGTAGATTCATTGAGATATCTATAGTATGAACATTTCTTTAAATCAATTTGAATTGATGTGTGAAACACACTAAAGAACAACCTCCTTCCCATAGTTTTTTTCAAATTCCTGCCTAGACCAATATTTAATATTTTTAATCCATATTTCTTGTTTGATGAGGATTGATGTGACTCCTCTTGGAAGTTAAAGTGTAATATAGTATATATACCCCTTATAAATATGTTTTGAAAAGGTAATGATTTATTATCTCAAATGTGCTTTTGAACAAAACTAAAAGGAAGAGTTTAACAATGCGTATTTAGGATAGGTAGTCTCTAATTGGAGCGTAAGTGTTTCATCTGACATCTAGATGAGATGATTCACATTGGGTCGGAAACTAGATTCCAAGGGATATATACATTAGGATCAGGTTTTTAAAATTCCCTTAGTTAGGCCCTCGAATTTTGATTGTCACGACTTTGTTTTGAAGAGCTTTTTGAAGTCAATTTGCCACAATTTTTTTGAAAATGACCATTTTTCTCATAAATCGTGATGTGAGTGTGTGATATTTTGGGTGAGTGTGTTTATTATGATTCTATGATTCTATCCCCCCAAAAATATCCAATCGATAGAGCATGTACTCAAGAATCTCAAATGGATCTAGATCTCATAAAACCCCAACAAAAGAATCACAACCTAAAAGACTTATATCCTTAGACTCAACTTATTAAGAAATAATTAATATTATAAACATAGATTACTTACCTTGTTTGAAATTATTTTGGTAAATGGTTGTGCTTCCCTAAAACTCTACTTGTTCTTCCTCCCTTAGATGCATGCCTTCTCTTGTGGATCTTCCTTCCAATGGTTAGTGGGTGAAGTGGCTCTTACTGCACCATGAATGGAAATGATTGAAATATGTTTATCAAAATTTATATCTTATTGTCTAGGGTTTTATTCATTTATATAGCATCCAAATTAATTAAACCTCCTTCACCTAACCTTCAATAGTTTTACCTTAATTTTTTTTAAATATACTTTACCAACATGACCAAGTCTTGGAGAAACTCACTTAAATGAATGCACATGTTCTTACCTCTCATCTTACCATTTATACTCCTATACATCGTAAATGTTGGTGCAATAGAAATCATACGCAAAAAATAAATGAAAGAACTTAAAAAGAAAAAGAAAGTCTTGATGCTCTAATCCATTTAGCATCTCCCCAAAAACAACACCAAAAGTCAATTTAGTTGATTAAATTTTGTTACATTTTTACTTATCAATATGGAGTACGTAAGCTTATGATATGCATACACTGTATGTATATGATCACATCACTGGTTGTAGTTGAGAAATCAAATGCATAAATGAAAGACAAACTCATCATTGAATTACACTTTACTATATTCCCAATGGTTGTAAATCATGTTATGTTTAATCCTTGAACTTTTCTACAACAATGCTTCATTTAGTATATAGAAAATTCAATAATGTATACTAATGAAAACACACCACCCTTCATAAACATAAAAACAAACTAATCAATTCCCATGTACTTAGACACCTCATGTTACTACAATCCTACTGTCACCAAATGATTTGTTGGCATGTCTCAGTGTCTTCTTTCCATAAATCAATGCTTTAATAAAAGAAACACACTTGCATGAAATACAATACCACCTTAATCCATTTGGAGAGAGCTCAATTATGCTAGGAACAAGGTAGCAAACTACTCTACAACATTGTAAATTAAATCAAACCATTATTAATTGAACTAAAGAATGACAAACTATGTGAAGAGAAATACCGCGAACTTTATTATGATCCATCCTAATATGGACATTTACTCCAAGGGTTCTCTCTTTGGAAATTATTTATACATAATTTGCTTTGAGAATATGATAAGCCACTAATAAATTCATATCCACAATTGTTTCATGTGGTTACTATCATTTGCTA
This sequence comes from Pseudotsuga menziesii, assembly GCA_001517045.1. Classification (NCBI taxonomy): domain Eukaryota; kingdom Viridiplantae; phylum Streptophyta; class Pinopsida; order Pinales; family Pinaceae; genus Pseudotsuga; species Pseudotsuga menziesii. The sequence continues at coordinate 368,037 of LPNX010711149.1, read as the reverse complement.
ATGATTATAAAATAATTATCTCTACAAATCCTCTCAGAAATCTCTCAGAGATATTTGATAAGAAATTTTATCAAAACTCCCATGATTCTTCTCCATCCAATATGCTTGAGTGATCATCCCAAATATTTTTCAAATCTTCAAAGGTTGAAGAGGAAATTCGAATTTGAGGCTAAGTGGTAAAAATTAGCATTATTGGAATCTCCAAATATACTTGTAAACATCACCAAGTTCACTCAACTTTCAAGATTAAGTGAAAACATGTTAATTTTCTAATATTTAACCATGAACTCACTTAACACACTAAAATAAATGCATTGAAAAATATCTCGAACCTAATCCCACATAAATTATTAAAATGAACTTAATACAAGGTTACGAGAAGCAGAAAATGATTAAAAATCAAGAAAAAGGTGTGAACGGATGATAAAAATAATGGCAATTTGGTGACTCAACCAATTTGATGCCAGTGTGAATAACGAGTGATACAACAAGGATTGTTGATGAATTGCACATGGAAGGATAATCAACCTGTACATAGAAGTTATGAAATAAGGAAGATGAAGAAATACCAAGGCAAGGAGGCAATGACAAAGGTTACAAAAGAGACAATTGAGGAAATGAACAATTAGGTAAAGCAAGAATAAATAGGATGGAAACCAAGAGGACTGGGTTAGTTAACTAGTCCCAATCGAATAACTATAGAGAGTTTCTCATTGGGATTTCTTAGAGATTTAAGAAACATGGCTACGAGTTTGTATTTTTGTTAATGAGAATGAAAGGACCTTTTCCATATGGGAGCATAATTTGGTTCTTATGTTCTCAAGTATTATATTATCGTTTATATCACTACAAACATATTTCGTTCCAACCCTTTCCATTGTCAATTGTTAGTTGTAACTTTGTAATACTAGTTGAGATAGCTAATTAAGATACGACATTTCTTTAAGTTCGAGATAATGAAACACCCTTAACAGACATAATTTGCAAATACGAAATTGAGAGGGAACGCTACAAATTGGTGGAATTTTATGCAAGGATAACAAATATATAAGGGTAAATAAAATATTCAAAGTTGGAGCACATTGGTTACAAATGTCTAAAATAGATTATTTCCTATAGATTATAAACAAACAATTGTCCTAGACATAAAAGTAGAATGTACTAGAGCACATTGAAGCATTTTACAAAATTTCCATTTGGGCTGTACATGAAGGAGATGAATACCCGAAGATGAATATAAAGGTATTTGAAGGAATTTGAGTTTGTGATTCAAGATGAGATAAACTTGCATAAGACGCATCCTATTTAAGAGGAATACTAATTAGAAGTGTAGTTAAAAGAGAAGTTAGTGTGCAAGGACAATAGAAAGAGCTTTGGTAAAGGAAGAGGTGGTCATGATGGTAGAGGTTGCAATTCTATGAAATAGATAGAAGATGTGTACGATGAAAAGTTAATGAAGACATTTGAGAACAATAGAGAAGGCAAATCTTGAGGTAGAGATTGTGGTGGTTTCACAAAACGAGGAAGGGTCTTTGATGGTTATTTGTGCATGATATTTTGTTATACATGTGGAGAGGGATTTAAATCATTTGAATGTCCACAAAAAGAAGGTGCAAACATATATGAAATAATATTTTTTGTCAATGTAGAGAGAGGATACACAAGACCAACAAACAATTTCAATGTGAGCATAACACATAGAAAACTTAATGATTCAAAGAGGAATGATTACTTTGGGGAACCAACTAGTACTAGAAGAAGACAAATTGTTGAAAGCTTATATCTTCAAAATGAAAGGTAAATTTGGAGGTAAGTGTTGTAAGGTGGTTATTGATTATGGTAACACAGAATATGGTCTAAGTGGAAATGGTAGAAATGTTAAAATAAGTGTGATGGCAAGACCCACAACCATATAGGCTATTTTGATTTTAGTGTGGATAGAATTGATGTTCACTAATTAATGCAAGTTATCATTCAATTTTGGTGAAGATAAAGGTGAAATTTTGTATGATGCTATTCACATGGATGTTTTTCGCTTGAGTTGGGAAGACTACGACAATATGGTAGATCTGTGGTACATGACAAGAAGAATAACACCACCACCATCACTAAGGATGGGTGGTGAAAGAGTCATAGGAGTGTTATGTTGGACCAAAAAAATATATAGCGTTGAAAGAATCTAAGAAGTGTTATGTTGAACCCAAAATTAATTTAGTGCACGAAGAGATATATAAGGGTGTGCCTAGGAGAAAGAGACCCAGTTAGAAGTGGAGAAATCTTTAGAATACAATGGCAAAGAATGTTGATTTTCTATATGGATTATTGCCTAAATAAAATTTTGTGCACAAGATATATTTCATTCTAAGTACAAAATTTTGCAACAAGCAACACTTAAGATATGTTAGATTAAAAGTGCATAATAGCTAGGAGAGTTTTTAATTGAAGGGGTTGATAAGGAAGAGTGAGCCAATTCATGGTTCCAACATTGAGAACATTAATAAAGATGGATTATGGAGGATGTCTACAAACTCTAGAGAATTGAACAAGATCACAAGTAGGTACAAGTTCCCATTACTTAGGATAAATGATCTAACAAACTATTTGAGTGGTTCCATTTAATTCACAAATATGGATTCGAAGAGTGGATATCACCATATTAGATTTAGAGAAGTTAATAAATTGAAGATTGTGGGTGAAAACATGAATTTCAGTTAGTATCTTTTTTTAGAAAGTAAAAGGCTATTTTCACGATTTATTCAACTTTTGACAATCAAAACTTGTATTTGTTTTCAGAATTCCACTTTACAGTAAAAACATGACTTGTGGGGAATTTTGTTATTTTTTTTTAATTTCTATTTAATAGATCAATTTATCATTTCTTTGACAATAAACTCCAAATCAATGTACAAGTTGATAATGAGGCATGTTAGGGCATTCACTTTTTTTCCATGTTAAATATCTGAAAAATATATTATGATAATCTATACAAACTATGCTAATGCACTACTATTTTTTTGGATTTAATGCATGACTTTTTCTTATTTTAAAAAATGGACCATTGGAAAAAATTTGCATAAAACCAACATGTTTTGGATAGACTCAATTTTTTCCCTACACTCCAGTTAAATACCTAAAATTTAAAACTACCCTCTTACAGAGAACATCCTAAGCTTTTTCATCATAAAATTTTTCGTTGTGAATATTTGGAGATATTGAATTTTCATTTCATTGATACATGATGACATTAAAATAAAATACACACACACATTTTAGAAGAAAATTAATTAAAATTCACAAACAAATGAGAGAGAAATTGCATGGATGGAATATAGATTTGATGTTGAATCTAACAATATCAGGTCTGAAAGGTTGGAGGTGGCGGCAGAGTGGTAAATTTGTACTCGTAATGACGGGTAGGTCTTGTGCTCAAACCCGAGCGAGGGCTTGGCTCACTGCGAGGAAATTTTATTAGGGCCAAGCCCGCCTACCTTTAGTTAAATCTCGTTAGCTCATTCGGTTAAGGTGTGGGTCTCGTCAGAAAGGCAACCCGAGTTCAATCCCCTTAGGGGTGAGTTAGTTGGGAGGAGACATGCAAAAATTCCAACCATCATAAGGGTTGGTGTGGCCTAGGCCAAGTGAGATCTTCGGGTGACTTTGACAGATTATATGCCCTTGGGTTACGATTATCTTAGCCAATGGTGGAAATGCATTGGCCTTGAGTGACGGGAATTTCTTGCAAAAAAAAAACAATATCAGGTCTGACTGTGAATTTGTAATATTTCATAGGGTATGCCCCTTTTGAAGTTGAAGAAACTTGAAAAAACATCTATTGGTCCATTTTTGTAGTTTTAACAGGTTTTTGGTCAAATTAATATTTCCTTTAAAATTAGATATATCAAAAAAACAAGTTTTCAATTGAACATATTCAACATCAAAATAGTTTCCTTAAAAAAAACCAACACTTTCATTTTACACAAAAGTGGTATTTATACATTCGAGTGAAAGATTAATTTTAGATTTTCAAATCATCTGACAATATTCTAATGCTTAAAATTATTTTTCATTCTTTTGAGGTTGATTATAGTTGCAAATTCTTTGAAAGTGGATGTGTTTTGGGTTAATATAGAGTTTTAAAGTTTGAAATTATACTTGCCAATTTTTTTATGGTAAAGGGTTACAAAACTATACTCACAATTTCTTTTGAGATTGAAGATCTTTTGGAGTATAAAATTATACTTGCAAATTCTTTTGAAGTTAAAGGTATTTTAGACTATAACATTTATATTTGAAATTAATTTTTAGATATAATTTTCAAAACTTGAGATATTTGCAATTTGTTTTTGAGATTGAAGCTCTTTTTGGTTGTAAAATTTTGGTTTATTCTTGACCTATAGATTGAATAATCATTAGAAATTAAAGGGGATGCCAAAATAAATATGAGCACACTTGATTTGATGATATCCATAACACTAAGTATAATATTTATATGGAAAAACAAAGAAAATTGAAAATGCAAATGTTGATAATGTGAAAAAGCATTTGCATCTTAATGTTGATGAAGATGATCCTCAAGACCAAATTCAACATTAGAAAATTGAACCAAGCATAGGTATGTATATGTTATAATATGTCCATCAAATTTATGTTTAGAATTCAGTCATTATTCTATTATAATATGTCTCTTCACAGAACAACCTACACATTCGTTGGGCTAATTGTCACCTTGATCTTCGGCTTAGCCTCGAGCTTAAACCTGCCATCTAAAGCACTAATGGCTAAATCCTCGGTGTGATTTGACACGAAATTGTCCCTAGAGGAAGAACCTACTTGATTATCACTTTACCCAATCATTGTGTCCTCCCCAAAGTTCGAGAGTGTTATCTTGAAAATTTCAGCTAAGACCATGCACCAACTACCAAGATTCTACACCTTCATGACGATGCCTTGAAGACGCTCGTGCAAGTTATTATCATGGTGACAATTATCTAGCTTGTGGCAGGCTATTTAATGTTGTTGCCACAACAGAATTTGAGGCCAAAATCCAACGGCTACCATGTCTGAAATTCGACACTAACCTGTCGGGTATTCGACGCCCTCAATTTTTTTGGTCGTTGGTGGCGTAACGTTGGATATTCGACAACCAAGCCAAGGCCGTCGGATTTCCTATGGCATGAGCGTCGGATTTCCTACGGCAAGGTCGTCGGATTTCCTACGGCAAGGCCATCGGATTTCCTACGGCAAGGCCATCGGATTTCCTATGGCAAGGCCATCGTATTTCCTACGACAATCTACCGTCGGAGCCACAGCAATTTCGTCGGATTGACATGAAATCTGACAACAGCTGCTAGGCATTGAACATCGGATAACCGATGGGATATTGTATATTAATAATAAAAAAATTGTATTCAGTGGCAAGTTTACTTTGAGATATGCTATAGATATCATTGTCTTTTGATATATTTTGGTGGATGTGTTTAAGTTTTAATACATCATCAGGACCAAAGATATGTAGGTCTCTTCATTTGAAAGAGGATTCAACATAGATGGAATCTAGGTATATATATGTAAATATTTTGATACTTATAGCTATGAGAAGCACATTGCATGATGTAAGAAGAAGTTGGCAAGTGGATATGACAAGAAAGGCATTGGCCTTATGTAGTAGATTTATGGGTCTATAGGTTTTTCATCTATAGATTTGGCACAAAGTGGATATTCTAAAGAGAATTCACATGCTAAATCACAATCCTTGGCCACCCCTATGGTTCCAAATATAATGTTGCTAATTTAGATTTCAATTTGGTAAACACATCTTTGAATAGGCATTGGAGTGGTTCACTTGTGTGCCTTGTGAATGTTAGGCATCATATTTCTTTTGTAATGAATACTTTTGGTGAATTCATGGTTGAACCTAGTCAAATTCATTAAAATGTTGTCAAACATGTGCACAAAAATTTAGATGGCAAAGTTCATTATGGCATGAGGTATGAGGGAGGTAGAGTCACTATTGCATGGAATTGTAAATTCAAATGCACAAGGGATTCAAGCAGAAGGAAGAGTACTCCTAGTCATTGCCTCGATTTGGGATCAAGGATGATATCTTGGTTCAATAACAGGCAAAGCGCAATTGCTCTTAGTTTAGCTGAAACTAGAAATATGCCAATGCCATTGGCATGTTATAAGGTTGTTTAGATTTGAAAGCTCATTGGAAAGTTCACCAATCATAGGTTGAAAACCATTGTTGTTAACTACGACAATTAGAGTTGAATCACACTCCTTATGAATCCATCATTTCATAATCACTCCAAGCACATTGACATCTAGTAACATTTCACCAAAAATAGAGTACACAATGGAACTATTTTCCTTGGTTCCCATCCCATTGATATATAGGTCATTTACATTCTAATGAAACCTCTTGCAAAGGAAATGTTTGATATTCCAAGATAGAAGTTTGGTTTGTTAGATAACACCTTCCTCACAAAAAGTAAAGTGGTATTTTTTTATTGCTCAAAGGTGTTCTCCTAATAAGAGAGCACATGAAGTAGTTGACTTAATGCTTTGCAACTTAATCAAATTTTCTATGACGATGGGATTCATCAACTTTAGAAGTAGAATCTGAAAATAAATGTGATATGAAAATATCCTAAGCTTGAACTCCTATACACCGAGTTTATTATAATGCAGAAAAATTGTGAGCAGTAGAAATAATCATTGCTAAAACTGAACTGATGAAACAAACAAGTAATGAAAGGATTATGTGATCCTGGGGAATGATCATGAATAACTGTTTAGCATGAAGTGAAGCCCCTTCTAATGAATTCTATGAACAAAATTTATCAGGCACTGACATGCCTTGCTAAGATACGGTATTAATTAATCCAAGGGTGGCACACAATGGTTGTGATCTGTTAATGTCCATTACTATAAATTTAATTGCTTCATTTTGAAAAATGGATTTCTAAAGTTAAACCACAATATATTAAACAAAAATGCATTAATATATTAATGATTTGCTTAGAGAAAAAATCCATGTGTAGATCATAGACATTGGCTCCTTCGACAACATACACACTTGATGGAAGCATTGAATACTTCGGCAACTTCTGACCCACCCAGGTCCAACTAATGAGCATTGATCCACTACGACCTGTCAGGCATCATGATTTGGGATGGAGAAAGCAAAGTATCCAAGGTAAAGGGTTTTGGAATTTAATTTATACAATAGAAGACCTTAGCAACAACTCTGCTCGTTGATAGAAACATGGAAAGGTTTGAGTGCAATTCTGTCATGGAAGTTGGGATGAATATCAAGAGTTCTCACCATTTCATGGTAAGACATAGGATAGCTTTTGAGAGAGAGGGTCTGAAAAGATAAATTAAATAATCTTTTTCCTTTCTGTTGTGCAGGTTTACACATAACAGAGCAGCAACCAGCATCCTCAAGAAGACATTTAATATTGGTCACTTGATTGCAAGGGACGATCTCTAGCACTTGGCATCCTCAACTCGCTGGCAATATCTACAGTTATGTAATTAATACTTGAGGCATTATTGAACCTTTACATTCATGGAGGAACATGGCTACATAATGCACATACAACAACTGAATGTTTAGTGGAATAAAATGTTGACTGATTGTTAATTTTGAGCCATAGATAAGTCAGTGTGCTTGTATTTTTGGACATCTAATAAGGATAGTGCATACAAATCTTAAAAAAAAAGATGAAATATATGCCAAATTTGCAAGTTAACAACAATAGCCAAAAGTACAGCAAAACCACAAATGGTTCGTAGTACGTAAAAAGTGTACTAGCATAATAATATCATGTACAGTCCTAGATATGACAATTTCTGGGCAGCTCTATGTAAAGATAAACCTCAATATCAATAACTACAGGGTAAACTATGCGTTGTCACCAAGATATACCCAACAAAATTGCACTATGCAAAAAAGAACCTCAATTTTTCTCCCAAAATGTTCACTAACACTTTTGGCCAAAACCATGAATATCCTAGTTTGCCTTGTTTATTCTTTTCACCTCAAGTCTTTAAAATTTGTGGTTTTCCCTCATTCTTTAGTATTCAAAAATCTCATTGGTCAAAGTCCATATTTTTATTTACTCTTTTCCAAAATAATAGTTTTTATGTAAAAATAAAATTATTAAATAATAATTTTAATAAAATTATTATTTAATACTTTGTATTAAAATGGTAAAACTATTATTTTGTATCCATGATCTATTACGTAGCTTTAAAAAGAATAAAGTTTATTTCATAAAAATAATGAGTCTTTTGTCTTATGTGGACTTGAATTTATTCGATTCTAAACATTATTTTGTCCTTACCATTTATCCAATTAACCAATAAAGTATGAAGCTCACCAAGGATTGAAATTTGTACATTGAATATTCATATGAATTCCAAGTGGCATGGATCGACTCTCACAGGTGCCGAGTTCAAACATTAGCAACAGTTGAAGTATTTCAAGCATATAGAATAACATAGCAAGAAGGATAAGGTTCCCATTCTTGAGAATGTTTGGAAATCAAAATGGCTTATTTCCAGGCTACTTGGCATCACATACATAGTGAGGAAGATCATTTCCAGATTTTTGTTTCCAGATGGATAGATAATTTCCAATTAAAGAGCTCATAGGAGACATTTGAAGGACCCAGCCAACATTTCCAGCATATCAGTTCCAGATCTAATCTTAAGCTTCGATCAACGGTTGCATGCAAATTGAGTATTTCTAGCAAGATTCCAGAATTCAAGCATTAAATAAAAGCAAATGGCCAATTTAATCAATGACAGAGTATTCACAGACAGAGGATTAGATCCACTTTCTCAGTGAAGAATTTGACCAGAGTTCAAGGCAACAATAAAGGGATTTGATTCCAAAAGTTTTGAATTAAGCAGCATTCATATTCGAGACATCGATTTACAACTATTGTAATGTATTAGATTTTATTGCCAACAAAAGAGAGATTCTGTTTTTTCTTTTTGTTATTTAAACTATCAGTTTGTAATCGATGGGGGAGAAGTGAAGTGAGGAACAGAGTTCCAGCCAAAGGGCTAAGATTGTATTGGCAGTGATTTGAAGATTCTGATATTGGAGTGGACAGTCTTATCTTCTAGGTCGTATGGTTCATGTGGTAAATGGAAATAATAATGTAGACCAGAAGGGCAATTTTGTGATACTTGTGGTGATGCTAGGCTTCCACTAGATGAAAAACTTTGAACTGATGGAGAATTGTAAAATGAATATCCAGTAGAATATGGCAGAGCTTCATGAGTTGATATTTGATTTTGTAGAGAATCATTATCATGCAAAGGGGAACTTTGGACTAAACCATCACTCAGATGATATTTATCACTTCTATAACATTCATGAGTTCGGGTACTGTGACCCAAGCCATAATAAATATCCTCAAAGAAAATTTTGGTAACTAGTTTTTAGAGTTCCATGGATCCACTCATGATACTTGGAATCCTGTTCAAGAGACATGTTGTTAGCTATGCTTGGACCTGGATTTGGTAAGCAAGTTCCAAAAGTTTTATGTGGATGGCCTAAAACATATTGGGAATTTTGAACAGCTACAAACATCTTTGTCTTGAACTTAACATTCATATCTGGAGATTACTTTGGGGATATGAAATTTTTTGAAGGTAGAGATGATAGGTTTATGGTTTGACTCTAATATTTTCATAGAGCAGCCAAAGTAATACTTCTCAATTGATCCACATATTGATCACTTATTTTGGTAGCCACTTTTCTACATTTGATGTTCTATTTTTTTTGTCAAGGTAAATGTCAATGTACACAAATATGCAATCTCCCTGGTGCTGTGTTATCTTCCATTCAAATAGATTAATTTAAACTAGTCAGGATAGAAGTTCGAAATAATGAGAAATTGATCAGATTGACACAAAACTCAGTGCTTTGGTGAAAAGATGTTGGATTATGATCTTTCGACAACAAGAATTAAGATATTTCTTTACCTGCATGTTGTCAGAATATAAAAATTCTCATGAGGTAGATTTTGGTACCAACAGAAGGAAAAAATAAATTGTGAAATCTGGATTATTCTTTTCAAGTATATATTAATTGGAAAAAGAGGTTCAAATCAAAAATAGAAGAAAATATTCAATAATAGTTTTGGAATGGTTGGGCTAGAGATCCCAGTAGTAAATTGTCCACTTAGTAGAAAATTTAAAACTGTCAGGCAGCTAGAGCAATATAGTAACAAGGATGGAGGGATAGAGATGAAACCAGGGCCAAGACTGAGCCTGAACCAATAGGAGTATCAGAGCCTAAACCAACAGCAGTATCAGAGCCTGAGATAAATCCAAAGAGTCTGAGCAGGAAGAGAAAAAAATGAGTCCCAAGCAAGAGCCAAATATACAACTATGCTACAATTAGAGATAAGGCAATAACCAATTAGTGCTCACAAGTCACAAGTTAAGATTAAGGAAGGCGAAGATATGAAACTAGTTAATGGTGGATATCAACATAAAGAGGGTAGGCTTGATCTATAATTAGATTTAAAAAGATATGCAGGATATATACAAAGCTAAGTGGTCACTAGTGACATTTTAGAAGCTTAGCCATCCAAAATGGTTGGAGGATGGAGGAGGATGCAGAAAATAGGAGGATTCTTAGCCATCTACATTAGATATCTTTCATTTTTGGCCTAATAAACCAAAGGCCTTAAAGAGCCTAACAAGCCAAAGACCTTAAAGAGCAAGAAAACACTAAGACATATATTTGAAGTATGAGCACATTCAACCCAATACTAGTCTTATATGATGTATTTAAATACGTGCTAGATGTAACTTGATCAATAAACCCTATTGGTTTGCTAGAAAAATTCATATCATAACTTCTATAACACAGATCTCTGAGATTGTGGTAAAATACGAATTCCATCTAGAACCATAGGTGTCTATGAGGGGGGTTTAGAACCACCCTAATAAGTCACTTTTCAGGGGGTGGGGGGTGGTTAGAACCGCCCTTAAAAGTCACAAGCAACATAGCTAACCAACATAAACAACTACTACTACTATCCCTCAAACCTTAACAAGTATATACAAAATCTCAATAGATGAATGTGGACAAGTGAGCATAGCACTAAAAATTGTAAAAAAATACCACCAGAGCTTATATTCCTTGTTGAATAAATGTTAACTATTACAAAGGACCCTCCTCATATATAAAGATATTTGAGAGGTTAGGGTTACGTGCAATCCCTTCGGTCAAAAGAGACTTGACGATTTACAAGATACTTGTCACTTTTGGAGAAGTGGCCATTTTTCTAAGTCAAATCACTTTCAACTTCCTTCAAAAATATAATTTTTTCCCTATAGGAAAAAATTAATATTATTTTGCTCAAAAATTTACATTTCGAGAGAAAGAAATGGATTTGACAAAAGCCTTTGAAGATAAACTTTGGAGTTTCATGTCATCATTTGATTTGGGATATGTTCCCTCCATGGCACTTGTGATGGCTAATCATCAATTGGATGGCACAAACTATGGAGCTGAAAGGCCACAAAACTGCTATCAATGGCTTCCAAGGCGATTCAAGTCATGGCACTTGCATAGGGACATTCATCTATGCCTCGGAGGGAAATTTGTTCTTACAAGTGTACCCCCAATCATTTATAAAAATTGGTCTCAAACTAGGTTCAAAATGGGCAAAATGCCTCTTGGCATGAAAGTTGTGTTGTCTAATCCACCTTTCACAAATGATCTAAAAGTAAAATTTCCTAAGTTCATTATAAATAAATTACAAGTATAATTAACCCATTGCCTTTTGTTTGGTGAAAATTGAGCTAAAATTGAGTGAGATTTGGCCTCCAGAAGGTAAACAATAAAGGTTTTTTTGAAGGAGATGAAATCAAAATCTAAGGTCTTTATTTAAAATTTATGGGTGAAAACCTAAAGGAACTATATAGTACTAATATTCACTTCTCCATATCAAATGTGTCTCTTTCAAAGTAAAAAGAAATCAACCTGGAAGGGGCCTAATTAACACACTTTGCTAGTTGGATTATGTACAAAAAAACAGGGTTACTAGGATTTTTGGAAATTTCTTGGTTGAATCTTTGAGTCAAACCCTGTATATTTTTTCCGGCCTCAAAATCTGAATGAGGGAGATATGGAAATTTTGGTTTAGGCATTTTGTCAAACACTTAGTGGACAAGTACTTGGTTGAGGACTTTTGTCAAACAATTAGTAGATAGACACCTACAACTCTTCCTTCTCTAAGTTCCTCTCAACATTTCAAAAGCTACCATAAATGAAATCAGACCCATACACATGGAAAGACAAATACCCCAAGGGAATCTACCTTTTCATAAAAATACCCAAATCATGGGATTAGGTCTCGCAAAAAATGTTTTTGGAATCAAAATGGGGGTTCCAAGCCCATATGATATGGATACTTTCCTCCATGACATATTAGCTGGGTATTTTATAAATAAAATTGGAATTCCTAATTGTTTATTCAATAAGGGTTGGAGAGGCCATGTGCCCTTATTGGTGAGTTAATGTAAAAAAAGGAATCATAAGTCAATTCAATCTCAAAGGAGACAAAAATAATGTTTCCACCAAAGTCTAAATGAAAGGAAACTAGAAATGCAGTTTGGAAATGAGGGCGGGTTTCTTACCAGGCACGTTGTTGTAACGCTAGTTCCTCATTCTGGAAACCCCAAGTGAGTGTATTAGCCAGTTTATTTTCCAAGTAAACTCCTATGCAATATGCAAACAACGAGTAATTGATTTGGTGAGAAAAGAGAAACAATTACAGCAAAATAAAAGGAACAATAAAATGAAAAAAAAACAAGACATTGATTTGGTGAGAAAAGAGAAACGATTATAGCAAAATACCTGATCAAATACATCTCGCTTAGCCATCTCGTCCCAAAATGGTTGATTGTAGAGGGACTTGAATGATTGTTTCAAACCAATTCAGATGAGGGAGTTCATTGCAGAGGGACCTGAATGATTGTTTCAAACCAAACCCTCCTCTGCGTAAACACACTTGACCTCCGGCAGCACCTTCGGGGACCTCCTTTGTGTGACCTCCGGCAAACCTCCTCTGCGTGACCTCCGATAAACCTCCTTGGCATGACCTCCAGATGTGGAGGTATATTGTGTCGGCTCCGTCGTGAAATTATTGATTGGGTTCTTTGTTTCGTGAAGAAATATTGTGCCCGGGAAGTTGTGGTTTTTAATTTTTTTTTTCCCTAGTGTCGAAAATCTGACAACATAGCCCTAGTGTCAGAAATCCTACGCTCTAGTGTCGAAAATCCTACGCCTGAGTGTCGAAAATCCTATGCCCTAGTGTCGGAATAGCCCTAGTGTTGGAAATCCTGCGCCCTAGTGTCGAAAATTCGACGGTGCTAAAATAATTTTAAAATCTCACTACGTTTCATCGTTACTATCCGACACATTCGTACGATACGTCGGATGTCGTCGGATTCTGTCGTCGAATTTCGGGTTCAAATCCTGTTGTGTGCAAAGTTACTATGGGCGGATCCAACAACTTCCAACAACTCTGCGACAAAATTTAATGAGTTGTCGCATGTTGAATATTGATCGCCTACTATTATGGTCCCGCACTTCATTCTTGATTTCACACAAAGATTCCATAATCGCCACTACCTGATGAGTTAGGGTGCAATTATTGTTTTCCATATGGTGCATTCGAGAGAGTCCACCTCTTCTGATTAGATCAAGTAATCATTCCCTCATCTCTGGGATAGTATCAGTGTGCCAAGGAGATCTCTGCTCTCCAATTTAAATATATTGAGCAGACCCCAACCTTTCACTTTTTCCTCTTGTAATGAACCCCTGATATTTTCCTTGCCAGGGACAATAATCCCCCATTGCCATGAATGCGAACTATACATAAATGGAGTTAATTGGAAAGGTGGTTGGCTTATTCAATTAATTGATGGAAAGGTGGTGTGAATGCACATTGACTTGGACCTATCTCCACCACTATTTCTTGTCCTGTCGCCACCAAATCTATCCTCTCACACTCATACCATCCCATAAATGAAGAATTCAATTAATTATTATGTCTATAGTTGCTTGTAATTTTGAAAATATTTCACAACCACCAAATAGAGATTTGCATCTTAATGTTAATGGAGATGTTGTTGAAGACCAAAATGAACAGGAAATTGAGTGAAGCACTAGTATGCATACATTATAACAAATGTACATCATGAAAGCCATAGAATTCAATAAATTAATATGTTTATGATTGATTTTTCAAGTTTATGTCTTGTGGATTTCTGTTTATAAAATCAAGGTTTTTTAATGCAAATATATACATCTATAGTTGCTTTAATTAAGTTTTATTTGTTTACAATTAAATGAATGTGAACTATGTTTTTCTATGTTAATTTGATAAATTTGATGTGTTTAAATTAGATTGAAATCTACAATTGGTATCAATATTGATGATGAAATCTTAAATACCATTAATATCAACAAATTCAAGGAAAAATAACCCTACCTTGTTGGAGATATTGTGTTCAAAATATTTTCAAAACTTATTTAAAAAATGAGATAGTTGCAACACAAACTCAAATTTGAAATGCTTGATTAAGTCCAAAAATTAGAAGTTAATTAATTATTGCGTATAAGTTAACAAAAGAGATAAAGGTGAAGTATAATGTATTTAAGAAGTTAGTATACACACATTAAAAACTTTTGGAAGATCACAATCAAAATACATTAGAACTACACATAGAGAAATATAAATAACGATTGTTTCACAAATGACTACATCAAAATGTTTGTTTGCATTCATGAAAAAATTATTGGGACACGCGTAAGACACTGCACAAGCATAACAAATTCCGAATTCAAATAGATGCAAATGATTAACTCGCTTGTTGGGCAATTATTTGTAGGCATCCCTGCAAAGATAGAGTCCTTCATGGTGTTAAAACTATAGTGCATGAGTATTTGGTAGCAAATTCTTGTGTTTCATTGGATGTAAACAATGTGGTGTGAGAACGAATATCATGAGGTTAGTATGAAACTCATGCCAAACATTTATTGCATACAACTCAAATACAATTTTTCAAGAAATTCAAAGAGAAACACCATAGTATTGATATCCCAATATGCACATTTGTGAAACTTAAATCGATGTATGTTAGACCTATCACTATCTAGTGACACATGTTGTTGTGATTACCATGTGGACTTTGAATTATACTATGTCCTTGATTTTTGTAAAAATATTTGGACAAATCCACCTCCTTCCACAATCAATGCTTTTATATGCGAAATTCTATGCAAAAGAAAAGGTGATGAGTTATTTTATTAATAAAAGTGTGTTGCTGGAAAGAAATACAATTATTGTGGAAATTTGAATTTATTCCATTCCTATTACCCTATTGATATGAATAATCCATCACTATCAAATCTAATAGTCAATTGGAAGATACATGAATATGTCACTCTTGATGTATCTTCTTCTTCAAGTGCTCCTAAAAAGATTGATTTGCAAGAGGATAAAATCCGTGTGATGGATTTATTAAAGAAGTTGGAAAATGATATTTATGAATACACCAAACATTCACCTAGATCCATATGGAAAGACCTACAGTTCAAACACTTTTGTGAAGTCTTTCCATCGGGGACAATTTAGTCAGTGGCTGATTTTATAGAAAAATACACATTTTCTAGAGAGAGAGAGAGAGGGAGAGAGTATCATCATTCTGACCAAGTCTCTATATTTATCATCATGTGATAAAAAGTTATCATTTCTATAATAGTGATGATCGTACACATGATACACATTGTGTCAACATTTATATATATATATAATTTATGACTCATTGAAACAACATGGGGTTGAATTTAATGAATAGTTGATATAGTCAGATGGATGTGCATGCCAATTTAAATCATCATAGTCATTCTTTTGGTTGTATTTCCTTCGCAAGAAATGAAACACTAAACATATTTGGAATTTCTTTGAGATAGGCCATAGAAAAGGAAATCACAATGTTGTAGGGCCATGTGTAAAAATATAATTTCAAAGGTGGCAGATGAGCCACTATGTTGGTTGATCATTTGTATTCACTGGTTAAGTTGTTCAATGGTGTAATTAAAATTCAAGCCATGATACTTCAATGATAAAGCGATGTGCATAGGTGTGTATTTATTTTGTTTGAAAATTTATTAACTTTATCAACAATTTATTTTATTATTTTTAATGATGAATGGAAAGTCAACTTGTCTTTAAATATATTGACCCTTCAAACCTAGGCATATTCTCAAATCATAGGTTCTTTTGGATTATTGAAATCAAATATGTAAGTAGATCAATCTCATATGATGTTAGTGCTATACATGGAGCTAAAGAATTGCACTCAATTAAGATAAAGGCCTTCCAAAATGTGTTTACATTTGATAGAAGGAAACAATCATGGTTTTGTCTGATTTGCATGAAAGACACATAATCCATAGAGACACATGAAAACATAATTGGAAAACATCTATAACCTTGGAAACATATAGAGATTAATTAAAAGGGAGAAATGCCACTTGCAATCTTTGAGGAGTTGGAATCACAGGACACTATGGTATCCATTGATGGTCTTAAAGTTTTTTATTTGGTTAAATAAGGTGATATTTTACATGTGGAATATTTCTTTATGTCTATGCATATGTTTCACACACGCACACAGACAGATGGCAATTTGGCACACAATCTTATATGCAGTTGATGTCTTTGTTGTAGTTGCACCACCTGACAATAAAGAGAAATTAAAATAGTATGTGATGTGATGCACATAGAGAGATGATGGAGGTTTTATATATGAAAGAAGATTTATCATATTTAAAGGCCATTTTTAGTTCAATTTTGTTAGTTGTTTGAATAACTTATCTTCCATGTATTTAACTTAACTATTGTATTTACTTTAGGTTGGATTATGCATTCAATTTGTAGATATATTAACTTTGAGAATTGAAGTCTTAATTGGTATATAGCACCACAAGTAAATAGTATTTTTGATAGCATTATAATTGATTACCTTTCATTTATAGCTTATATTTATACATAATTTGACCTTTTCAGTTATGGTTTATAGTCATAAACAAATTTTGTAATAATATATATGCATTTTTTTAGCCTAAATTAACATTCATAGTATCTTTGCATAATTGGTTAGAATTCAATATGCATACCAATAAAGGATTTAAAAGTAACCAACCCCTAACATAAGGGACATTACAAAATTAATTCACATGCATAAGTGGCAATTAGTACCATTAGAGGGAACACATCCACTAACTTAGTTAACTAATAAACTTGATAGCATAGCTTGTGACATTATAGATTTTCCATCTCTTCATTTCCCCTTATACATCTACAAGGGTGTTTTGATTGTTGCATTTGATTTGTTCACATTTAGCATCAACATAAATGGTAACCATACTAGAGAACCTATGTTCCTACTATCAAAAGAATTTATCCTTTTGTATTATGTTACTTCATTTCAATCCCATACACAATACTATTACTTATTTTCAATCCAAACCCTAGTCCTACCAATAGAGCTTCCCTCAATTGCAAACAACCATACATTGCAATTACAATGTGGAGAACATTGCCACTTTGTGGCTCTTGTTTTGAAAGAATTTATTAAGAGTGTTATTTGTTTTCCTCATAGTATGGTTTCAATTATACACCTATGTTTTGATGAATTTAGTTTTGATATCTCATATTTATGAATTTTACATTTATAACAGGTGTTCTAGTCATTGGCTATACTTATTTGTTATCACATATACATTATTATTTATTTTACTTTCAATTCTTCATCTATACACCATCTCATTTTTCATTTTAATTATACCTTTCTTATTTTTCAGATCCAATGGTATCTATACCAACCTTGAGATTGAAATTTTTGAAAATTTATGGGCAAATAACATCACAATGATGTCCATTTATATACAGCTGGAGCAAGAACATGTACATGATACACATGTTACAAAATGCAAATAGCATCGCAGTGATATCCATTGTCTACATAGAACAGGTATATGATACATATGTTACAAAATGCTTATAGCATCGCAGTGATATCCATTGTCTACATATGATGAAGCAGACACATTTCAGTTTTCCATCTGTGACATGTGGATTTAACCTCTGCACTATAAAGAACAGGCTACACAATGATTGAGAATTTTGCCCGATGATTTACGTGTACAAACCTAAGGGTCTTATTGGTTTATTCTTTATATTTTTTTAACACCCTTGTTACTTTAATCTCTATATATTTTTAGATGTTAAAGTTTATTTCACCTGTCAAATACGCTCTAAAAGAGAAAATAATGTTATACAGAATGTCAAATTAGTCTTCTGTTCAACACTCCATAATGAATCTATCATCAGATTCTTGAATGATGTATAATGACAACTGTTTTTTTCCTCCTAAAAAAACTTGAATCGGTAACAGGACCTTCTCATTTATGTTTCATTTTCAATGAATCTTATGTTTCTCTTTCGATCAATCTTAAGATTGTTAAATGCACAATTAATGCCATTATTGCCATGAATAATGAAGTAAATGCCATTACTAATAATTAATGTCGAACAGTCCACTGAAATCTTATCCATTTGTTCAGTGAAAGGGCAGGAAATCAAAGTGCAAGGGCCTCGTGAACACGTCGAGCTGCAGTTGCAGTTGATGACAGGAGATCGTAAGTGGAGGACATATAGTATTGTACTCTGAACAGGTTTGCAGGCTCTGAAGTTGCTTTGCAGGTATGCCGGTTCTGTGGTAACATGTCCTGTCACGCAACCAGGGATCAAATTTGAAGTGAAGGTCCTCCACTTTGAAGGGCTGTGACATATTGAACCCTTCAATGCTCACATGTTAAAATAAACCATTATTTTCATTTGAAAATATAGTTATGCATTAAAATTTCATTGCATATTAAAATCAATGTAATTAAATTCCTCAATATTTGAATCATTATGTTATATAATTTTTAATAAACAATGTCTAACCCAACATGTTAAAATAAACCATTATTTTCATCTTTCTTTTTGCACAAGCGCTGGATGCCAAGGGTGGTTGGAGAATTCTTAAGAGAGGTAGTCTACAGAAAGTTATTGTTGAGAAGTATATTGACCCCCTTACTGTGGAATATTGGTTCCGGAGTCCACTTAAATCTCAACTGGGTGGTTCGATCATTTGGAAAGTGGTGGTTAAATCCATAGGGGTCATCGAATCCAGCCTTGCTTGGAAAGTGGTCAATGGGAGGAAGATTAGGATCGGTGAGGATCCCTGGGTCGAGGGCAATATGCATTATCGGCTCTCGGCTCCCACAGTGGATTCTCTTCACGATAGAGGGGTTTGTTTCCTTGCACAACTTGTTGCTCCGATTCAAGATAATTGTTGGTCCTAGAACTGGATGTCGGTTGGGGATTTGGATATGCCAGAACCTGCAAAAAGGGAAATGGAAATCAGAGGGAGTTGCGGTGGTGGTGGAAGACCCTGTGGAAAATCGAAAGCCCACCAAAAACTAGAGTTTTTATGTGGTGTGTGTTGGAAAACAATGCACCAACTTGGGATATTTCACAAAAAATATGTTTTCAGGGACCAGGGTGGTGTGCCCTTTGTCAGGCTAAGAATGATTCGGTCACACATGTTTTTGTCCATTGCACTTATATCAAAGAAGTTTGGAAGGAGTGTCAAAGGGCTCTCGGTTTGGACTGCATCTGGACTAGTAATTCGGTTTTATAGGCATGGGAACAATGGAGAAGATCTGAATCTTAGGAAATCATGACTGCTCTCCCCTTGCTGGTGATTTGGGGTGTATGGCTTACTAGGAACAAATTAATCTTTACTGATAAGATGTGTACTTGAATGATTACAGCTAGTTTGGCTTGTGGGATCCTTTCAAACTATAGTTTACGTTGAATCAGTTCAATAACAAACTTCATTCCTTTCCAAGAAGAAGCAAATAAATATTTATAAAATAACATAACAAAAAACTATTCTCATGCTACGCATACCTGACTAGTCATTCAACAGTGGGAACAACCAAACCAGCATTGAGCTCCACTAAGGGAATGAATCCATTATATATGTTTCTGGATGCTCAGTTCTGCGAACTGGAGGAGAGACATACTCCTATGGAGGAAATAATGATGAAGGTAGGTGTCCTTTTATATCTATAGTGGTGATGTGCACTTGTGCAGATGGGTGGTGGACTGGTGGTGTTGGGGTGGATGTGTCCTTCCTTTAAGTAAGAATTAGATCCCTTGTATTCTAAAGAGGGTATGATATACCCTATGAATGAAAGAAAGGGTGCAAGTATCTAAAGCAAGGTTCAACAGTGATGGTGGAAACAACATGAGAAAGGGTCAAACTTGATAGTGGAAGCAACTTGAGCAAAGTTCAAGAGTTACCTCTTCGTCTCAAATCCTAATTCACGGGACAAACGAAAAGCTTAGTCAATCATGGTTCTGGCAAACATTGATAATGATATCCAATCATAATGAAATATTTTCTCCTACGATTTTTGGGGCACTTTGAGTAGTACATTCATCTGTGTACATACCAACGAATCCATTGGAGATAAATGGATGGAATCCTATGGTTGAATCTCCATACTAACCATTCACAAACCCAAGGAAAGAGGAAGTGACCCACCATATAGCTTACTGACATGAATCTACATGTCTCACTTCTTAATGATGAAGTAAATATTGAACAAAAAGTGATTAAGGCACTTTCTCCAAAAAGATCCTTGATAATTATGTGTGTTCTCCTATTGGAGCAACTTACTCTGTTGAGTGTTGATTGAAGCTCAGAGTTACTTGCACCCTATCATGAGCTCTTGCCCCCTATCGAGCTACCATAACTCTAGAATGTACTAAAACATGACAAAGGGACAAACTTGACAGTGGAAGCAACTTGAGCAAAGTTCAAGAGTTACCTCTTCATCTCAAATCCTAATTCACGGGACAGATGAAAAGCTTAGTCAATCATGATTCTGGAAAAAAATGATAATGATATCCAATCATAATGAAATATTTTCTCCTACAATTTTTGGGGCACTTTGAGTAGTACATTCATTTGTGTACATACCAACAAAGCCATTGGATATAAATGGATGGAATCCTATGGTCGAGTCTCCATACTAACCATTCACAAACCCAAGGAAAGAGGAAGTGACCCACCATATAGCTTACTGACATGAGTCTACATGTCTCACTTCTTAATGATGAAGTAAATATTGAACAAAAAGTGATTAAGGCATTTCCTCCAAAAAGATACTTGATAATTATGTGTGTTCTCCTATTGGAGCAACTTACTCTATCGAGTGTTGATTGAAGCTCAGAGTTACTTTCACCATATCATGAGCTCTTGCCCCCTATCGAGCTACCATAACTCTAGAATGTACTAAAACATGAGAAAGGGTCAAACTTGATAGTGGAAGCAACTTGAGCAAAGTTCAAGAGTTACCTCTTCGTCTCAAATCCTAATTCACGGGACAGATGAAAAGCTTAGTCAATCATGATTCTAGCAAACATTGATAATGATATCCAATCATAATGAAAACTTTTCTCCTACGATTTTTGGGGCACTTTGAGTAGTACATTCATATGTGTACATACCAACAAAGCCATTGGAGATAAATGGATGGAATCCTATGGTCAAGTCTCCATACTAACCATTCACAAACCCAAGGAAAGAGGAAGTGACCCACCATATAGCTTACTGACATGAATCTACATGTCTCACTCCTTAATGATGAAGTAAATATAGAACAAAAAGTGATTAAGGCACTTTCTCCAAAAAGATCTTTGATAATTATGTGTGTTCTCCTATTGGAGCAACTTACTCTGTCATAGTGTTGATTGAAGCTCGGAGTTACTTGCACCCTATCATGAGCTCTTGCCCCCTATCGAGCTACCATAACTCTAGAATGTACTAAAACATGAAACAAAGTAGAAATATGAAAGTGAAATAGGCTTGAGACTTGTTGCCACCTTTCACACACCTGGGTCACATGGCAGAAATCTTCAAGCCACTCGGTGTGTCCTTGAGGGCAAGTCTCGAGTCAAGGCTGTCACCTTGTTTTTGACTCCTCCGTTTAGGCTCAACTCCTAACGGAGCCAAGGGGGTAGACCCTATTAAGTTACTAAGGAGAATTACTTAGTGTTGTGATGTTTAAACTGACTGAGTTATTTAGGAGTTTACAATTTAACTATAGATAATCACAGATGGCAAGATGTAAAAGATGAACACACGAAAGCACAATACTGAGACACAATATATATATAAAGCAAGAAGTTAACCAGTGCCTTAGAATGGAGTCAAAAATATAATCAATATGCTTGCATGTGCTTGGAGTGAATGTTTTGCGATTGCCTCTTGGTATGTTTTAAGTTAAATGTGAAGTATGAGTTGATTAAATTAGGCAAAAGGGGGACTCCAGATATACCCGAGAGTACTTGGAGTATGTCCAAAACTAAACCTTCACGGCTACCCGCAAGGAATATGTGGGCTGAAATGGAGTCTATGGGGCTATTGTTCGTAACGCACCCGTTAGGGTGTAACAGAGATCGACGCCCCGAGGTCACTTTTCAGAAGTTCCCGCTTCCTTTGGGTATTTTGCCACCATAGAGGTTTGATCTAGGTGTTGAATTTTCACCTAATGGTTTTGTCAATTGGGGAGAGTGAGTCCTAATTATGCTAGTCACCCAAGTGCTTTTGATATAGCTTGACTGATCGGACAAACCGCAGCCAAGTGCAGAGCATACACACTGGAGTCT
Organism: Pseudotsuga menziesii; assembly: GCA_001517045.1. Taxonomy (NCBI): domain Eukaryota; kingdom Viridiplantae; phylum Streptophyta; class Pinopsida; order Pinales; family Pinaceae; genus Pseudotsuga; species Pseudotsuga menziesii. The sequence goes on along the minus strand of LPNX010711149.1, from coordinate 345,199 downwards.
TGTAAATTTTAATAAGTTTTAAACTGGGTGTTCTTGTTTAAAAGAAAACCCTCCAAGAACATCTTTCGATCCAAGTGGATCTCAATCGGGGAATTGAGGAGGGGTTAATTTTATAATTGCTGATAAATAAATGATGAAAAATAAAACAGATCCACAATTTTAGTTTTCTAATTAATCCTACCACGAATCTCTTTTCCCTTTTGGGTCAATCGGGAAATTGTGGGGTAAGTATTATGATTACTTTGAAAAAAAACAAAAAGTGGAATATGAAATTAATAACAAAATCAAGTATACTACCCTGCAAATTAGATCAATGCTAGTTTAAAAAATAAATAAGTAGAAAGCGACGAAAAGGGCACCGACGCAAATCCCCCTAGGGGGGATGGGGAATGGGCTCAAAAGAGCCTATTCCAAAAATAATTTTATTTATTATTGGTTACAATATCAGTGAACTGAACAATTAGAAACTTCTTGGTCCTTATACAGGCTGAAACCAAGATTTTACAACTTTGGAAAAATTTTGAGTTTTTAGTGGAAAGGGAGACCCCTGGGGGGATTTGAACGCTCCTGAGGCCACTTCTGGACAGCAGCTTCCTTTATTTTCTGTCAGACCTGATAAAATACAGCGAGCATGTTAGAATAACATATTCCCAAAAGCACTTTAAGAGTACCTTTGGATCAGCCTAACTTATCTATAAAAAAATGAAGTTAAACTAGCTAAACGGGCGAAAAGGGAACCAAGGAAAGCAAGCTTCCCTTGGGATCTTGGCTTGCTGTTTGTGCAGCCAATTAAATATGCACTGATATTGCAAAATATTAATTTTATAACAGTGAAATGAAATCTAATGCATGGGATCTACAAGTTTTCTTTAAATTTTCATGCAAAAAAGATGATTTCCCTAAAGCTAGATCTAGAATGCTTATGAAAATTTTTTGAGTGCAAGATCTAGACTGTGAGCTATGAAATATAAAATCTATTTATATTTTACTTTGATGAAATAGATCCAAATGAAATCAAAGCTATGAACTAAACAAAGTAACCGGGTAAAGTGTTGATTTTTTTTATAGAAATGAGAAGAAGAGGAGAGAAGGTCGAATTGTTGCTTGAATGGAGCAAGCTGAAAGGAGGCCCTTTTGTGGAGTGCTGAGGGACAGAGTCTTGAGCTTATTGGATAGGAATGGAGTCAATCTAGATCCACACCTTCATCCAATCAGGAACCTGCAACTAAATAACACAAGCCTACACACACCTCGTGAGATCTGGATATAGATGCATAAAACAACAAAAATGAGAGATTATGCAGAAATAACCTTATTTAAGCATATACCTAAGATTTTTGAGCATACATCATATGGATAAACAAGATCAAGCAATCTAGCTTTCCTAGTTTAAACCCTTACTTGATTCAACTGAATCCTTGAAGCCAGAACACAGAAGCAGCACAGAATTTGGCAAGAAATTGCAGCTACCACATCAGTAGCATAAAACTGAGAATCCACACAATCAAATGCACTACACGGTATAGCCTCCAAAGCTTCTTTATTCACAAATGATGATCAAATACAGAGTTACAATGGCAATCCCTTCAGTCCAGCTCTAACTAGCTTGGAAGAGGGAGCCTCAAGCAGGATATATACAAATTACAGGCCATCCAGCCCAGGGGGGGCGTAAATCCCAAGGAGATAAACCAAATATGCTGATGGAGAGTCCATCAATGACTGATCCGTGT
>LPNX010711149.1:314545-338102 GCA_001517045.1 Pseudotsuga menziesii | reverse complement strand
CTAGCATGTTTATACATTGACACGTAGACTCTAATAACCTCAATAGGCCTAAATTCCAAGTCGACCACCCCAACTTTGGAGGTATGGAGTGAAAAACTCAGAAATTATCAGTAGTTTATTCAATAGCCAATAATAACCAAGGGAAAAAAACCCTAGGCTGATCGGATTGACAAATGAAGTCTAAGAGACCGAGTCTTTTACAGACACTATCATGCTAGAAAATTTATTACAATTCCCCCATGGGGTATGAACATGTGATATAGTACAACAAGCACTTCCCGGAAGTACTTCCAAAGGTCTTCTGAAGTCCGAACAAGTTAACCATGTCCGGTTCACCAGGCTCACTTGATAAAAAACCACTAAGTACAACTTAGGTGGTAACAAGACTCAATGATGATGGTGGAATTATATGAATCCTATGAAGGGTCGATGAATATAGTAATTGGAATAATCATAAACAACTGTTTAAAGTTTAAAACCACTTTTGTTTCAAACTTTCAACTTTCATAATCATATTTCAAAAATCCAATAACCATTTGATTAGCCACATTTCCAAATTCACTTTCATAAGAACATTTCCAAATTCCAATAACCATTTAACTAAACACAATTCTAAATCCAAATTCCCTAATTCTAATCACTCGCTTGCATTAATTATAAACTAGTGCAAAAAATGATGAATTGATTCTAACTATAATTTATGATCTTTTGTCGCGCAATTTAAAAATGGATTATGTGATTGCATTCACTATTTATAATTAGTTATTCACCTTATATACATAAATTGGTTGGGATTTGAGAAGGAATAGTTTTCAAGTTGTGTTAAGTTTTTGAATCATGTTTTTAGTTGATTTCAACAGTGATACATGACCATAATTAATGTGTTTATTTAGTACCATGCTGCTAGCTTACCACATGTGATTTTTCAATTAATGTTTTATTTGCTACCACGCTACCAGCTTACAAGAGGTGATTGCGAGTTAATGCTTGGTTCTTAGGCATGCAATGTGTCTCACACATGATTATTGGTTATAACCTTGTGCAAAGAGTGGAAAGGTATAGATTCCTAGTATTTCTAGATCAAATTTGTTGATATAATAGATCCATCAAATTTAACCTTAGAGAAAGAGCTATCAAATCACCTTATTTTGGGAAGTTTTCTTATCCAAATCACTTCATATTGGAAAAAATTTCTAACAAAAACTACAACATATATCTATACCAAGTTAAGAGTATATACCTATGATTCTCATGCATCACACACTCTCTTCTTAGAGTTTGGAAATCTTGTTGTACCATTCTTCTCCATTAATATCTTGTTGTATAGTCTCATTCATTTCTTCTCGAAGCCTCCAAGATCTGGGACTAGCCATTTCTAATGAAATGAGGAATCCATGGCTAGTGGCATAAACACATAACATTTTATCACACATTGTAATGTCCCCAAAATTTGAAAAAAAATTAAAAAAATTAATAGGCTAGTTAATTACTACTTGAACTAGACATTAACTTATCTTGTGCGGAATGTGTCGAACTTTGTTCCCGGAACTAAATTGTCGTAAGTTGTTCTTACCTTATTCTAGATGTTTTCCCTGATGTGGTTATGAATGTATTCTATATTGTATTTATGTTACTTGAATATGAGTTAGATGGTTATGATGTTCATTGATTACTTCTTATCATGCATTTGAGTGTATGTGTGTTTGATTCATAGCTTACTTACTGGTTATAAGTTTTGCTTACTGGTTTATGGAAAATCCTGACTTAACTTGTATTGTCAAGGGGTGGAGTGGTGGGACTTGTATCCCTTATAGGATCACTTGGATAAGTAATTGGTTTTACTTGACATTACAGGGTTTACTTAGTTCATATTGAACTAATGCATATCTTCTTTGTTTTGTGCAGGTTTGTTAGGTGACGACAAACTGGTTACGCCAACTAAACCATGACAAGTTACCTATGCTAAACTACTTCATTAATTTAGAAGACAAAAAGGATCAAAGTCCTAACTAGCATTTATTGCTGCTACTGTTGGTGTTTATGGTTTATGCATGGATGGGTTTATTTAAACCTATGTTTAACTGGTTATCATTAAAACTATGGTTCTAAGACTTCATAACTTGGTTCCTATGCGTAGTATTTAAAATATATGCTTGGAGTATTTTTATGTCCAAAGGTTTGGAAGGATTAAGTCTCAAGACTTAGCCATGATGTAATTAAAGGTTAAAGTTTTTATACCATAAGTTAATGTATATAGGGCCATTCATGGCATAATCCAAATGCCATGAATCATGGCTTATCCTAAGTCAACGATGCCAATGATGGGGGTTACAATGTGCAAGGATTTACAATTACCAAGTCGTGATTTGAAGTTTAAGAACTATAGACATGCCAGATAAAAATCGACGTAGTGGTGGACAAGGTGGCGGAGTAAATGCTGTTCGGGATGTGTGGGTCTCAAGCCCTAAGCTTGGACTATCGTGGAATATTGGGTAATTTGGAATTTCATTGGGTGAGCTCTATTCGGCTCTCTGGTTGTGGTCTCTTTGTGAAGTTTGGCTCGCTTCTATGCTCGGGAAGGTATGCTCTCCATTCTGGTTTTTGCAGCATTGTTTAATAGTTGTTTCAGTTCAGAGGATTGGCATACTTCTCACATCTCGTCATCCTTTGGTTGCAGGTAGTAGGATTCACTTGCACGGGTCGTGGGTCTTCTCTGGTTGCCGATGCATTACCCTTCACGGGTAAGCCCTGCATAAACAAGTCTAAACGTGTTCCTCTGTGTATGAGAATTTTGACAGAGCTTTGAGCTTGTCGTTAGATGAATGAATACTTGTGTGGGTTAGGGGTTTCGACTATGTATAGGTTTGTTGTAAATAATGAAAAGCATCCAGAGATGCGTATACAGTTTGGGGATTTTGTTTTTGGGTTTGGTTTTGGCGCCTTCGAGCCATGATATCACGACTTTGCTCTGTAATAATTTTGGGTTGATATTTTTAACTTGTGACGGTGATGATTAAAGCATACTTAGCGTTTTAGTTATAATGTTGGGTTTTGATAATGGTGGCAACACCATTGATTGCAATGGCGCATTGGCTTGGAAATGCGACTGTGTAGTTTATTTTTTACTTATAATATAAATTATGGTGGTTGAATATAATGCATTCGCTGATGTGTATCAATCGTAGATACGGTTCTTGCTTGGAAAGGTTTTGACTCTATGTAAATTTGATGTCTGTAATTTTAACTTCTTGTTTGGGTTTTTAATAGAGTTTTTTGGCTTTAAAGTCGCGCCTTTGCTGGCAATGGCACTCTTTCCTTTTAGCTTAGCGACTATGTAGATATTAGTGAAATGTTGATTTATGGTGATTTACGATTTTGTTACTTTCCTGTGCATTAAGTTTTGGGGATTGCTGTGAATCGTGGTGATTAACCTTTTGATATGAATGTTGTTGCTATGCTTAGCATAGACAATGGTTAATTTGTTTATGGTTTAAGTTGATGGATTATTTCTTGTTTCTCGGTCATGAGCCACGAATGATTACAGTGTATAAAATTTGGGGTTTATACTACTGTGTGGAAAATGTTTGAATGTGATCTACAATGTGTATTTTTTTTTGGTATTTTAATGTGTGGAAACATTGGCGGGGAAATGAATTTGATCTGCGGTTAATTCTTCTTGCATTTAAATGTTATTAGCGTAGACTGTGTGGAATAAATACAAGTTTTTACAGCGTTGATAAACCGTGGCGAATCGAACCCTATGGGATTCAATGTTGATTCGTTGTTGGAATGTAACCCTTGTTTTTATGTCGTGATCTCATAGGATTCAATCCTGGGCTATGTGTGTTGTAAAGGATGTGTGTGTGGATATTTTGGTTTGGCATGAATGCCAACAAGATTCAATCATGTAACCTCTTGATTTATGTGATATATGTTAATGTATTTTATATTAGGTTATGGTTGATTTCTTATGTTGTAATTTATTGAGAGATACCATTTTGATAATGTATCTTGTGTTAGGTTATAAAGTATATATTATGGTTATGAAATATGAGGCACTCGTGCCTACACACCTTAGAGGTCTTGATAGCTTAGCTTGGCATTCGATGTTGTTGTTTATAGTTCTGTTTTATGATATTTTATTTAAAGTGTTAATCATTTATATTTATGTTATAATCCTCTGCATAGAGATAATAGTTTGGTTTATTTATAATTAATATAAACCTGCTGGCAATATGAAATATGCCACCAGAGATAAGATATAGGCTCTGTTTTTAAATAGTTCTAGGTTTTGGAACTTGAATTTACAGACAGGAACTAAATTGCAGAAATGGAATAGAAAACAAAACCCTTCTATAGATAACCCTAATGATGCTTATCTTGTTATGCTTAAATATATTAGAATAGCCTGGTAAAATAGAAAAGGATAACCTAACCTTTGATAAAAGAAATATATCAGTTAATAAACAATGAGTTTAACCTGCAAGTACAGAAAGTATAAATGCAGAAAAGATAACCTAGATTATAGCAGACAATTAAATAATCCTTCAGAATTCAATCTACTCCAAATAGTAAAACTTGTGTAGTTTGCAAGGGAAAAATCAAGAACCTCATACCTGCAAGATTAAGTTGTTTTAATGGCTGAAAAATCCTGCACACTCAAATACCCAGCATTAAAAAAAATCATAGACAGATCTGACTTCTGTTTAGATAACTGAATAACTTGGGAACTACCACGTTCCACCCAACAATGACCCAGGACCGTTCCTAGTTTCAATCTGGATCCCCTCGAGCTGGTTCCAACATGCAAGTAGCTTAGAGCTCATAAGGTAAGGCTTCCCTATATGGGATATCAGGTTCTGAATCAATTCTCCTTCTTCCTCTTAGGAAAAAATGTTCTCCAAGAACTCTCTTGAGAATAATCAGGTAGAATTATGGAATAAAAAAAAGATCTCCAAGCCTCTCTTTGGATTAGGTTTTTATAGGCAAACTTTTAAGTCAAAAGGGGCAGTTAAGTCAAGAATCATTTGATTTCTTAATTAACCCTTTTTATTTAATTTAGGTAATTTTAATATTGAACTAGGGAACTTTTGACTAGTTCATATTTTTTACTCTTGTAGGTATTGTAATATTTAATTATCATTAGTAATAATAATAACATATGGATCCTCTCTTTATTACTTATAGCTATTAGTATTATTACTATGCTTACTCTTTATATATATATATATATATATATATATATATATATATATATATATATATCATTTGTTAACATTTTATCCTTAGGTATCATATAGTATGATCCTTAAACATATGGCACTTTTCTTTTAGCTTAGTCACTTTCTTTAATAAGGCCTTCAAGTAGGGGTTAGGTCAAATAGGTTAGGAAACTATAAATCTCCTTGCATGTTGAATTCCCTTGTATAACATGGTAGTTCTTCAGTATTTGATGAGATACATAAATTCAAAATTTCATTTAATCACTTAAAAATCAGTCAGATGAGATCAATGTTTTATTCGAGTCATTTTTCACTCGACATATTAATTCTTTTTAGTAACTCCTAGCGGTTATCCAAAGCCCATACTAAACGGTAAAAACAGGGAGTTACAAACTTAGTGCAATTCCAGAGCTCCTTGTTCAACACTAATGCTAGGATGTACTTGTACGATACACCTAGGTATACAATGGCCAAGGATCTGATGTTCCGGAGATTAGGATCCACATCAATTTGGAAGGCTCCAGGGCTTATGCCCAACAATTCCAATTTATCATTTCATGTGCTTCAGAGCTTTACTCTCAACACAATTGTCTCATAACTCATGTGTTCCAGAGCTTCTCACTAAACACAAATATAAATACTCATGTGCTCCAGAGCTTCTCGCTCAACACAAAACATCAAATACCCATGTGCTCCATAGCTCCTTGCTCAACAAAAAACATTAAATACCCATGTGCTCCAGAGCTCCTTGCTCAACACAAAACATCTCATCAATCATGTGCTTCAGGGTCCACGCCTAAAACATGAAATCATATATATAAAAACATATGCAATTGGCTTACGCCCAATATATCAAACAATCATCATGTTCATATGCAGTGGAGTCTTAGACCCAATATATCAACTAAACATCAAAGTAACATCATAATCAAATGGGATTATGCCCATAAGTGTTAGGTCAAAATTCAGGATATTACACACATCCATCCAACAAGTGATAATTGTTGCATACAATAAACAAGACATTGCTTTCTAAAACATTGTTTTGGAGGATTCGAACCCTGAGCGAAGATAAGGTCATGGAGCAAACTTTTCAAGGCTTGCACGATATCTCGATGGCCTTTGGCCTATAGTGATGATGGAAATTCCCATATGTAAGTTCAAGAAAATGGATGTTATTCTCAAAGGAAGATTAATAATGAAAATGCATCCATCCTATGATCCTAGGAAATGAGAATTTAAATCTTCTTAAAAATGCAAACATGCTAAAAAATAAAAATTTAAGTATTTGATCATACCAATCATGTCATTCATAATAATCTACATATGTGTAGTTAATACTTGTGTCATTGTATAGGTACTAGGAGATACAAAGCATATAATTAAAGTTTTAATAAATTTTATAAACTCAATACAAATCATTTTCAAGTCATATCATAACAAAAAAAATCGCAATTGCTAAATTCCCTAAGTGGCATTAGCAAGGACTATTATAGTACTAAAACAAATTAATAAACATTAAAAAACTTATTTTCATTTTTTTAAAGAACTGATATTTGAAAAAAATATATTTATCTCGAGCCAAGACTTCATTCATATCTTGTATACACTCTCATTTGATTAATAATTAAATGCTTCAATTTGTCGAGCAATTTTGTCCACATATGAATTTAGATCTAATTTAATCGTATTTGGGTCCATAAATTATGTAGGATAGTGAAAGTTAAGTTTTTTGTTGTGGACGTGTTCTTAGTTAATTTTCAATGGCTTTTCCATAATCGATGTTGGACTAAGCACCAAGCAACCAAATAGAAGCAACTATGTGTAACATGGCACTAATATTTAAACTTAATTTTAAATGTTTTAAATTTTTGTCATGATTTATATTTTGATAAATAATGTTGATGGAATCTCTTGCAACTAGGTTTGGATTATTCCTTTGTTGCTTCCTAATCATCCATTTTCAACCATCTAAAAATTTGATGGGTGAAAATTGGAGCAACCCTTCAATTGCAAAGTTATAAAATAATGGTGAATTTCATATTGAAGGGCTTGATGTGAAATTAAGTTTTTTTTGCATGGAAAAAATTGTTATGCCCTTCTATGAAGAGTAAAATGGGTCTTGAAGGGCATTGAAGGCTTCAAATTTGAACCTTGCACACAACCACCTTGAAACAAGGATATCACTTTAAAGACTCTAAACGATGTTTACTTTGACAGAGCTATTTTATTTTTTTCCATAGTTGTGGATTGTTGGATCTGATCCAACAACATTTTAGCTAGTTGATTACGCAATAAATCCAGCCAGTGATGTAACAGTTTATTTAGTTGGTCAATTCAACCATTGGGATTCTCACAATATGAATAATGAATGCATTGTTGCAACATGTATATTGAACATCATACTCATTTGTTCACAAGTTCTGGTATGTGTATTTTTTTTCACAAAGAAAGAAGCTATACCATTAATTAAAATAGTATAAATAAACAAATGGGAGAAACACCTCGCACAGAGAAACAAAAACACAAATCCGGTCATAGATAGGATTGAAAATTTTTGCTAAAACCAAAAGAGACCAAAGTCAGACAGGAATAAGATACAAAAGTTGGACCCAAATAGCATAGGGCCCAAACAGAAGAAAGAGAAAAAACCCCAGCAACCCTAGAACAATAGAGGTGAAAGATTCCCAAATGGTCCAAGGAAATGAGCTTCCCATCTGCCCAAAGCTCTTTGAAACTAAACCCTTCATCCACCAAGAGAGCTCTTTCAGAGAGGGAGTCAGCTTCCTAGTTGAACTCCTAATAAACATGGGAGAACGAGAAGTCCACAAAACCATTAATCAACAATCTAATACTGTTGATCTAGTATGAAAGGTGGATTATATTGATTTTGCATCAATTAACAACCCAATCAACAACAACATGAGCATCCCCAAAAATCTGCAAACCATCCAGGCTAAGTCCTTTTGCAAATAAAATAGAAGCATCCAAAAGCCCAAGAGTTCACCTTTTGAGTTTGACCCCAAACCACAATTCATCCACAACTTAAGAATGCTCAAATGCCCCCAAACACATGATTGCACCAACACCACAAAGAGAAAGGCCTTCTTGAGAGGAGTTATCGCATAAACCTCTAAGTTTGTCATAATTTTGTGATGGAGTAGAGCGAACCATAGAAGGGGCTTGCTAAGGAGAAATTGAAGCACCTGTAAACTCTTTAAAAGCCGCAATGCCTTTTTGACCAAGCGCAACTACATGAAAAGTGTTAAGCATTGTATTTTTAAAAATGATCTTGTTTCTCAGTTTCCATAGCTTCCAGGATATGAAGCAGGGAAGCTCCAGCCACTCTTGGGTGACCTTTTGTCGGTTTTTGAAACAATGATCTAAGGAATTACCCCCCCATAACGCCAAAAGCCCGCAACCACCAGAGATGGAGAACCAAATTGATTTCGAGAAATGACATGATACAAAAAGATGAAATGTTGATTCTTCTCCCATACGACATAGAACACATATATTCGGGTGTTATATGCCTCTTTTCATCATGTTGTCCCAAGTAAGAATGTGGTCTTCCAGGGACAGCCATATATGAAAATAATAGAGAAAGAAGAATGCAAAATATAATGGACAGAGAACGCTCCAATTGATTTCTTATTAATGTATTAAAGAATATACATTGGACCGTTTACCATTGGTAACAGAAATGATTGAATACAACAGTTTCAAACTATCTACAAACTAAACATCAAAGTAAACATCTAACATACGAGATTATTTATTTATTTCTAACACTCCCTCTTAATCTCGAGGGTTACATTATTAACTATGCCTAGATTTTGATATTGATATTGAAAAACATCTCTTCCCAAAAGCTTGGTGAAGATATCAGTTAGTTGTCCTTTAGAACCACAAAAATTGAGAAACATGTCACCACCTTTGACAAGTTCATGAAGGAAGTGAAATCGAGTGTCAATATGTTTGTTTTTCTGATGAAATACATTATTCTTTGACAAGGAAATGGCGGAGTTATTATCACAAAATATCAAAACATGTTCTTTTGTTGTATATCCAAAATCCATCATTAGTCGTTTAAGCCAAACTGCATGACATGTCATCGTTGTTGCTGCTACGCATTCTGCTTCTGCAGAAGAGATAGAAACTACGGGTTGCTTCTTGGAAGCCCATGAAATCAAATTCTTGCCAAAGAGAAAATCATATCCGGAAGTGCTTTTTCTGTCATCAATACTGGTTGCATAATCACTATTTGTGTAACCTGTGAGCATACTATTTGGTGAAGCTATGTACCACAAACCATAAGTGGTTGTACCTGCAATGTATCTTAAGATTCTTTTACCAACTATCCAATGAGAATCCTTAGGAAATTCCATAAACCTGGAAATGTAACTTGTTGCATATTCTATGTCAGGTTTTGTAGTAGTAAGATGCATAAGACTACCAACAAGTTATTTATACAAAGTAGAAGTAACTACTGACCCCAAATCATCCTTGCTTAACTTTGTGCCAAGAGCAATAGGTGTGTCAGCAGGTTTACACTTTTCCATCTTAAAATTTTTCAAAACATCAGTAGCATATTTTTGTTGACTAATGCATATACCATGATTAGATTGTTCTACTTCAATGCCTAAGAAATACTTCATTAATCCAAGATCTTTCATTTCAAACTCACTTTTTATGGCTGCTTTAAATTCACCTAACATCATGTTTCCTATGTAGATCATGTCGTCAACATAAAGACATAGGATAAGAATTTTACCTTGATACATAACGTAGGCTCATTGTTGCTCCTAATGAAACCATCTTTTGGTAAATACTGATCAATTCTACTGTACCAAGCTCGTTGAGCTTGCTTCAAACCATACAAGGCTTTCTTCAATTTGTACACTCGATGCTCTTGTCCTTTGACTTCAAATCCAAGTGGATGATACACATACACTTCTTCATTTAATACTCCATTTAGAAAGGCAAACTTTACATCCATTTGATAAATAGGCCACTTATTTTGTGCTGCAATGTCCAACACAAAACGAACAGTGTCCAATCTTACTATAGGTGCAAAATTTTCACCATAATCAATGCCAGGTTGTTGTGAAAAACCTTTGGAAACTAACCTTGCTTTGTGTTTATCAATCTCACCTTTCTCATTCAGTTTTGTTTTATAAACCCATTTAACACCTATGACATTTTTATCTGCAGGTAGATCAACTAAATCCCATGTATTATTTCTTTCAATAGCTTCAATTTCATTATTCATTGCATCTACCCATTCTTTTTGCTTTGCAGCTTCATCAAAACAAGTAGGATGAGATGAGAAAAATGCAATTGGTACTACATCTTGATCATATATATCACTCAAACTTTTCATTTTTTGTTGTGTATGATCAAAATGTGAAACACTTTGAGATGAAGAATCATTCTGAGATGAAGAACTCCTTTCATTTTGAACTTGCAATCTTGGTAGGTGTGTTGTAGGTGCTTTATGTTCATCTAAATCAAGAAAAGGATTATGAGATGTATTGTTTTCCATTCCATTCCATGATTGATCTTCCATGAATTTAACATCTCTACTTACTAGAAATTTCTTAGTGACGGGATTATATAATCTGTATGCTTTCAACTATTCACTATAGCCAATAAAAATGTACTTCTCACTTCTATCATCAAGCTTTTTTCTTAGTTCTTCGGGAACATGAGAAAAAGCAACGCAACCAAATATTCTGAAATGAGAAACAGTTACCTTTAATCCACTCCATTTTTCTTCGGGTACCTTACCTTGAACACTGGAAGTTGGTGATCTGTTCAGTATGTAAATGGAATATGCAGCTACTTTAGCCCAATAATATTTGGATAATTTTCTTGTTGTAAGTAAACTCGTGGCCATGTTCATGATGGTGCGATTCTTTCTTTCTGCCACTCCATTTTGTTGTGGAGTATATCTAGCAGTCATTTGTTTTTTTATACCACGTTGTTTACAAAAATCAACAAACTCTCTAGAATCATATTCTCCTCCTCCATCAGATCTCAAAACTTTGACAAATTTGCTACTTTGTTTCTCTGCTTCAACCTTGAACTCTTTGAAATATGTGAAATTATCTGAGTTGTAAAACCAATTTCCTGCTAAAATCATCAATAAATGTCAAAAAATAAAAACTTCCACTAATTGACTGATTTTGCATAGGTCCACATAAGTCTGTGTGAACTAACTCTAAGCAATATTTGGCTATATAAGACGCTGATGGAAAACTATGTTGCTGATGTTTTCCTACTATGCAACTTTCACAAGAAGGAGTCTTGTTAATCGAAGAAGGAAATCTCATGTAGGGTCAGATCAACCACAACCAACCCAACCAACACCTCCAGCATCTAGTGGCTCCTACACTTAGCAGGACTGCCAAATTTGGCCCTCGGCCAAATTCTGCGCTAAAATTGCCTCCCCACAATTTTGCTCCCGCAACAATGCTTCCGCAACGGGATTTCCACACACAGGACGCGGGATACGGGATGCGCAATCAATGTCTCGAAGTTGCTCCCCCACAACTTTCCTTCCGCAAGTGGGTTGCGGGATGCGAGACCAACTTTTCGATGCTGCCCCTTCGCAATTATCATCCGCAACTCTTTCCTTCGCAATTTTCTAGCCGTCAGATTTGCCTACGGACTCATTCTTCCCCGTTCACTTTCTGCAAAAACTGGTTAAGGAAAAAGTCTACACACTGCATCGATTGATCATGGAATCGATCAATCCATCCTGCAATCTCTAAGGTTAATTATCCTAAGAATTCAACACATGCATCTACAACCTATTTCATTCATTCACTCAACAATTTAACATTTGAATCCATAACCCCATAGAAATACACAGATGTTCAGGAAACCGTCAAAGTCGGTCCTTCACGGATTCACAGTTCAAAATAGTAAATGCATCTAGGCTAAATACTCTTCAAACACACAGTTAACCTTCTATTAAGCAAACACACTAACATACAGTCAGCTCTCTTCTTCAATTTATTAAAATATTTACAAGCATAATCAAACGCAGGTCTGTCCGTCTCTTTGCAAACTCGAAATTCTAATACTAAAGAGAAGAACCCTTCTCCCCTCTCTAAGATGTCTATTTAACCATAAACTGTAACCTCCTACAACCCAAGTGGTCCTGCAACTGAAAACAAACAGAAACGGAGCATGATGAAAATGCCCCTGTCCAAAAACAAACAAACTGTACTTTATCTCCACACAGGGAGTCATGATGCACAATCACTCCTACAGGTGCTAACAAACTATGACTCAGAAAAATAGTTAAAAATATGCCACAGCATGTGACCAACTCATCACATTGATGGAATGCCACGATGCTCCTGTATCAGACTTGCAAAACTGAAAATTTATGAACCCCTGTTCTTTAGGTCAGCTACAGTGAAACCCTTGGATTCCAACTCTGCAGCGCTCATCCAAGTAGAATCCTCTATTGGTCACTTCTTCCATTTGACCAAATACTCCAGATAGTCCTTCTTCCTTGTACTCGTTACCACTTTAGTGTCCAGAATGGCCTCAACTTCCAATGGTTGTGCCACAGGCATCTGCCCCACCCATTGTAAGTCTTCAGTAGGATCCTCACCTTTTGTAAAGGTTCCAGTAAGGATATAGATCTGCAACATTAAATATTGGTGAAATACCCACTCCATTAGGCATCTCTAACTCATAAACATTTGCTGAGAATTTTCTGAGTATCCTGCAGGGTCCAACCTTCTTCATCTTCAGCTTGTTATACTCTCCATTTGGAAATCTGTCTCTCTTTAGATATCCTAAGACCAAATCCCTTACTTCATAGTTCTTCTCTCTCCTTTTGGAATCTTCTCTGCCCTTGTAACTGTTGTTACTCTGTTGTAACCTTGCTTTAACTTGCTCCTGCAATTCACTGATCATCGTTGCAAACTCTTCTCCATCGGCACTCCTCTTCTCCAATTGACCTAAGTCACGAAGTTCACACACTCCTCTTGGATGCATTCCATACATAATTTGAAATGGACTCATCCCTATACTTCTGTTTGGTGAATCACTATAAGAAAACTCAGCTTGAGCTAATACTCTATCCCACTGCTTAGGACTTTCTCCAATCAGACTTCTCAACATTTTCCCCAAACTCCTATTAAGTACCTATGTCTATCCATCAGACTGTGGGTGATATGTTGAACTGAAGTTTAGTTTGGTACCCAACTTCTTCCATAAGGTCCTCCAGAAATGACCTGTGAACTTCACATCTCTGTCTGATACAATGCTTTAGGTAAACCATGTAGTTCACACATTCATTGAAATTTTTTTAGCAATGTGTGTGGCATCACTAGTCTTGTAGCATGGAGTGAAATGTGCCATCTTAGTGAATCTATCAACAACTACAAAGATAGAATCATGTCCCTTCTGAGTTTTTGGCAAACCTAGAATGAAATCCATACTCACAGAATCCCAAGGCCTAGTTGGAATAGGCAATGGTGTGTACAACCTTGTGTTCTGGCTTCTTCCTTTATCATGCTGGCATACTCTGCATCTTCTTACAAACTTCTCAACTTTAGACCTCATCCTTGACCAAAAATAGAAATGACCCAACTGTCCAAAGGTTTTATCACTTCCAACGTGACCTACCATACCTCCATTGTGTTTTTCACGTATCAAGTTCTCTCTCATAGAACACTTTGGTATACACAGATTACTATTTTTATAGAGTAAACCATCTTGTACCACATACTCCATCCATGGCTCTCTGTCCACCTCCACTGGATTCTTACAAGCCCTGTAAGCTTCCTGGAAATCAATGTCAGTTTCATACAAATCCCTTAAATGCTCAAATCCCAAGACTTGGATCTGATTCTCTTGCATAATCAACAATCTTCTACTTAAAGCATCATCTAGTCTATTTGACTATCCACTTATGTGCTTCAACACAAAGGTAAAGCTCTGTAACAACTCAACCCACTTGACATGTTTTAGGTTCAACTTAGGTTGCTGCATAATGTACTGTAATGCATGGTTATAAGAATACAACACAAATTCTCTAGGAATTAAATAATGTCTCCAATGCTTCATTGCTTGAACAATAGCATAAAACTCCTTGTCATAAGATGAATACTTCTGCTTTGCATCATTCAACTTCTCACTGAAATACGTTATAGGCCCGTCCTCCTGACTGAGTATAGCTCTGATTGCTACCCCACTGGCAACACACTTTACTTGGAAAGGGTGTTTGAAGTTTGGCAATTTCAATACTGGTTGTTCAGTGATCTTCTTCTTGAAGAACTAAAAACTCCTTTCAGCCTCTATTGTCCATTGGAATGGTTATCTATCCTTCTTGATTGTCTCGACAATAGATGCACAAATACCATTGAAATTCTTTATAAATTTCCTATAAAAGCTTGCCAATCCATGAAGCTCCTTACCTCAAATATGTTCTTAGGTGAAGGCCAATCAATGATTGCTTGCACCTTTTCTGGATCCATCTTCAACCCATCTCTTGAGATAACAAAACCTAAATATACTAGCGTTGTCTTCATGAATGTACACTTCTTCACATTTACCAACAACTTTTCCTGTTGCAGCCTCTCTAAAACATATCTTAGATGCTCTTCTTCTGTTTTGATGAAAACCAAAATGTCATCAAGGTAAACTATCACAAACTTACCTATGAAATCTCTCAAGACTTCATTCACTAATCTCATGAAAGTGCTTGGTGCTTTGGACAATCCAAATGGCATGGCCAACCACTCATCCAACCCCTCACATGTCTTGAAGGTTGTCTTGTGACTCATCTCCTTCTCTGATTTTGATATGATGATATCCACTCTTCAAATCCAGTTTTGAAAAGCATGTTGCCCCAATTAGGCAGTCCATCATGTCATCCATCCTTGGTAATGGAAATCTATATTTGATGGTAATCTTGTTAATTTCTCTGGAGTCAGTACACATTCTCCACTCACCATCCTTCTTTGGTGTTAGTACATCTGGTACTGGACATGGACTCAGACTCTTCTGGACCAATCCTTTGTCCAACAATACTTGGACCTATTTCCTCAATTCTTCATTCTCTTGAGGTGTCAACCTATATGCTGCCTTGTTTGGTAAACTAGCTCCTGCAATAAAATCAATTTGATGACTTATATCCCTCCTTGGTGGTAGCTCATTGGGTAAATCATCCACCATGTTGTCACTAAACTCACTCAGCATCTCTCAAATCTCCTTAGGTAGATTTGTCACGTTAGTATTCATTGTCATCACTCTCGATTTGCATACCATAGCATAGCTTAACTCCTCCTCCTAAATCTGTTGTAAATATTCTTTTCCTGACAGCATCAGAACTTTGGGTGATGATTGTCCTGATGTACCACCTTCTTGCAAAGGGTGAAGTACATGTCTTATCCCATTTTGTTCAAAATTATGATAGTTACTCCTACCATCATGAGTCACTCTCTTATCAAACTTCCACGGTCTTCCTAATAGTATATGACAAACATCCATGGGTATAACATCACACATAATCTTGTCCTTATATGGACCTATTTGGACATCAACTTCACACTGCTCACTTACCAGGATTTGATTTCTTTTATGTAACCAAGATACTTTGTATGGAACAGGATGCTTGGTCCTATTCAAACTCAACTTCTCCACCATCTCTGTAGAAACAAGATTGTCAGTACTCCCACTATCAATCACCATCTTATAGCACTTCCCTTGGACTTTACACATGGTCTTGAATAAATATTTTCTTTGAGAAGGATGTGCTTGCTCCTTCTCAGGTTTCAACAAGACTTTATTCATCATCAATGACTGTCCTGTCTCTGGCAAAAATTTAGCCACTGTCGACTATTCTTGTTGCTTCTCATTCTGAGCTACATAGGCTCCCCTCTGTCCTACGTCTTCCTTCTCTGGACATTCAAACGATCTATGCCCCAACTGGTTGCATTTGTAACACCTATAGATAGTTCCTCTGCCTCTACCTCCTTGGTAAGTTCCTCTTTTGCTAGAGTCACTTCCTCTACCATGCTGCTCTTGCTGGTTAGAGTTACCAAACTCTCCTCTCTGGACTCTAAATCTTCCTCTTCCAGCTGTTTGTCCTCATCCTCTCGTCGAACCTCGACCTATGTTGAATCTCTGCTTCCTCGCTATCTTTTCTTCTGCCCTTAAGGCACATTTATACACCTCCTCCTTTTTTCTAGGTGATATCATGCCGATCTATTCTTGGATATCCATCCTTAGACCATTGACATACCTAGCAGCCTTCTCTACTGACTCTTCAACATATCCTGCCCTTAGGTTTACTTTGTAGAACTCTTTAGTGTACTCTGTCACTGTTAACAATCTTTGCCTAAGGTTTTGTACCTGTCTATACAAAATTAACTGATAATATTTGGGCAAGAACTTCGCCCTCATCTTCGCTACCATTCTATCCCAGCTCTTTATCAACGTCTTATTCTTTCTCCTTCTTTCATCTTGCACACTATCCCACCATAAGGATGCATGCCCTTTCAACCTTGTCACAGCCAATATGACTCTCTTGTCTTCTTCAACCTCGCCATACTCAAACTACTTATCCAACTCACTTATCCAGTCAATGAGATGCTCAGCAATGAGACTTCCATCGTAGGTTGACAAATCAGGTTTCATCCTTGACGTTGCTCCTAGAATCGATCTGAAATACCTTAACTCAGGCGTTTCCTGCATAGGTTCAACTTCTTCTCTTTGCTCTTCATCCTCAGGTTCACTTACATCCCCTCCTTTTGGATTTCTTCGTTTGTCGGTCTCCATGGATTCCAGATGTGCTCATAGCTCCCTCACTTCCTCCATAAACTCTGCGTTTGCCTCCGGTCGACCTTTATCACAACCTCGCATTCTGCCTATGTGTGCAGCCATCCTCTTACACTAAGCCTCTGCAATAACAGTTCTCTTTCACACTGTTACAACTTACCTCGCCAAGCCCCTTCTATGTAATTAGTCTTTTGGCAACGGGCTTTCTATACACGGGATGCGGGATGCGCGATCAATGTCTCGAAGTTGCTCCCCTGCAAATTTCCTTTCGCAACGGCTCTTTCGCAAGCAGGTTGCGGGATGCGAGATGCACGACCAACTTTTCAACGCTGCCCCTTCGCAATTCTCTTCCACAACTCTTTCCTCCGCAATTTTCTAGCCGTTATATCTTTTCCTACGGACTAAATCTCCGCCATTCATTTTCTGCAAAAACTGGTTAAAGAAAAAGTCTACGTGTTGCGCCAATTGATCATGAAATTGATCAATCCAGCCTGCAATCTCTAAGGTTAATTATCCTAACACCTCAACACATGTCTCTACAACCTATTTCATTCATTCGCTCAACAATTTAACATTTGAATCCATAACCCCATAGAAATACACAGATGTTCAGGAAACCGCCGGAGTCAGCCCTTCACGAATTCATAGTTCAAAATAGTAAATGCATCTAGGCTAAATACTCTGCAAACACACAGTTAACCTTCTATTAATCAAACACACTAATACACAGTCGGCTCTCTTCTTCAATCTATTAAAATATTTACAAGCGGAATCAAACGCAGGTCTTTTCGTCTCTCTGCAAACTTGAAATTCTAATACCGAAGAGCAGAACCCTTCTCCCCTCTCTAAGCTGTCTATTTAACCTAAACCGTAACCTCCTACAACCTGAGTGGTCCTACAATTAAAAACAAACAGAAACATAGCATGATGAAAATGTCTCTGTCCAAAAAACAAACAAACTGCACTTGATCTCCACGCAGGGAGTCATGATGCGCAATCACTCCTACAAGTGCTAACAAACTATGACTCATCAAATAGTTAAAAATATGCCACAACATGTGACCAACTCATCACATTGCTGGCATGCCACGATGCTCTTGCATCACAATCCTTTGACCATACTTTGTTTTTGTAACAAACTCATACTTTTGACTGGTGAATGACCATAGCGATAATACCATAATTCAGTTTCATTTGCATTAGAAATATTACATGCAAACATCTTTCCACTTCACATTTCTAATGGAAACAATATGTTCTTCGTCATATAAGTTTTGGAACAAATTTTCTATTTGGATCAAAGATCTTGCAGTAAGTGTCGTGGAAGTTAACATCATAACCGTGCGTCATTAGTTTTCCTATACTTTATAGATTGTGCTTGAGATTTGGTACATAATAAACATCATAAATATGTTTCACTTCATCATGCTTTGTTAAAACTGGAACAACACCTTTTCCGGAAGCTTTAACTAAATGATCATCACCCAAACTAATTGTAGTAGTAGTAGATGTATCAAGATTAAAAATCAAATAATTGTGACCAGTCATATGATTGCTACATCCACTATCTAGCAACCAAATATTTTTGTCAAGAACTTGCTTAGAGACTTGACATGAAAGAAACATTGCATCAAATGTTTCAATTTTTGTAACGTTAGCTTTATGTTTATACTTACAACATTCAGATATATAATGACCATACTTCTTACAATACCGGCATTGAATTTTTTATTTGTATATCCATCTTTGGCTATGATCTTGTGAAGACGATCCTGACTGCTTTGACTTGTCCTTCGTTTGTTCTGGTTTATCTTTTGACTGAGAACGTCCTCGACCACGTCCTCTTTTTCCACGAAATCCTGTGCCTCTTCCTTTGTCCGTGGAAATCTTAGACTGAAATGCATGTTCTAAAGTACCAACATCCAAGTTCATCCTTGCTTCATGAGATAATAATGAACCAGTCAATTCTTCTATAGAAAAATTAGTTAAATCTTTTGACTCAAGAATAACAGTGACTACTATTTCAAATTTCTTGGGTAAACATCTTAGAAATTTTTCAACAACTCTTTGATCAGTCAGTTCCTTTTCACCATTAGATCTAAGTTGATTCACAATACCCATAACTTTAGTCATGAACTGATCAACACTTTCTAATTCAATCATTCTGAGGATTTCAAATTGAATCCTAAGGGTTTGAAGTCTAACAGTTTTTACTTTGTCATTACCCTTATAATCCATTTTAAGAATATCCCAAGCTTCTTTAGCACTCTTAGCACCAAGGATTTTAGGAAATATAGAATCATCTAATGAAACTAAAATGCATGATTTTGCTTTTCCCTCCTTTTTCTTAATTTCTTTTAATTTGTTTCTTTGAGCAACAAAGATAATTGCAATAGTATTTGAATCAGGTTCTGTAAACCCTGTTTCAACACAATCCCAACATCCTTGACCTTGCAAAATGACTTTAACTTTCTCACTCCAAAAATCATAGTTGGGACCAACTAGAGTTGGTGCTTGAATTGACCAAGAACCAGAAGACATTGGTTTTATTCACAAAAATCAGCCACAATAAAATATTTGATATAACTCCCAGGTTTAAATAAACCAATCTTTCATATAACTCCAATGTTGACTTTCAAATTTCAACCCAATTTTTTTTTCTTATAACTCCTGGATTTAAAAAAACTTTGTTTAATCACTTTCAAAGTAAAAAAAAAATTGCAACTCCAGAAATTCACAAAATTTTATTTTTCTTTACTAATTCCAAAATTAAAATATAACCAATTTATCCCAGTAACTTTCTCCACATTAGCTTTACATTCATGTAAATGTTGTAAAAACTAATTTCAGAATTCCAAACTGAATATGTATTTTGTACTCAATAATGATAAAAAACAAATTATCTTTCAGAAATTACCGAACTACTAACAAGTATAAAGCCGATAATTATTGCAGCGGTGCTAGAAACTTTACCAGGATCACCAGAAGCGTTCAGGCTGTATTCTTTATACACGGTCAGCAAGTGGGCGCCTATAGCATCAATCTCTTCTCGCAACCTAAAGCTCTAATACCGTGAAAATAATAGAGAAAGAAGAATACAAAATATAATGGACAGAGAATGCTCCATTTGATTTCTTATTAATGTATATAATAATAGACATTGTACCGTTTACTGTTGGTAACAAAAACAACTGAATACAACAGTTTCAAACGGTCTACAAACTAAACATCTAACATATGAGATTAATTATTTATTTCTAACAATAAAAAAAGGATGTGTTTTTACAGGATGTTCCATTTCCAGCAACCACCAAACCACCATCTTGCATCGACCAAACACCCATCAAACTGGTAGAAAAGCTTTCCAGTAATAGTTCCATCTTGTTTGTTATAGACCACTTTAAAGTATCATCATCATCAAGAAGCTGGATATTTCCTCATTGGAGCCCAAGGATGTAAGACGAACATTCTTTTCCTAGAGATCTTGTTAGGCCCAATTGCTCAGCCATGATCCAACCATGGATCCAAATGGTACCCTTCAGGGTCACTGCAATCTAGTTAAAAAAAGTACCCCTTCATATGGAAAAATATAAGAAGGGAGTTGGACATGTTAAATATTACTAAGCCCCTAATATAGCATCCTCCCCCAATCAGAAAACATGACCATTACCAGGAAACCATGCAAGCCAGTCCCTCAAGATATTTATAGAGCTCATTAAATCAGACCATAAATTTGATACACCCTTTAACTGAAACAACTGGCATCAAATCCATTGTAATATTGAGCATCTCTTTATATATTTTACTTTTATTACTAGACTCCAAAGACTGTTTCCAAATAGGGCGCTCCATAAACTCTTCATTGACAATGCCTTTGAGAAGTAGAAGATATTCTTGAGAGCCCACCCCCATGTCTTTGGGTCGAGCCAAACACTCCCAACTCACCAAGTGAAACTTCATCTTTTCCCTTCTGATACTTGTTAGGACTGATCTTGGAATTTTACACAAAGCCAACCAATATACTTATAGATTTTCCAACATTGATTTTTCTAGCACCATCCTTCCACCCAGGGAAAGCCACCTCTAGCACCAATGGTTTATTCGCTTGTCAAATCTCTTTAACAACTAGTTCCAGTTGCCAATTTAGTAACCATTTGGTTTGATGTAAAAGTCTAAGTATTTTGAGCCGACCAATAAGGAAGAACTTGGAAAGGAAACAAAAATCATATACTTTTGATTTCCCCATCAGTCATAGCGTTTTCTAGAAAATATTGACTTAGAATGATTTGTTGACATACCTGAAGCCGAGCAAAATAGCTTAAGAAGTCTATTGAACTGTTCCCACTCTCGGAGAGAACCAAGCCCAAAGAGCATCACATCATCCACGAACAAAAGATGAATAAATGAAAATAGGGGACCCAACTTTATACATTTCGAACAACTTTCTTGTTTTTCCTTTAAGATCAATGTACTTAAACCTTTTATAATTATCACAAAAAGCAAGGGAGATAGCGGACAACCTTGTCTAAGGCCTTGGGACACTGAGATTTTTTTTTGTTAAGTTACCATTTAACAAAATTAACTAAAGTAATACATGCCATAATCCACCTGGTAACCAGGTAAGGGAGGCCAATTTACATATGGCCTAACCGTAAAAGGCACCAATTTACTCAGTCATAAGCCTTGTTCAAGTCAAGTTTTAGGATCAAGGCTTTCTGACCCGTCTTCTTTATGTTGTGAAATACTTCTTCGTGTATGCATATCTTTAAAGGTGAGGAAGCACCTTTAAATTTCTCATATAACAAGCCACTTTCACTAAACAACACACTCTCATAAGATATATTTAGAAATGTCCCTAGCATCAGGTTTGCTATAAAATGTAAAATAATTTATTTAAAACAATTTAGATTTGTAGATGTGTAGTTTTTATTTAAAATTTAAAAAAATGATAAAAATAATTAAAATGATTGTATTTTATATTTTCGAAAAACCATAAACAACCTTAAAAAAGAGAAATCCACCTTCATTTTCTTTTTAAAAATTGAAGAAGCAAAAACAACGAATGAGAAGTTAGCCATCGAGAAACAACAAATAGACATAAGGAAAGAAATAGGTAAATAGATTTGGTAGTCCACCCATTGTAATGCCCAAAAGAAAGCTGAGAACGTCGCATTTGGCAGGATCATGTGTAGAATTGTGTTTGCATGTTTAGTAAATCATAAGTAGTTCATTTTATGTTAGTTTAATAAATTACAAGTAGTTCAATTTAGGTTAGAGAGAAATATGTGTGTTGAAAAACTAATTTTAAAATAAGTAGTTTATGAAAATAAGTAAAACATGTATTATAAATTATTAATAACGATTGAATGTTTGTTTTAAGTGAAGAGAACGATAATGTTAATAAATATATATTCTTCATATCAGGAATACTATGACATAAGGGATGCTATTTATAACTATTTATTGACATAAAAATTGTGGTATACTATTACTTATATGTTGTCAAAGATTAGCCCCAAGGGTTAGCTCAATTGGTAAGACGTGCGCACACTCTCTCATTTCAGGGGAGGTCACGAGTTCGAGCCTTGAGTCCTCTGGGGTTAGGCCTTCTGCTATGATGGCCGGCAGTTTAACACCTCTACCATCCACGAATGTGGGGAAGTATTGCTGGGTTTCCCATGGATCTTTCTATCTGAAAAATGTTGTCAAAGATTAATTGGATCATGTTTGCTAATTTTGCAATCATTATGAATGGCTTTCCAACCATTTTTTCAAGGTAAGGAGATGGCTTTGGCAGGGTTGTTTGTTGTTCTCTCTTTTGTTCCTCCTTGTTATCCAAGACCTTAGCAAAGTCATCATCTCTGCTAGAAAGGATAATAAATTTTAGGATATTAATATTTTTAAAGTTTTTTCTATTTTCAATATTTTCTTTGTGGATGATGTTCTTATTTTTGGGAAAGGTTTTATTGATGAATATGCATTCTTCAAGGACTTAATCATGTCATTCTATTCAGCCTTGGAAATGGTTATCAACTCCGAGAAATATATGTTTTTTTTTTTAATTTATGTTTTGACCCTAGAATAAGGGAGAATATCGAACTTCTATTCCCATACAAAATGGAAGCTCTTGAATCAGGTTTTAAATTTCTGGTCTAGTTCTTAAAGCCATACTCTTATAGAAAGGAGAATTGGACATGTGTAATGCCCCATATTTTGACTAGACATCTTTTCAAATAGACATGCTACATTTTGCTTAGTAAATATTGGACTGAGTTCGACAGAGTAAACCATATTTATGACATGGCATGCATGATTATATGTTGTTGCTATGTTTAAGATGTTACTATGCTTATGTTGATATATTAATTATGATGTCATGATTATGTTTATGAGCTTATTATGTTGTAATTATCATGAGATCCCTTTGTTCATAACTGTTGGTAATAACTCCCAATTGATTATTATTCCAATGCAAATGCCTATATTTATACAAATCACATGGCGGTTGGGTTTCACCTTCCGCTCAC
>LPNX010711149.1:294444-312812 GCA_001517045.1 Pseudotsuga menziesii | reverse complement strand
TTTCTTATTTCAACGATTCCATCAAACATGTGGATGGAATGGCCTTGATGTCGAATCTCCACCAAGGACAGCAGGCTTCTCTGCAACTCTGGAAGATAGAGAACATTCTTCAACAAGAAATCAGGGAATCCAGGAATCTTTAGTCGAATGGTGCCCATTCCCTTTGGTTTAATACTTGACTTATCTGCAAAGTAAACTATGCCATCTATTGTTTCATTCAGTTCTTCAAAACAATCTTTTCTAAATGGCATGTGTGATGTTGCACCAGTATCAAGCAGCCAACAATCTTTATAAGATGAAAGTGAAGTCATTTCATTAATTCCAAGATTACAATGTGCAACAATACAAGAATCAGAAAATTTACTAGCATCTTGGTCATCTATCTTCTGGTTATGCTTGTCTTTGATTGAGTCCCATGAAGCCCAACACTGATCTGATGTGTGCCCAGTTTTTCCACAACGCTTGCACTGCAAATCTGATCTTTTGCTTATGCCCCCTCTGCCTCTGAAATTTCTTCTTCCTCTGCCTCTTTCTTTGCCTGAGAGAGTGGCACCAACTACAGATGCTGAATATTGCATCTTTTACAACTGTTAGTGTAATGAACTTAATATGACAAAGAGAATGAGATAATAGAAAAAAACAAAAACCTTGCAGGTCTACAACCTCTGCCAAGGCGATTTACAATATTAATATGCTGTCAACAAGTTCATAAGCAAATTTTTAGCACCAGTCAACGATCTCAGCTATATGAAAGAAGCAGGTCTAAGTCTCTGCTACTTTTTACAATACAGTCTATGTATAATTACAGCTGCACTAGCTAGAAATAAGCTCTATTCACTATGCAGGTATATGTCACTGCCAAAGTATTTACATCAGTCTAAGACAATTTTGCAGCAATACAATTTATATGGCGGTGTACAAACATAAAAAATAAGTTCTGCAACAATATTTTCAATTCTTCATAGACATCACTAAAAAATCTAGGGTTTATGAATCAATACTAATGGAACAGCACTCCATATGCAGTCGAAGTCTGTGACAGGAATGCGCAACTCTAACAATATTCACGCATCTGGCAGGTGGATATTGGAAGCAGTCTTCATGCACTTAATGCTTCATAGCTCCACCTCAAATCTCAAATGGAACGTGCAGGATGAGGTCGAAGTTGCAATGATAAACATTGAATGTCAAAAAAGATTCACAGCCCCATACATTAGACTTCACTTGGCAGCATGGAAATGCACGTAATATAATACAGGGTTCTCTAAAAGCAAAAAGCTCATATTCTTCAACGCTTCAGCTCCTATCCTTCAACTCCAATACACAGCATATACTCAACCCATATAGATTCAATATATTTTCAGCGCCAATATAGATTCAAACCTTCAACGCATTCAACGCAGAATCAATAGGCCTGCGAGTCTTCACGGTCTCAACGCATTTGATGAAGCGTATTCAAAGATGGGGTTTCACAATAAACTTCCCGCATAAAACTAGGGTAAATTTAGGGTTTGCAGTGGTGAGATATCAGTTCAACGCAGTGGAATGTAGCTCGCGTTTTTTTTTCTTCAGCGAATTTTACAAAACTAAGAACGAACTATAGTCATACCACTCAGGTCATAGCTCCACGCTGGTGTAAACTCAACAGAAGTTCATGTCTCTTTAGGAAATCGGCGCCAGAGGTCACGTCTTTCCACGCTGGTCCTGTCCCAGTCTCCACGCAGGCTCCAACGCAATCTCTCCATGCAGGCTCCAACGCAGTCACACCAAATCGCAGTCTTCAAGCAAGGCTGTAGTAGTAGATACAAGCTGTCGAGCCCCACCTTTTCCAGCACGCTCCTCTACAATCTGGTCGTGGACGTTTTAGAGCTTCAAAACATGGGTCGCAGCTCTCACAACAAATTATTGTTCAGGATTCACGCAGGTCTCCTTCACGGCAGGCACACGCAGGCTTCATGCTTCAGCAAGCTTCAACGTTGATTGCAAGATTGCAAGCAGCTCCAACGCAGGCTATCTCCAGTCCACGCTCAACGCAGGCTATCTCCAACTCTTCATCCGTGTGCCATCAGCATATATCAGTCACAATATTTTGCAATCACGCAATATATATAATATCAGTCTTCAACATATGCATTATATTAATCTCCAGCACAGGCTCTTCAACGCAATAAATCAACGCATATATTCTCAGTCACCGGTAACTCCAATACAGCAGCATATATCATACACAGCAGTCATCAAATATACAGCAAAGAAATCGCAGCAGTATTTGCAGTCTCAAAAGCATTCAAACTCATGCAGCACATACAATGCCAAACAACTGCAAACCAGCGATGGAAACCCCTAGGGCTCGGCCTTGACAAAACGCAGGAGAGGAGTCTCACTCACAAAAACGCAGCACAATTAAACTCCACGCATAGTTCAATGGTGGAAATTAGGGTTAGGTATCATTATACATCAAACGTATGAGCAGAAAATAAACGCACATAATGAATGCGCGCAGGGGCAGACTGGCGATGGGCAGGCAGCCAGGAAGCCTGAAATAGATATGGCAGAACGAAGGTCTGGCAGGCAGGAGTTATGGCAGATAGCCCTGCTCTGATACCACTTGTTGGTAATAACTCCCAATTGATTATTATTCCAATGCAAATGCCTATATTTATACAAATCACATGGCGGTTGGGTTTCACCTTCCGCTCAGCCTGTTTGGCTTCCTACTATTTATTTATTTATTTATTTACATTATATAACCCTAACGGATTATATTCTAACAATAACGATAGTGTATGTTTAAGTGTCGTCCTTGATGAAATGTGATATATTTGATGTGGTACGTGGATACCAACCCATGGTGTGATCAATTGAATAATTTATGTGATGAAAGGAAATGATGTTGATAATATGCACCAACTCATGATTGAATGGAGATATTGTTATGAATGTATGTTTTCAAAGTTCTAATCTGCAGGACACGGGGGCTATGTAATAACTAGATACTTGATATGAAGTGTGGTATAGTACCTATTTTGCATAGAGCCTTATTTACCAAAGTTGATGACACAATGACACTAACCAATAATCTTGATAACAACAAAGTATGGTTTTGATAGGGTATAGACCCAGGATGTTGAGAGGGATGGATGTATGTTCCACCCTATGTTTCTATAATACTCGAGGTCGTGGAAGGGCCATGCTAAGAAACACACCCCAAGTTGTCGTGATGACGACAGTCAGATGCCTGCTAGGAGAGCCTAGGTCCGCTAGCTAGTCGATGCTACCTCTCTCAGGTTTTATGTGGTGAGGTCATTATAGATGGCATCCACTTTTGTACTAGCAGAGGAAGGAAAGGGAGGATGCAGATGTAGGTTAGGATGGGAGGATATGTTACTTAGTACTGTTGAGGGTGGGTATTCCCTGATCCGAAGTTGGTGGTATTGGGTACCCGCCTTGTTTGACCGGTTAAGTTAATAAGAACATACATACAAGATATAAATCATAAAAGGGAGTAACTATTAAATAACTGAGAATGTTAAAGCAATTATATTATATATGAATACTTGTTTTGTTTGCGTGAAGGATTATTAGTATTAGTTAGTAGTTAAACATATGAAATATGATGTATGTTTATAGTACATGTTCGACCTGTGCATGTACTAGCCATGCATACACACCTTGCACATGCCCGCTAGTATTAATATACAAATACGTAACATGTCGAATAATCATATAAGTTGTAGTAGGAAAATATGATAGCTATGCATTGATAAAATTCAGATAATGTATGTTTCGTTATTGGATAAGTGTAAGAATAAATCAATTAATCTATTCGTTAATTGTATGTAAACATTGTAATAAGCAATTAAGATAAGTGTCGTCAATTTGATATGTCGCTGATAAACATTAACTTTGGAAAGTTGTACTATTTAACGATTAATTGTGATTAATTAAACCATTTTACCTACCTTGTTATTCATAAAATGTGTACTAAACTAGTGCTAGGGTACTTAATCAATTAAACAAATAAATTATTTACCATAATTAATATTATTATTTGTTTCTTTTTTATTATTAAACTATAATTTCTAATAACAATCTCTCCATTACAAAAAAAAAAAACATAAGTGAAAATGTTGGATATTTCAATTACTAAATTAAATATTACAATTGTGATTGATCGAAAGGTATTATTAATTTATTGGAGGTATAATTAATTTATTAATTTATAAATGTATTATTAATTTAAGATAGGAATCAGAAAAATATATGTAAATTAATAAAGTATTGCCATTGCCATGTCAACAAATGATCTGAATTTATATTTTATAATCAAACCGCCACTTCGAATTCAAAAGAGCCAACATGATAACTATTTAGTTATTGTTTTATTCAACATATTAAATGAAGGATAAGATTAATAAATGATCCACCGCCTCATGAAGGTCCTAGATTGAGAAATTAGAGAACCATTAAATGAGTAACATTCAAACCATTAAAATCAACTTAGCTAGTCTTAAATACCATTGAATTGAGCGAGAAAAGAATTACATAAGAAATTATATTTTATTATGAGGTAGATTGTAAAACAAGCCATCATAATAAATGTTTGAGGAGGGCGATGGAGTAAGTCAGAAGGCTAATGAATGTGGAAAATGATATATAGGTAAGGGTTTGGGGATTATGAAGGGGGTTGGTTCTTTTGGAGTGAGGGGTAAGGAAAAGTTGGATTTTGAGAGGTCAAAGCATTTCGAGGAGGGGGGGGAATGGAGGCTTGGAGGAGGGGGGCAACCCCAAGGAGGAGGTGGGAAACTCAAAGGGAACTGGTTTGTGAAAAATACGTTATTGAACCATGGAAATGCAAAGTTATGGATAATTTCAGCCAGGGAAGATGCTATTGAGATCATCGATTTGTGGGCTTGGGGGCTAGGAAACCCATTGGTTTCCTAGGGCCAACATGATAAGAGTTGGTCATCAAGGTAGTTTATCATTTTGGTCACTAAGGCTTGGTCAAAAGGAACTGTGGGAGCTAAATGAATTACCTTCAGCCCTACATTATCTAGGTATTCTACTTGTACAAATTTATTTATTCTTTTGCATTTATAAATGTTAATGCTGAATTAAATCATGGATGAAACAACGAGTATGAAACATGATTTCTAGGACTTCTGTAAATATTTCATTATGGAAATTTAGAATATTAGGATATGAATGCAAATACAAAATAGATAAAAACTGTAACAAAATTTGATGCAAAGCAAAACTTAATTTAGCATTAAAACAAGCTCTAAATGAGCTATTGTACATCAATTTTGACCTAGTGACTTATTTAGTGCCCTTAGAGAAGGTAGAGTACTACACATGGTATAATGATTGATTTAGTGCCATTATAGAAGGTAGAGCACTACACATGGTATCAGAGTGAAGGCTCGAACACTCATACCATAGGGCATGTTCACACACACACACACACACACACACACACATATATATATATATATTGCAAAAAAAGAGACTTAGGACTTGAAGCTTTACACTAGATTTGTTGTGGAGCAACTGAAAACTACCTACACAAACACAAAACAGAGACACCATTATAAAAATAGGAAACATAGGGTTCAACAAAACAAAGACAAAGTTATAATTATTGTTATTACTACTATGACTATCAATTTATTAGCTAGCTATCCCATGCACTGTAAACATGATAACATAATATATGTGTGTATTCTATAAACAAAGAATAAGAAAACATGAAAAAAAATGTTATAACTATTCTACATTATGAATATAAAACAATTATATTATAAACAAACATCCAAAAATTACGACTCGTCCAATTTAGAATAGAATAATGTCATAGCCATCATGGTTCCCAATTTAAAACACTTATGCGTTCGATCCAAGCAGGATGAGGAGAGAGCCAATAGAGCCCATGGGTTATAGGTGATGCAATCAATCTCCAAGCCACACCAACCACCCATAGAAAATGTAGATCCCTTGGGTCGATTCATTGCATAAAAGAATTGCTCACAACGAGTGCCAGGACGAGAGCACTCACTAGGTCGATTCATTGCATAAAAAAATTAATACATATATAGGGATATAAAAAATAAATTTTAATATATCATTAGGTTAGAATTAAATTTTTATATATGCTTAAATAATAATAATAATAAGTATTTATTGTTCTTAAAATAAATTATTTTATTAGGTGAATATGGAAATGGATTATCAATGTCTTATAATTTTTATTTTTTTTATATATAAATAAATACATATGCATTGGTATCATTGAGTTACAAACATACCAAAGGAAAACAAAAGGAAAACATGTGATTTTTTTTTACATAAACAACTCGTCTTGAACCAAGAACTTTGATATTTCATTTATTTTAGTGAAATACATGTTTCTTTTTATCGATATATTTGGATTTATCATAATTGAATAGAGTCCTACGCGAGGCCTTGCAAGATGTACAGTTAGCATGGTTGATGATTATCTGTGGAGACTAGCGGTTACCACGACGTCAGAGCCCAATGGAATGGACCAAGCTCTCAAGTGACGAATAAAATAAAAGTATTAGCCAAAACACTATCTCTAGATTTTCAGATAATCATGTGACGATGAATGGAAAATGGAGGGAGTTTGGGAAAGTGTGGACATAAATCAATTAGACGAAATGCACAATTGCTTAGTCTAAAAACACACACATAGTTATGACCTTATGAATCTTGAATGACATGACTTATGTAGTTGGACATGTTAAAGCCTAGTAATATCTATTGAGATGTGGTGTGACACAGAGGGAATTAAAATACCGAACACTAATAATATACATTTACTTCACAATATAGTAAATAAAACTATAGCGAACATGGCCCATACAAATGATAAATAAAAGTAAAGGTATGTGTAAGTAGTAAAGAAAACTATAGCAAACATGGCCCATATAAATTATCAATAAAAGTAAAGGTATGTGTAAGAAACTTGAAGAGAGAAATGTAATTATGTAGAATAAACAGATTAAAATGTAATAAAGTATGAAGGGAGTTAAATGTTAGGTCAATATGTTTAATTAATTCATAAAGTAATAATAATGTGTAATGTGGTATTTGCACCAATTTATTAATGGATTTAAATGTTGAGCTTACTTATGTTTGACTCTGCATTAATTAGTTGAGTAAATGTGTATGATTGTTAAAGGAAGACATTATTGGTTTAATTAATGAGATAATTGCTTCTAGGGTCATATAAGTAGGAGACCTTTGGATTAAGTTAAAGATTCACATGAAGAGATCCGTATACCAATTTTAATGATCACATAAGGGATATTTTCCATGTAAAGCATAAATTAGTCATGGTTGTAAATTGAAATTTGTTTCGAATAATAAATGACAAGCAATGGGCATGTTAACCCCACTATTGAACTCCTAAGAGGGATTAGTGAGTGGAAAATCTTAAGAGATATAGAGGTATATAAAAGGGTATATATCACCATGGTTAGAATCATATAAGTATAGTGTATAAATGCCAATATTCTGAGGTATGATTTGGGATAAGAAGACATAAAACAAATTACATAATCTAAGGAATGTAATAATAGACCCTTGAAGGAAGTTAAATTGTAAACATTTTGGGTATCTTTTGTTACTCTATGAATGTTGTAATATGATTGTGTTTTGGGTGCAATAGCGCACTCCCAAAGTTAAAGGTGTTCATAAAATATCCGTCTAAAAGTAATTATAGTTTAGAGAATCATAAAACTCCGTGTTGAATAAAACGATATGACAAAGGATTATGATGACTTATTTGTGAAGTGGACATGAACTTCTAATACTTCCTTTCACATGATAAGGGAAGAAGTGAATCTAGGAATGAATTAAGGTATCATAAATATGATTGGGGGATAAGAATCCAAGTTAGTATATTATAAATGAAAGTAAGATTTTGTACTAGTAATTATGGATAATATGAAAGGTGAATGAATTAATATTGTTATTCTTGAAATTGTGAACTATGAAATTTATCCAATATAAAATAAATAAATGTTGAATTAGGAATGCCTCAAATAAATATATTATTCAATATTGAACACCTCAATCATTAAATTATTTATATCATGAACTCAATAGGTGATGAACTCTTATGGAGGTTTATGAAATCTAAACTATTATTATTTGTATCAGTGTTATTGACAAGAATGATATGAACACGTCAATTGATACTCTATAAATAAATTTCAAACAATATAAAGGACGGCAGACTTAATGACAATAGATTGAAGACAGTAAAAAGAAACCCGAACATGAGAAAAATAATCAGTATAAGTAACGTCATGCATATGGAGTTGGAAATGATTCAAATGAACTTGTTTGAACTATCATGGATAACACTCTAGTTAGATATAATGAAGCTTATGCATGTTATAAATAGGGAGTCTCGGCGAGGTCGTACAAGGATATGATTTAGAATGACATTTAAGAACATGTATAAGGTGATAAAAGAAGTAAAATTGTAAAATAACGTCCATAGGTTGATCAAGTAAAGGTCCAAGCGGGACTACCATAACCCATGAATTCTAGTGGCGACACACATATATTATGCATAATAAAAACCTTCTTATAATCAAGCATAACAATAACTTTGGGACAAAGTTTCCCAAAGAGTGAGTATATGTAATGCCCAATATTTTGACTAGACATCTCTTCAAATAGACATGCTACATTTTGCTTAATATATGTTGGACTCGGTTCGATTGAGTAAACCATATATATGACAAGACATACATGATTATATGTTGCTACTATGTTTAAGATGTTACTATGCTTATGTTGATACATTAATTATGATGTCATGATTATGTTTATGAGATTACTATGTTGTAATTATCATGAGATCCCTTTGTTCATAACGATAATGTATGTTTAATTGTCGTCCTTGATGAAATGTGATATATATGATGTGGTACGTGGATACCAACCCATGGTGTGATCAATTGAATGATTTATGTGATGAAAGGAAATGATATTGATAATATGCACCAATTGATGATTGAATGTAGATATTTTTATGAATGTATGTTTTCAAAGTATTGACCTGCAGGACACAAGGGCCATGTAATAACTGGATACTTGATATGAAGTGTGGTATAGTACCTATTTTGCAGAGAACCTTATTTACCAAATTTGTTGATACGATGACACATACCAATAATCTCGATAGCAACAAAGTATGGTTTTGATAGGGTATAGACCCAGGATGTTGAGAGGGATGGATGTATGTTCCACCCTATGTTTCTATTATACCCGAGGTCATGGGAGGGTCGTGCTGAGATACACTCCCCAAGTTGGTGTAATGACGATAGTCGATGCCTGTTAGGAGAGGCTAGGTCTGCTAGCTAGCCAACGCTACCGCTCTCAGGTTCTATGTGGTGAGGTCAATATAGCTGGCATCCACTTTTGTACTAGCAGAGGAAGGAAATGGAGGATACAAATGTAGGTTAGGATGGGAGGATATGTTAGTTAGTACTATTGAGGGTGGGT
Organism: Pseudotsuga menziesii; assembly: GCA_001517045.1. Lineage (NCBI taxonomy): Eukaryota > Viridiplantae > Streptophyta > Pinopsida > Pinales > Pinaceae > Pseudotsuga > Pseudotsuga menziesii. Next base: position 303,272 of record LPNX010711149.1, on the reverse strand, counting down.
ATTCCCTGATCCAAAGTTAGTGGTAGTAGGTACCCACCTTATTTGACCGGTTAAGTTAATAAGAACATACAGACAAGATATAAATCATAAAAGGGAGTAACCATTAAATAACTGAGAATATTAAAGCAATTATATTATATATGAATACTTGTTCTGTTTATGTGAAAGATTATTAGTATTAGTTAGCGGTTATGCATAGGAAATATGATGTATGCTTATAGTACATGTTCGACCTGTGCATGTACTGGCCATGCATGCACACCTTGCACATGCACGCTAGTATCAATATACAAATACGTAACATGTCGAATAATCATATAAGTTGTAGTAGGAAAATATGATAGTTATGCATTGATCAAATTCAAATAATGTATGTTTCATTATTGGGTATGTGTAAGAATAAGTCAATCTATTCGTTAATTGTATGTAAACATTGTAATAAGCAATTAAGATAAGTGTAGTCAATTTGATGTGTCGTTGATAAACATTAACTTTGGAAAGTTGTATAATTTAATGATTAATCGTGATTAATTAAACCGTTTAGCATACCTTGTTATTGATAAAATGTGTACTAAACTAGTTGTAGGGTACTTAAGCAATTAAACAAATAAATTATTTAACATCAATTATTATTATTATTAATTAGGATAATTATTAATTAATATTATTATTTGTTTTATTATTATTATTAAAGTAAAATTTCTAATAACAATCTCTCCATTACAAAAAAATTCATAAGTGAAAATGATGGATCTTTCAATTACTAAATTAAATATTGTAAAGGTGATTGATCGAAAGGTATTATTAATTTATTGGAGGTATAATTAATTTATTAATTTATAAAGGTATTATTAATTTAAGATAGGATTCAGAAAAATATATGTATTAATAAAGTACTGCCACTTCCATGTTAGACAAATTATCCAAATTTATATTTTATAATCAACCGCCACCTCGAATTCAAAAGAGCCAACATGATAATTATTTAGTTATTATTTTATTCAACATATTAAATGAAGGATAAGATTAATAAATGATCCACTGCCTCATGAAGGTCCTAGATTGAGCAATTCAAGAACCATTAAATGAGTAACTTTCAAACCATTAAAATAAACTTAACTAGTCTTAAATCCTATTTAATTGCTCGAGAAAAGAAGTGCATAAGAAATAATATTTTATTATGAAGTAGATTGTAAAACAAGCCATCGTAATAAATGTTTAGGGAGGGCGATGGAGTAAGACAGGAGGCTAATGAAGGTGGAAAATAGTATATAGGTAAGGTTTTGGGGATTATGGAGGGGATTGGTTCTTTTGGAGTGAGGGGTAAGGAAAAGTTGGATTTTGAGAGGTGAAAGTATTCCAAGGAGGGGAGGAATGGAGGCTTGGAGGAGGGGGACAACTCCAAGGAGGAGGTGGGAAACTTAAAGGGGAATGGGTTTGTGAAAACTATGTTACTGGTCCATGGAAATGAAAAGTTATGGATAATTTCACTAAGGGAAGATGTTATCGGGATTATCGGTTTATGGGCTCGCAGGCTAGGAAAACCATTGGTTTCCTAGGGCCAACATGATAAGAGCTGGTCGGAAGGGTGGTTTATCACTTTGGTCACTAAGGCTTGGTCGAAAGGAATTGCAAGAGATAAATGAACTACCTTCAGCCCTACATTATCCAGGTATTCTACTTTTACATATTTATTTATTCCTTTACATTTATAAATCTTAATGTCGAATTAAATGATGGATGAAACAATGAGTATGAAACATGAATTCTAGGACTTCTGTAAATATTTCATTATGGAAATTTAGAATACTAGGATATGAATGAAAATACAAAATAGATAAAAATTGTAACAAAATTTGATGCAAAGAAGAACTCAATTTAGCATTAAAACAAGCTCTAAATGAGCTATTGTACATCAATTTTGACATAGTGACTAATTTAGTGCCCTTAGAGAAGGTAGAGAACTACACATGGTATAATGACTGATTTAGTGCCCTTAGAGAAGGTAGAGTACTACACATGGTATAATCACTAATTTAGTTCCCTTAGAGAAGGTAGAGCACTAAAACATGGTTAATTGTGAAAGTGGAAAGAAGAATTAATAATTGGGCTTTCAATTTTTTATCTCTAGGTGGAAGGCTTATATTGGCTAAAGCAGTCCTAGAAAATATACCAGTTTACTAGATGTCTCTTTCAATGGTCCCTTCTTCTGTTTTGGAGGTGATTAGGAAGAGATTGTCTCAATTTTTATTGGCAGGTAACTTGAAGACTATAAACTTTCTCTTATCTTCTTGGGAGAGTTTGTTTCTACCGAAGAAGATGGGTGGATGGGGCTTAAAGCTTTTGGGTTGGTTCAATTTGTCTTTGAGCTTGAAAATTTTATGGCAGTATATTATAGGAGAAGGTTTATGGAGTTTAGTTATCAAGGCCAAATATCTGACGTGTTGGACTGTTACTCAATGGATCTGGAAGCCTAATAAAAGCATTGCAAATGCTTCAGTTATTTGGAGAAATTTGAGTAAATTTTATTTTATTCTTAGCAAAAATTTATCTTGGAAGATTGGTAGTGGATCACAGGTGGTCCTATGCATCGGTCCTTTTATCAATGATGAGGGGAATTTTACTCTTTCAGGTTCTTTGATATCTACATTGAATAGGAAAAATGTTTCTAGCTTATGTTAGAAAATCAAATTGGTTTGAAGATGATTCTTCATATTGGTTCTCTTCCAACGATTTAGAGTTGAATGGTGTACATGTTAAATAATGGGATAAATATGTTTCATGCATGAATAGAGCTAGCATTGTGCTTAGAAATGATGAAGATAAGATAGTATGGGACTGTAAGGCATCCACCAGTATAGTTACAACAAAGTTGGCTCCTGAAGTAATTTCAACTGAGTCTAGGTTTTTTTCCCCTCAATAGGTGGAATTCCTCTTCGTGGAAATGGAAAATTCCCCTGAAAAACAAATGTTTTTTTATGGCTCATCCTAAAAGGAAAGATCCTTACTTGGTATAATTTAATTAAAAGAGGATTTGAAGGTCCAGGGATGTGCATTTTGTGCAAAAGGGAAATGGAATCTATCACGCATATTTTTGTGAAATGTAGTTTTATCAAGGGTGTTTGGGATGATATTGGCATATTAATGAACTTTCACTTGAATTGGGATGTCGTGGCTCTTTAGGTTCGTCTTTATACTTGGTTCCATGTTAGTTTCAAGCTTAAAGAACTCCCTTCATTCTTGATATGGGAAGTCTAGAGGGCTTGGAATCTGGGTATTTTTGAAAATGTTATTCCCTTATCTCACTTGGTTATTATCAGAGTTATTTCCTATTATTTGGATCGCTTCAAATATGAGAAGGTTCCTAATCCCAGGATCCTAAATAGACCCAACTTGGAGGAGACTACTCCATATGGATTTTTTGATGGTGCTGAGAAGAATGGTTTATGTGGAGTAGGTTTGATATTGATTTTTAAATCTGGGCATATGATCAAGATGTGGTTGAAAGGGGGGACATGTACAAATACAAAAGAATATCTTTTAGCCCTTTGGAGCCTCCTTTGGATGGCTAAAAGGAGAGGCATTGACAGGTTGTAGGTAAGGGGATATTTTAAGGTAATTATTGATTGGGCAATGGGTCTTTCTGCTTTGAACATTCTTGACATTGATCATTGGATGCGAAGGGTCAAAGACCAGCTTTTCAACTTCTTGAGATCTCCTTCATGCATGTTCACAGAGAATATAACAAGCTTGTTGATGATCTTTCAAAAAATGTTGTTTGCTGAAATGGATGGTTTACTTCACTATGAAGAGTTTATGGATGAAATTTTAATATATGAAGGTTTTATTTCTATTTTCTAGATCTATATTAGATTGTTAAAAGGTTTGGTGTCTACAATACTATGCTAATTTAGATGGAAGAATGTATTATTGTTAGTTTTGAAGTTGTTAGCTAACTGTGGTCCGAATGATTAATTTTGTGTTTTTGTGGGCAGGATGATGAGATGTAGTAGTATGATGTGTGGTTGTTACTTGATGGACAAACAATTTATATGTGCCATCTCAGCGCTACTAAGCTCTATTTGGAATGTAATGATGTAACTTTGATTTCTATAATAACAAGTTACTTTAAAAAAATTACTCAAGAATGTGTAAAGAAATGTTAATAAAACAACAAAAGGTTCATTTTCCTTCAAATGAAAGTGCTAAGCCACAATGAACTCATAAACATGTATGTCCATAAATATGAAAACTAGTAATTACTCAAGAATGTGTAAAGAAATGTTAATAAAGCAACGAAAGGTTTGTTTTCCTTTAAATGAAAGTGCTAACAACACCTCCTATTCTGAAGAATCAAGGTATGGTCAGAATTACACAATTCACTCAAACATTACATAGGGCTCAACAAGAGCATCATGTCTCTTACACGAATTGAACTTTGGTAGGGAGGCTAACAACCATTCCTCCCAACCACCTAAGCTATATCCATGGACAATAATTATCTCTCACAACTTTCTATTTTAATTTATTATAATAATAATTATGGTAAGTTTGATTATTACGTATTTATTCAAACATTAATATAATTTCATTTTTGTTATTCTATATCATAATAATTTTTAATTAACTTATAAACTATAATTAAAATATATGTTTTTATGATCTATAATTTATTTTCCCAATTTTTAATATTCAATCATATTTGACAAAAATCAACCACTTAAGGAGTAGTCTAACGGGTCGACGATTTCGCCCGGCGTTAGACTACTCCGTCTACCCACCGTCACCATCAAGGAGTCCCGACGTCCGGAGTCCGACACATCAGCGAAATCACATCAGCTAAGAGGTGGGTACATCCATTGTCAGCTTTTGAACGCGATCGACGATTTCCTGCTTCTCGTCGTCTTGTCGCCGCACCCAGCGCCCCAGCAATTACTCCACCACCCCGCAGGTTGGTGGCTACTCCCTCATCGACCCGAGCTATAGTATAAGCCGATTCACTTCAAAGTCAAAGACAAATACTCTGCATCCATCCCCTGCTCCCTCCAGGATTCGAACCAGACCTTTCGGCTGCTGCATCCATACTCTGGTTCCCGCACAGCTTCCTGCAAAACAAACGGATTCAAAACAGTTCTGCACATTCACAAGATCGCGGGCCTCCGAAAGTAGAATCGCTGCAGTATTAGACAATTCACTTCAAATTCAAAGACAAATACTCTGCATCGATCCCCTACTCACTCTCGGCTTCAAACCAGACCTTCCGGTTGCTGCATCCATACTCTGGTTCCCGCACAGATTCCTGCAAAACAAACAGATTCAAAACAGTTCTGCACATTCACAAGATCGCGAGCCTCCAAAAGTAGAATCGCTGCAGTATCAGACGATTCACTTCAAAGTCAAAGACAAATACTGAGAACAAGTTAAAGCTCTGAAATAAGGAGTAGTCTAATACAGACCAGCCTTTCTTTAAAAAAACACAAATCAAGGTTTGTCAATATTTGTTGAACCCACTCTTTACAATTAGAATTACTTGTGTTCTAGTCATCACAAACACATTAGGGTGAACTTCCCTCTTTTCTACAGAGATCTTCTGAATATTCTGTCGCTGATTTTTATTTGGACGCTGATTCTTATTTTTATTTTGAGGTGGATTCTGATTTGCTTTTGCCTGCTTGGAAAATAAAGATAAGTTTGGATAGAAGAATTGCAATGTTCCAATATTCTCCAGAGAGATCACAGTCTTAAGATATTATGAAGGTTGCAATGTTCCAAGGTTCCAAAATATTTTGGAGTGAAATAGACAATTGCTAGTTTGTAGATGTATTTCTACTGGCCAAGAATGGCATATCAGAGCAACCAAATTGGAACCCAAGAATGTACACTGTACTTCGAGTGTAGACGAAACCATGGACGTCAGTTCAGATGGAATTCCTTGTATGCCTACCAACCATTGATAGGGGCTATAGCTACCTTGTGTTAGCAGTGGGTTGCTTTAGGAAAATAACAATTCTGATACCTTGCAAGAAGATAATTTTAGCGCTACATGAAACATAGTACTTCGATAGAGTTTGGAGCATTTTGGTTTATCATCATCAATCATCTTTGACTTCAATAGCAGATTCATAAGATACTTTTGGTAAGCGCTATTGGAATTGATGGACACCATATTGAAAATGAAAATTCCCTTCCATCCAGAGACAGATGAGCAACTGAGTAAATCCCTTCAAAGTATACTATTGCATATTTGATATTTTAACCATCTACATTAGAAGACTTGGGATACCAACATCCCTTATGTGCAACGTAGTTTTAATCGCAGAATGCACAATGCGATAGGCACTTCACCTTTTAAAATATGCCTTGCAATCCTACCTAAGGATCCATTGGTTATTGTTGGTCTTTTTATTAACATGATGATGAAGAAGGAGGTTACTACACTTGGGGGAAGTTATCACTTTCATCATTCACATCTAGAAGATTCATGATTTAGATTGCGAAGCTTTGCAAAAGAGTTAGCAAAAGAACAAGGCCATGGATGATGAACACCACCTAGATCATTAATTTTGCATTGGAGACAAAGTTTGGGTTTATCTTAAAAAATGGTGCTTCAAGGAGAAGGACAAGAAGTTCAAGCTGCTTAGGTATTGCCCCTACACTCTCTTGAAGAAAATTGGAGAAAACACATCCAAATTGGATTGACCAATGTATTTGGGGATTCATCTAATGATCAATCGAAATTAGATGATGCTCTACGAGCCATCCATCTTGTATGGTCATGAAGAAGAGTTGTTTGTGCCAATTAGTGAATAAATTTTCATTGAAGTTGATGCAGAGTTGGAAGAAGGCACGATTTTGCAGTGCAAAGACCCGGAACCCTCCCGGGTTACTACTGTAGGCTTCCCGAGGGTCTAGAAGAGAGGTCGAGCCCTAGAGGAGGCTACCCAGAGAAGGAGGGACAACTGCCATGAGAGAATCCGACTGCCCGTGAAGATTGGTAGCTTCCCGGTGAAGAAAAGAGGAGCCAAGGTAAAACCCTAATTCATAAAAAAGAAAGACTGTTGCTGCTCTTTTTTTTGAATGAAACCCTAGTTTAGGGTTTACTTCAATAGGTGTGGATGCCCTAACTAGACTCATCCATGCTAGGGTTTCAAAATTAGTTATGTGATCCAAATTGGGTTATTTCTTGGGGGCATTGGTTCAGCTATATTGCATGTTGCATCTTTCATGAGAGTTACGGTACATATTAGATGTGTTCATGAGGATGTTGTGATTATGACATTTGCATTGGCCTTAGATGATGGGGCATTGAAATAGTATGAAAATATTGTTGCAAAGGGAATCACATCCACCCCCTTCTTCACAAAAGAATCACATCACGAGGACGACATTGTTGAAAGCATACAAACATCCATTTCATACAGTCAAGATATCAAGGGTTTGGTAAGCTGTAGTGTTCTTCAAAGTTCTGAATTATGTTATAAATCATTTGATGATTTGGAAAAAGAAGAATATGGAGAGGAACCCTTGGATCTGGTCACCTCCTAATTTAAAGAGCATGGCAGCCATAAGATTGAAAATATTGATGCTCTTTTCCATACTAAAAAACTTGGATGGGATAGAAAGTGTTTTTGTTTTGAGGGGGATCCTATCTATGATATTTATGATATGGATTCTAGGGCTAAGAGTGCAGATTTTGGGGCGCTTGGACAGCATTGTACAATAGATATTTTTGGAAATCGTCTTATGATGCATGAACAGCCATATTATTTCACTGATTGAACTGATTTGGTAATGCACAAAGGAAAGTTTTATGGCCACACAACTTAAGCGATTTTCAAACCATTGATATCCCCAAGCTTCCCCTCTCTTATGCAGGAAAACGTAGTAGGAAATGATATTTTCGGAACTGTCATACATTCTAGACAGCAGCAAGCCTACATTTATTGCAGGGAGCTTAAGCCTCATATGCAAGGGCAACAAGCCCTAGGCCATGGATTTTTGTATCCTTCCAATCTGATTTGTACTCTCATATTTCATATATTTTTCTGACTGAATACAGCAAAGAGAGGCAGCAAAATTCTTGCAGATATCTATTGAAAGTTGAAACTGCCCTCAAAACCGTCCTTGCTTGAGGCATGATGAATAATGTTGAACCATTGATGGGATACCATATGCCTGTGTCAAAAATGGTGATTACATCGGCACCATCCAGCAGTAGATAGGACAAGCTTGCAGCAGTACAAATGAACCTTGGCATGACTTTGATCTTCTCTCTCATGTGCATGATCCTACTTCAGTGTTTAGCCAAAGAGTAATGTAGTTCCCAGTCAATTTTTTATTGATGATGGATGTGTCATTGTTTTGGTTTGTCACCAAGCACAAGGGAAAGTTTCATGGTCTTGATGAGCTCATCAAGTGGTTGCATTGGTTGTATGATTTCACCTAGCATCATTTTCTCTTCCTATAATAGGGTGGGATGAATAAGTTCTTTGAGAGCACTAGATAGGAGGAATAAGCTCAAACATTATCAGCAGTAGATTTCATTTCGTGTTCTTTTTGCAATCTTTTATGCCCTTTCATATAAAGCCAATTATGGGCAATTTTGACGTATAGGACATTTTATGTGATGTTTAGGGATGGAGGCGTATCCATCCCACCACATGGATTTCTTCTTTATTGAGATCTTATTCACAAGCACAATCAAGAGATTAACCTTAAGCTTGACCCGGGTGTCGTACAGAGAGGGTTCCGGGTTCTTTTTGTAAGCTTGTCATTTTTGCTGTGGTAAAAATGAATTATCTATTAGTCCTTTGCAAACAACAATAACT
>LPNX010711149.1:272218-293058 GCA_001517045.1 Pseudotsuga menziesii | reverse complement strand
TATACTAAGCTTGCATATTGTATCCTGTATTTCAAAAGAAAAAGAAAAAAAACCAGCAGAGAATTTCATCAGCAAACTAGAGTTTGAGTATGTCGAGATAGGATGACCCCTACCTTTTCTGTGATCATACCCTCCACCTTTTTCTGTGATCAATATATAGCCCCGACCCTCTACCTTTTATGTGATCATTATATAGCCCTTCAAGGTAACATGCCTGTTTTGAATTCTCATTAGCTATCCCATTACTTTCCACGTAAACTTGCCTTTTAAGGAAGGATATATTTTCGAATGGAGAAGACAGACCCATGCTCCTTTATCGAGATCCTCAAAGAGATGTTTCTTGCATGATAGGAGCTTGATAGCCACTAACATGCTAGTAGAGATTCGAAAATAGCCAAGAGGACAATTTCATCCTCCTTGTAGTCCTCTGCAACTGCCATGAGGATATTGCTGCTTGCTCTCATCTCTGCCATGTTGTTTGCGCATATCCCCATACCAAGATGAAATGTTATCTTGTGCTCGCTCAACAAGAGGATGAGGAGGATGCTCTCTAGTCCACCATTCCTTGTTTTGCTTGTGGATGGGCCATTGACAAAACCTTATGGGGAATGGGAAAAATAATCATAGGGTCAACATTTTTGTTCTTGACATAAGATCTTCTGGGTGTTTCGCAGTATCAATTGTTTGTGTTGACAATTCAAATCCAAACCAAGATTCATCTTCAGAACAATGAGTCATTGCAGAAATCCCAGAATTGAAATTTCTGTTCTCTTTTATTACAACTGTAGTTAAAGGATATTGAACTTGTCTACGTTTAGTTGGTAGGAAACTTGAGCTCGCTGCAAACAAATCCCTTTGAAAAATGCATCAATACAACTTAGTCGTATGGACCATTAAAAGTTGAGAAGCAGATTGTTTGTCTTGGAGTGCATAGTGGAGGCCTGATTTGGTTTAGAGCTCCTCTTGAGTGCACTACACTCTTATAATGTATTGTAATCATTTGTTAGCGGTTAAATGATACATTCAAGAGTGTGCTTTGAAGTGTGAGGTTTTTCTCTTGGAAAGTTATTTCCAAAGAAATCATGTTGTCTTAATTTAATTGCAATTGTTCTGATTAATGTTTATGCACATTCTTCTCTCATGGATCTTCTGCATGCATACAACACTGGTATGAAGCAGGTATGTGATATCACATAACAGAGTGAAATTCAGACATTGATCTTCTAGGATAAAAATGTTCAGAACCTGAGGTCTGCAAAGCTTCCTTCACTGCGAATTGGATTTCAAAATTTACAGCTTTTGATTTGTACACTCAGGTTTGATTTTATCTTGAAAGAAGAATATCATGCAATTGCTAGATCATGTCCTTGACTAAAACCACATGCCTATCTTTGAAATCTTGCAACTAGATATCATGATGTAGAATATGTCTGAAGTTATTAACTGATAGTCTGGTAGCTGTATTAATGTGTCTATAGACCATTCCTTAATGAACACATTGTTTGTTTTTGTTAAGGAAAAAGGATTCAGAAAATGAATCTCACAGATTAATGCAGTCACTGCATTTAAATTGTCTGTCCAAGAGTACGAATGTGAACAGTTTCAGAGAATATTCAATCTCTGGATATAATCATGGATTCCATTCCAAACAATACATAAATTGTCCTGCATCTACTGGCCATACTCTGTATGTTACTGAGGTGAATACTTGCGTCTTTAAGTATGTGTCTCTAAGATTTTGTCTATACACTGCTGCTATAATACAAGCCATTTGCTCACAAAGGATACATGAATTACTGTTTGGAAAACAAGATGGTCCAAAATATTGCCTGTCTAAGCCAAGTGCCTTGACCATGTGATGAGATTTTCCATCTCAAAATCCTTCATGGGTGAAGCCAGAATATGCAGAGGCCTTCTTCCTTCTACTATTTCCTTTGCTCAGATCTCCACTAAAACAACCATCCCTCCAGGTCTCAAATTTCTTTCCCCTCTTCCACTTCTTTTCCAACTTCAACTTCCTGCTTTTTTGTTAAGCTCTGCAAAATACTCTTCCTGCTCATTGGGTTTTAACCTCTTGAAATATCTTGGTTGTTATTTTTGGCTTGGAGGTGTAAATACCCTATCGGTTCTCCCTGCTTTAAAAGGGAAAATGATTCTGGAATGTTGAATCCATATGGGATTAGAAGATCTTTCTCTAGAAATACTTGCAAAATCAAAGCAGGGCAGAGGCCATGGCAAGACCAGGACCAGGACTTGGAATCGTGTTGTTTGCAATTCTTTTGGAACATGAGGATTTTAGGTAAAGGGGGGATATCAAGATGAAATGGAAGGTTCATTAGATTGTTGTGGTGAAGGTGATCTATCTAGTCTGTAACACTATTATGCTCTTTACACAACTTGTTTGTAAAATAACTGAATATAACATGAAATACTTCTATAAAATGGAGTGGAATTAGATAACCATCAAATCTACTATACACCTGGCACAACTTATTGTAAAACTGCTGAAAACAATATGCAATGTCAAAATAGAATGGAGTAGAAATACTTCTACATCGTCTAACAACCTGTGACTTAAAAAAAATGTAACTCTGTTATGCACTTCCTATGACTTTAAAAGAAGTAACTCTGTTATGCACCTGGCACAAGTTATTTGTAAAATGGTTTGAAAATGATATGAAATACCAAAATAAAATTAGTGAAGATACTAGAGCAACTTCTACATGGTCTAACTTCAATGATCTGTTATTTGTAAAATGGCTGAAAATAATATGAAATACCAAAATAAATGTTTGAGAAGATATGGTGTACCACTTAGGAAGGCTCCTGTGTTCATTGCAATTATGGCCATCATGGACTTGTATTAATCCAGCGTCCTTAAAAACATTAAATCAGTGTCCTTCAAAAAATAGGCTTTAAATCTTTAGTCCAAGAACTTCCTCTGTAATTTCTAAACAGAACTTCCTCTGTAATTTCTAAATTAGAAACCCATCTAAAGCCCAGTATGATTTATTAGGCCCTATATCAAAGACAGGCTTGAATGAATCTAAATTAATGTTCATATTCAATGCAACCAATCTAAGAAGGAAACCCTTTCTATGGAGTATGGAATTTCCCATTCCATCTCATGTTTCTCAATAAATGAGAGGAAGACGACAACTGCTGCCACTGGCTTCTTCATTCCTCTAAAGAAATCAACCTAATCTGAGGCCATTGTAGACACCTGCAGTGCCCCAAGTCTACCAAGTCTTACTACATTTGCAAAATAGGATCACTTCATTTAAAATCTTAAGCCAAAATCTATGCAAGTCTCTGGAAGGGATGGTATTTTAAGAAATCTGAACAGCATAATTATGGCAAGCACAACTTTGAAGCCTTTGCAATTGTTTCCCTGATCCTAAAATTGACCATGGCAAGTTTGCTTATCGGTATCTTGTAACAATGAGAGAGATCGCTCTCTTGGTGGCATACCAAGGCTTAACAGGCCTCACAACAATTGCCATAGGTGTCATATCTTTTCCAAGGGGCCAGCAATTCTCTGCCCAATGAAATTGTTTGGCAGCTAAGCAAACTCCTAGATCCCAGTGCCTTGAGATTGAAAAAAAGTGAGTGCCTAAAAGGAGGCAGACTTCTAATACATCGCGTGACATGTAAAGATCTTCAAGGCAGTGCCGTCAACATTTTTAAAATGAAAAGAAAATGCAAAAATACATCATCAGAAAATTTTAAAATGCATGACATGTAGTATGTACAGGGCCTTGTTGCAGTTTCTAAGACATCTTGAAGAATCCGCTTGTGCCATGTTTTCTGTTTGAAATGTTACTGGGTTTTCAAGAGTTTATTTAAAAAAAAACAATACATAGCATTAGATGGATATTGCACATGGACAATGAACAGAGTCCCAGCATGGTTTGAAAGAAACAACAAGAAATTGTCCACTATAAATGGATAAGATGCCATTTTAATATATGAGAAAATTTAATTCACACTCACAAACACAATTCTTTAATTAATAAAATTGTAAAGGCAATCACATTTAATAAGCAATTTAATTTAATTTATACGAGAATCCATGATGCCATACATAACTACATAGGTCATCCTCCCAAGGATCAAGCCCTTCTCAATATTAATGGGATCTTCCTTCATAAACAAAGTTCATAGCTCATTGGTCATTACTAAAGTTGAATCCCTTCCATGATGGGTTTCTGATGCCAGAAGATGATGCTCCAGCTAATTGGTCAAGTTTCGAAGGAGGACGATCACTTGGAAAAATTCTACAATCTGTAATTTAAAAAAATGAAATAGTCATTATAAAACGCATTTGCATGTAGAAAAACATAGGCATTCAACCTTTAACTACATAATATGAAAGTCCCATCAAACATACTTGGTAAAGCAGGTGAAGTTAGATTCCCTTGCATCTCCCTATGACCTTGGATTGACACAAAGGCCATGCATGGTTGCTTCTCTGCATACATAGGAGGAAGATAGCTACCGCAACATCCTACAAATTAAATATAGCAAGCAATTTTCACTATCAACCATTTTTTCGTGTAATACACAAGTTAAATAATGACGATGCCTAGAAAAGAGTAAATGTCAAAGAGATGATATCATAGCATTATCCAAACCTTGCGGGTCACCAACTGGAGACTTGCCGACCAATTGGTCATGTTCCGGAGGAGGACGATCACTTGGAAAATTTCTACAATCTGTAATTAAAAAAAATGAAATTGTCAATATAAAATGCATTCGCATGTAGAAAAACATAGACATTCAAACTTTAACTACCAAATATGAAAGTCCCATCAAACGTACTTGGAAAAGCAGTTGAAGTTAGATGCCCTTGCATCTCCCTATGGCCTTGGACTGACACAACAGTCGTGCACTGTTGCTTCTTTGCACACATCAACACAATACACATTAAAAAATAAACTTAGTTAGAATTTAGAACTGAGCCAGTGATTCATAATTCTAAATTCAATGATTCAATGAACAATGAACATCCACAATATCCAAGTTGAAACATAAAATTTGATAACTCATAGACTCATTGGATATCAATTGAAGATTGGAAGATACATAAAGAAGATACTCATTTAGTTATGCCTTTAAGACCGAGTTAAGGACATTTAATATAAAGTTGGATAGCCCAATCAAGTATACCTGGTATAGCAAGAAATGTTGGTTTCCCTTGCATATCCCTATGGCCTTGGACTGGTGCCATAGTTGTGGAGTGTTGCACCTCTACACACATCAACCAAATACAAGTTAGAGACTGTTAATGTATGAGGAAAATGTAATTGACAAAGTGTTAGTAATGTAGCATTTCCCAAACCTTGTAGATCGCCAGATATAAAATTCTCCATTATGTGGTCATCTTGGAACTCCCCATGGCTTCGAATTGATGCCATGTTTGTGGATTGTTGTATGTCTACAAACATGAACACCATATACATATGAAACATAAAACAATTCAAATACATTTCTATCATGACGTATGAAAAGTATAATTAAATGTACCTAGCATGTCAGAAAAATCTTGATGGTGTTGCATCTCCCTTTGGCTTTGGCTTGACGCAACTGTTGTGGATTGTTGCACCTCTGCAAATAACAACACACCACCTCTTAAAGAATGACAATGACTAAATACACTAATCTATAACCCATAACTCATTAGAATCTATGAAACTAACCTGAGTCCATATGCAATGCATTCTTTGCTCGAGGACGCCCCCGCTCTTTGAGGTATTGAAACTGAAACGGTTCAAATTCGGATGCATGGATATTCAAATCAATTTCCAAACCATTATTTTGATTTTTCCTTCTTTTTTTCTTTGTAGGGCTAAGGAAACTCTTCTTTCTCTTCAAAGACGAATCAAGAGCATCTAACCCACCTGTGAAGTCAAAATCCATGATGTTTAAATTGTTGGCCTCATCCAACATTTTTTTAACCATTTCAGTCAATTGCTTGGTCTTGCTCAAAGTAGTAGGGGGGTTGTTTTGAATCAACTGCAAGTAGCTAAACAAATCCGATCTAGCCAAATTAAGAGCATCAACATCTGCATCAAGACTGCCAGTGACCATAACAGTGGTGTCAGTATCTACATTGAAGTTTTGAGGCTCTACACTTATTTCAGGGGGGTCGTTGAATGTGTTAGCCAATGTATCTTGATGAAGTAACGGGTATGATTCACTTGAGTGGAAAAATAACTAGTTGACTTTTATGGCATGCTTGCAGATATTCCCACGAATAGACCATGGGCATTCACACACTGTAAAATTTGTGGTATACCGGTTGAAAAGGTATTCCTTATCACAATTTGTTTGGCTCCTCGCCCAATAAGCATGTGGTGTGCTCTCATGAGGACACAATCGATATCTGGGATTCTTCTAGATCTGTCCATTGATGATTCAACTTGTTTTTCTCTCCTGTAGTTATTTAGGTATCCTTCTTCTTTTAAAATTTCATTGTACCGATAGCAAGGTTCAACACTCGTTAGGAGCATGTACAACAACCAGTCCATCCTACGCGCACATTTCTTCCTTCGATCGGATAGGAAGTTTGTCTTCAAATAACAATGATATGACTCAACTGCATTGTTGGTCTCCTGATTTGCATGAGGGAACTCTCGACAACCTTTCACCCACATCCCTACATGTAAAAACGAAGTTAGTAAAAGTATATTAGATTTATGAAAGACAAAATAGAAGCATCAACAACAATTTGTCCACTTACGAATCTTGTCACCAGCAACCCAATTATTGTGAAAATAGTCTAGGAACGTCTTCTCATCTGCAAATTTGCTAACAAATTTATGGATTATTGCATCAACATCATCATTTGAAGTGTATTTCATGATGAAACCTAAGTCTTTGAAGATCTCATTTTCCTTTTCTGGATTTTTGACCAACCGGTGCACATTTTTCTTCCATGCTCTCCACACATGCCAAACACACAAGATCACATCACAACCTGTGACCCTCCTGCCATATTTAGAGCATTTAAATGTGACGCTATAAAAATAAATGCAAGATATATTGTTGCATAACAAAAGATAAGTTACCTCAAAGCAGCGATCTCAGCCAATGCATCATCAACCATGAATGCATTAACTTTCCAATTAGGACGGATATTGTAACACCTAACCATGAGTTGCTCCAACCATAGAGAAATATCTGTTGATGTATTTCTGGATGCCAGAACCCATGCAACTAGAACCCCACTTTGTTGGGCATCAAAAACCACTAGTGTATATAGTTGATACTGCCATATTCAAACGAATATGTAATGTCAAATTCAGTCCATGTACTATATTGAATGGCTACATCTAAAATAATCATATTACATCCCTCATTGACATCCGACTTACCCCGTATTTATTTGTACTAAATGTTGAGTCCATGGCTATTATGCTATTATGAGATAGCTTAACCATAGTCTCCAACATCCAATTTGTTTGGATTCCAATTATAAAAGGGACATTTGCACTGGTGGGCCTTTGGAAGAAGAAGAAATCCTCTTGTCGCTTTTGGTGCCAAAGGTTGACACTCATTTCATCCTTTTGGTGGAGTTGATAGTTTCCTTTCGACAACCGATTGTATATGTTTACAATATCTTTCCTAGATAGGAAAAAATCCCTATCTCGGGTTGCCACATCCATGTCAACATGTCTCTTGACATGCATTTTATAAACTGAATCAGGAGGCACTCCCAAAAAGTAACAACTCTCCACATATGAAACAATGTCCCTCAAAACCTTAGGCTTATGCAATGTCCTAGCATTACCTGAAGTGTCAAGTTGGCCATGACAAGGCCATCCTTGCTCGTCTTCATGCTCATACATATTGTATGTCAGTATTGCTATGTGAGGACTCTGAACCATAACCTTCACAATGAAATGGCATTGGCAACCTCTCTTCTTTGCAAATAGAGTCCTTCGTTTAGTCGACTGCTCTCCTCGTTTGTCCTTAGGTCCATATGAACAATGATAACTACATAGGAAATTTTAGAGTGTTAGTAAACACAATGAATGATAAATGTGGTGTCAATGCTAATATGTATACATTGCATTTTCGAAAATACTTACAGTTCATATTGTAAGGCGGCACTACCCCTTTTTCCCGGTTGTTTGCTTTGTTTTCGTACAAAAGTACATGGAGCATCGGGGTTTTCTCCCTCCCCTTTGATAAAATCAGGAACTCTACTTGAAGGGATTAAAGCAATGCGATCAATGCTCATGTTTTCTCGATGTATTTCAGACCAAACTAGGTCTCTACTAGAAAATATGACCATGTTTTTGGGATCTTGCACCTCAAGATCCATGATAGCCTCCCATTTTCCTTGCTTGCCCATTTTGTACGGTTTCCTATAGAACAATATGAAAACACATTAGCAATTTGTACTAGGTGGAGACATGCAAGCAACACATCCTTTCATACTTGGGTAAATTCACAAAAGCTATAAGATGCATTTAGACATTTACTTGCAATGTAATGTAATATAAAAAGCATAAGAAAAAAAGGAAAGAAGTGAATTTGATTGATAACTCAAGATGACAGCTGTTCGATAACACCATTATATATTCAATGAATGCATCCACATGCCTAGTGCTATATTTCGAGCAAACCTTGGTCCCAAACCATAATTCAAGCTTATATTACCTAAAAATGGCCGATGTTGAGTGGGCAACACTAGTGCTGATGTCCCTAAATGATCAAGGCCAGTGGATGAGACAGAGTGTGACCAAAAACTGGTGTATCAAACCAATATATCAATATACATACCCCTATCGCATCAAGTATTATTCATCAATGTTAAAATAAAGTGTTTCAAGGTGAGTATCATTTGAAATTTGATAAGCTAAACCGGGACGATTGATAATTCATAGGCAGCCAGTGTGGACCTCCCAAGCCACTGTAAGAATATATATGGGGTTATGTCTGACCCTTGAGGGTTATGTTTGATCCTTGAGCTTTGCCAGAACAAAATCCAAAACAATATCTGTTATACTAAAGTTCTTCATTATTAAACACTTCAATGAATTCTCTATCTTCTCTAAGCTGTCACATGAAACAGGCTGTATGGGGTGCCTGTGCATTGAAAAAAGCATTAATGTACATGGTGTTATTAAGATATAAGTTCTCATATACACATTTTTAGGTATGCAATTGTTAGAATACATACAAGATTGCTTAAGAGGACGTGATCTGATGTAGCCAAATCAGCATAGGCATCTTGGGGGTTAGGCAGCAGAGTCTACACCACTAATAGATGGTTGATATAGAAAATATCTATGAATTTTCTATAAGCCATGGGTATGATGTTAGATACACTGACAGAGTCTGACTCACATTAGATATTCTCATTCAATAAGAGGCATTTCTCATTCACACTATGATTAAGATTCCAAAGCCTGCTAGCAATTCTCCTATCCAAACTTATCTTTATTTTCCAGGCAGGCAAAAGCAAATCAGAATCCACCTCAAAATAAAAATAAGAATCAGCGTCCAAGTAAAAATCAGCGACAGAATATTCAGATGATCTCTGCAGAAAAGAGGGAAGTTCACCCAAGGTCGTTTTCAACATGGTGTCCATCAATTCCAATAGCGCTTACCAAAAGTATCTTATGAATCTGCTATTGAAGTCAAAGATGATTGATGATGATAAACCAAAATGCTCCAAACTCTATCGAAGAACTATGTTTCATGTAGCGCTAAAATTATCTTCTTGCAAGGTATTAGAATTGTTATTTTCCTAAAGCAACCCACTGCTAACACAACTGACGTCCATGGTTTTGTCTACACTCAAAGTACAGTGTACATTCTTGGGTTCCAATTTGGTTTCTCTGATATGCCATTCTTGGCCAGTAGAAATACATCTACAAACTAGCGATTGTCTATTTCACTCCAAAATATTTTGCAACCTTGGAACATTGCAACCTTCATAATATCTTAAGACTATCATCTCTGCAACCTTCATTTTAAATCCGTTTGTTTTGTAGGAAGCTGTGCGGGAACTAGAGTATGGATGCAGCAGCCGGGAGGGAGCAGGGGATGGATGCAGAGTATTTGTCTTTGACTTTGAAGTGAATCGTCTGATACTGCAGCTCGGGTCGACGCGGGAGTAGCCACCAACCCGCGGGGTGGTGGAGTAATTGCTGGGGCGCTGGCTGCGGCGACAAGACGGTGAGAAGCAGGAAATCGTCGATCACGTTCAGAAGCTGACAATGGATGGACCCACCTCTTGGCTGATGTGATTTCGCTGATGTGCCAGACTCCGAACGCCGGGACTCCTTGACGGTGACGATGGGTAGACGGAGTAGTCTAACGCCGGGCGAAATCGTCGACCCGTTAGACTACTCCACCACTTAATAGCATATTCATTTGTTGACATAACGGTTTAATATACACATGTATTCCAAAAATAGTTGTATTATATTTAAATATCATTTTATATCTTGAAACCATGAAAGAATGCCTCTCTTGATATAGTTTTTAAGCTGAGGATTTCTTGCGCAGCTTTTATGACTGTAAAACATTATATTCTATTATGCTTTAAATCTATGCTTTCCGACAGCGCAATCAATACCCGTTTGTAGACGTATCAGAAAACGAAATCTATATATGAGAGTTTTCGCTAGTAAATTTTCAAATATATAACGGTTCTATGGTGTAGTGGTTGGCACTCTGGACTTTGAATCCAGCGACTTGGGTTCAAATCCCGGTAGGACCTACCGTAATTATATAATAAGAGATGAATTTTCTCAATATTATGTAATTTAAGTTTAAATTCAAAATTAATTTAATATAATAGATACTCACTGAGCACTTAAAAGATATCATCGTCCAAAAGAATTTGAAATTCCAAACTTGACTCTAATAATGCTTTCCTCTTCCTGACCCATTTAATTTAACTTCCCTTCAGTCTCAAATCCTTATTTTTCTGATCCATTTCCATGTTGAAACCACCTCGGAGAATGGATAATGTGGAGATGCAAGTCATATTATGTGCGCTCTACAGCCCAGTATGGGGATATCTTGCCCAGTATGGGGATATCTTGTAACGTTACGTAACGTTACTTTTATTAATAAAAAATAAATTTTTTAATTATAGGCTAAAATAAATGCCGGCCAGAAAAACAATCTAATATTGAGGAGATGGTGTAATCTTCCTACCTAACAAAACAATAAAAAAGTAAAAATTTAATTATCCGTTAAAAAAATGTGGGTCAAGAAAAAAACACAATATGAGGGAGATGTTGTAATGTTCCTACCTAACAAAATAATAAAAAATAACAAATTGAATTATCCGCAAAAAAATGTTGGCCTTAACCATGTGCACATGGTTTTAAAACCATGTGCAATAACTTCTAAACAACCCATGGTTTTACTATACATGGTTTAGGAGGGCCTTGCACATGAACCATGGCCTCTAAACAACCCATGGTTTTATTGTACATGGTTTAGGAGGGCCTTGCAAATGGTTTTAAGACCATGTGCAAGGCCTCCTAAAGGGCCTTACATATGGTTTTAAAACCATGTATGAGGAAATGTTGTAATGTTTGTTCCTGACAAAATAAAAAATAATAATAATATTATATGTCAACATAAATAATATTAAATATTAATAATAAAAATATTATATGTGGACCTTAAATAAAAAGACAGTGTCTTTTGGTTTGAATCAAATCAATTGATACCTAAGAAGAGGTTTGCACCTCGAGAGATTTGATCCCTCTTGGTGCTTGATAGAGCCTAGGATTTGGATTTACACTCGTTTTATTCTAAATAGTGAGGATAGTTTTAAATAGAAAAAAAAGGGTGGTATTTGTTTTTAAGAAAATTATAAAATTTAAAAAAATAGTGTTTAAATTTATATAATCTAGATGTTCTTGAGATATTTGAGAAAGCTTATTTTTTATATAAAGCAAATACATGTTTTATGAATTATTACACTAAACTAGTGCATCTTTAGTGGCCACATGACATGTTTTATGAATTATCAATTAAAAAACAAAGATACACATGAAGTAAATAGCATGCAAGTGATGAAAATTAAATCTAGCAATTAGTGGGAATAAACTAAGTCTAAAAAGCAATCTAATCTAAGCAAGGAGAAACACAAGACACTTCCCCCAAATAGGGGACGTAGGAAAAATGTGGGAGGCTTAACCCCACTAGCCTTTTTTATTAATGATTTACAACTTTTGGAAATTTGACCCTTGAAAAGCAAGCATGAAAACTAATGAAGCCTTAATGGCTTTTACAAAGGATGTGTTTTTATGCTTGTGTTTGTCTTCTTATTTTGCACTCCTCTTCAATCCCCTCAAGTCTTTGGACTTGTCTTCTTGATTCACTTCTTCTTTGGTACCTACACAAGAAAACCAAACACTCATGCTCCCATTATTATTAATGAACAACTTTGGTACCTACACAAGAAAACCAAACACTCATGCTCCCATTATTATTAATGAACAAAACTAATCTAGATGCAAAAAATTGAAATTAATCTAAGTACAAAATTGCAATTTTTTAGTCTTTTTCGAACTAAAAGTAGATGCAAAAAATTACACGTAAAGTAGGAAAGAGGAAGAGGGTAAAGTGGAACAAAAAGGAAGCAAAAAGAGGGCTGAAATCAATGAGGAAAAGAGGGAAAAGGGGGAGCGAATAGCAGTAAAGAGGGCTGCAAAAAGAGGTAAAAACGGGGCAGCAAACAATGAGAAAAGTGGCTGCAAAATTCAGGAGAATAGAGGGCAGCGAAGAGTGAAAAAAGGCAAGCTAAAAGCAAGAGAAAAGAGGATAAAAACAAGGGAAAACAATGAAGGAGAAAAAGAAGCAAGAAAGGTGAAAAAGTGAGGCAAAATAATCAAGATATAAAGAGGAAAGAAGAGGTAGATCCAGGAGAGCAAGAAGGAGGAGGATGGGTGGATCTTGTAACTGAGGAAAAGATTTTAAGTTTTGATTAAGAAGGATGAGGAAGAGGCCCTTTTAGCCGTGTTTTTTGAAGTTGGAATCAAGCGCTCTGAATACCCTGCATGGTGAAAGTATTATATTTAAAAGGCTCTTGCTTCGTGAAGAGGTGGTTGGGCTTCAACTCCTTCTCCACCTTTGGTGATACCTGAAACACAATTCTCAATCAACAAAACACAAGATCAAATACCAGAATGCTAAATTACGAAAATATCTGAAAAACAATGGTATAACTAACTACTTCCTATTCGCTTCAGACATTCAAGAAATTTTGTGTAGATAAACAAGTTAAGATGCTAAATGGGCATCCTATTATGCTAGATTTATAGCCCTCCTGAGCTAGCATTGATCAAATATTTTGTAAAAGAAAGAGAATAGGGTAAGAACGAGATCACCTCACAAGATGAAAATCATACACAAAGAGCCCATGCATAGACCTCCAAAGTCACTTTATTCCATTAACAAATATCGGTGACAAAATTGACAGAGTTCTCTTGCACATTCTCCATATCAAAATGGGAACAAAAGACCCACTTTTATACAAAAATAGAGAAGTTAAAACCCTAAAGAGACTAAAGCTTTGGAAATTGATTTGGAGTTGAACTGATGCCTGAATGAGTTGTAATTGAGTTGTGGAGTAATGAGGGCAGGTGAGGTGGCCTTAGTCATCCTCAGTTTTATCACCCGTCCAACCACAAGCATCCATAAGAGGCAATTCTCCCACATGAGGAAGAGAGGCGCAAATCCTTATGGAGAGTTAATTGTCGCACTCCAATACTGACTCAAAACTAATTGATGATGATTGGAATCTCCTCCGACAATGCGTGCCGAGCTAATTATCCCTTTATTAAATTCAATTTGGACTTTTTTGGAGATATTTTGATTTTCTCCAATTTTTTTTTTTACTTTAATTAATATTTCTCATTTTTTGGGTTTTTTGAGAAAATGTTAATTACAAGGCCAAATAATAGTCTGAAACTTAGGATAAATGTGTCTAGGGGTTAAATGAGTGTTTTGGATTAGAAAATAAGTGTTTATTTGCCAAAAACACCCCCCGAACCACTTAATTATTACAAAATGAAAATTTTCAATTAAACCATGGTCAAAATGGTTTAATTAATTGAAAATTTTAATTAATTCTCTATAGTCAAAAAATAAAAAATCACCATGCAGCCGGGAATTTTTTTTTCGGACATTGTTTTAATGTATCCCGGGGCCTAGGAAATGACCATAGAACATACAACTAGTGTCTAGTAGGTTCATACTTGTCAATTGGACTCTAATACCCCCCTAAGGCCCAAAATTCAAAATCAGGCATTCCAGCTTTGGAGGAGGCGGGGTAAAAACTCATCGATTATACTTGGCTAAAGGTAAAGCATAATTGACAAGGAAAAAAACTCCCTGGAATACCTTAGTTGAAAATTACGTCTTAGGGGATCGAACCGCTCAAAACCCCTACTAGCACACTTTATTACAAAAACCCCATGGGGCTTGGTCATTTCAGTACAAAATAAAATTGACTAGCCAAAATTGGTTAGGCACAAAATTATGAACCTATGATACACTGGATATGAACATGTATCATGTTCATCAATTGGCAGCTCAACAAAAGTTTCAACTATTGTACAAAATAGTTGGTAACAGTGTCGAACCTGTGACACTCCACAGACAAAACCTCCACCTCACTTGCATCGTCACCATGCTTATTGGTCGCCTCACCCACGGAAGTGTCATTTCCTTTGTTTATGCTCAGAACAACCTACACATTCGTTGGGCTAACGGTCACCTTGATCTTTGGATTATCCTTGAGCTCAAGCCTGCCCTTCGAAGCACCGATGCCTAAATCCCCGGTGTGATTTGACACCAAATTTTCCCTAGAGGAAGAACCTACTTGATTGTCGATTCACCTAGTCGTTGTGTCTTTCCCAAAGGTCGAGAGTGGTATCTTGAAAATTTTAGCTAATTCCATGCAGCAGCTAACAAGGTTCTACACTTGTATGATGATGCCTTGAAGACTATCATGCAAGCTATTGTTATGGCTAAAATTATCTAGCCTATGACAACTTATTTAATGTTGTTGCAGAGTTATTGCTGACATATCCAACAACTTACAACAGCTCTACGGAAACATTAAATGAGTTGCTGCATACTGAATATTGATCGTCTATTGTTATGGTCCTGCGCTTCATTCCTGATTTCACACAAAGATGCCATGATCGCCACCACCTGACGAGCGAGGGTACAATTATTGTTGTCCATATGGTGCATTCGAGAGCGACCACCTCTTCTGCTTGGAGCATGTAATCATTCCCTCATCTCTGCAATAGTATCAGTGTGCCAAGGCAAACTCTGTTCTCCAATTTTAATCTATTGAGTAGACCCCAACCTTGCACTTTTTCCTATTGTAGTGAACCCCTGATATTTTCTGGGATAATAATCTCCCATTGCCATGAATGCAACTTGTACATAGGTGGAGTTAATTGGCAAGGTGGTTGGCGCATTCAATTAACAGATGGAAAGGTGGTGTGAATGCCCATCGACTCAGACCTATCTCCACCATTATTGCTTGTCCTATCACCACCAAATCTATCATCTCGCCCCCATACCATCCCATAAGTGGGGAATTCAATTAATTATTATTATATTATGTCTATAGTTGATTGTAATTTTGAAAATATTTGACAATCACCAAATAGAGATTTGCATCTTAATGTTAATGGAGATGTTGTTGAAGACCAAAATGAACATGAAATTGAGTGAAGCACTAGTATGCATATATTATAACACATGTACATCATGAAAGTCATAGAATTCAAGTGATATGTTTATGATTGATTTTTCAGGTTTTTCATCTAGTAGATTTTTGTTTATAAAATCAAGGTTTTTTAATGCAAATATATACATCTATATTTGCTTTAATTAAGTTTTATTTGTTTACAATTAAATGAATGTGAACTATGTTTTGCAATGTTTATAATTTGATAAATTTGATGTGTTTAAATTATATTGAAATCTACAATTGGTATCAATATTGATGATGAAATCTTAAATACCATTAATATCAACAAATTCAAGGAAAAACAACCCTACCGTGTTGGAGATATTGTGTTCAAAATATTTTCAAAACTTATTTAAAAAATGAGATAGTTGCAACACAAACTCAAATTTGAAATGCTTGATTAAGTCCAAAAAATTAAAAGAAGTTAATTAATTATTGAGTGTCAAAAAGTTAACAAAAGAGATAAAGGTGAAGTATAATGTATCTACGAAGTTAGTAGACACATATTAAAAACTTTTGGAAGATCACAATCAAAAGTCATTAGAACTACACATAGAGCAATATAAATAACGATTGTTTCACAAATGACTACATCAAAATGTTTATTTGCATTCATGGAAAATTATTGGGACACGCCAAAGACACTGCACAATCATAACAAATTCTGAATTCAAATAGATGCAAATGATTAACTCGCTTGTTGGGCAATTATTTGTAGGCATCCCTACAAAGATAGAGTCCTTCATGGTGTTAAAACTATAGTCCATGAGTATTGGGTAGCAAATTCTTGTGTTTCATTGGATGTAAACAATGTGGTGTGAGAATGGATACTATGAGGTTAGTGTGAAACTCATGCCAAACATTTATTGGAGACAACTCAAATACAATTGTTCAAGAAATTCAAAGAGAAACACCATAGTATTGATATCCCAATATGCACAATTGTGAAACTTAAATCGATGTATGTTAGACCTATCACTATCTATGACATATGTTGTTGTGATTACCATGTGGACTTTGAATTATATTACGACAATTTCCTTGATTTTTGTAAAAACATTTGGACAAATTCGCCTCCTTCCACAATCGATGCTTTCATATGCGAAATTCTATGCAAAATAAAAGGTGATGAGTTATTTTATTACAAAAAATGTGTTGCTAGAAATAAATGCAATTATTGTGGAAATTTGACTTTATTCCATTCCTAGTATCCTATTGATATGAATAATCCATCACCATCAAATCTAATAGTCAATTAGAAGAGACATGAATATGTCACTCTTGATATATCTTCTTCTTCAAGTTCTCCTAAAAAGATTGATTTGCGAGAGGATAAAATCCATGTGATGGATTTCTTAAAGAAGTTTGAAAATGATATTTATGAATACACCAAGCATTCACCTAGATCCATATGGAAATACCTACAGTTCAAACACTTTTGTGAAGTCTTTCCATCGGGGACAATTTAGTCAGTGGTTGATTTTGTAGAAAATTACACATTTTCTATATATATATATATAGAGAGAGAGAGTGTGTGTGTCATCATTCTTACCAAGTATCTATACTTATCATCATGTGATAAAATGTTACCATTTCTATAATAGTGATGATTGTACAAATGATACACATTTTGTTCAAGAACATGGGGTTGAATTCAATGAACATTTGATATAGTCAGATGGATGTGCATGCCAATTTAAATCATCACAATCATTTTTTTGGTTGTATTTCCTTCACAAGAAATGAAACATTAAACATCTTTGGAATTTCTTTGAGATTGGTCATGGAAAAGGAAAGCACGATGTTGTAGGGCCATGTGTAAAAATATGATTTCAAAGGTGGCAGATGAGCCACTATGTCGATTGATCATTTGTATTCACATGTTAAGTTGTTCAATGGTGTAAATAAAATTCAAGCCATGAATGATACTTCAATGATCAAGCGACATGCATAGGTGTGTATATATTTTGTTTGAACATTTATTAACTTTATCAACTGTTTATTTTATTGTTTTTAATGATGAATGGAAAGTCAACTTGTCTATTGACCCTTCAAACCTAGGCATATTCTCAAATCACAGGCTCTTTTGGGATATTGAAAATATGTAAGTAGATCAATTCCATATGGTGTTAGTGCTATACATGGAGCTAAAGAATTTCACTCTGAAATTAAGATAAAGGCCTTCTAAAATGTGTTTACATTTGAAAGAAGGAAACAATCATGATTTTGTCTAATTTGCATGAAAGACACATAATCCATAGAGACCCATGAAAACATAATTGGAAAACATCCGATAACCTTGGAAACATATAGAGATTAATTGAAAGGGAGAAATGTCACTTGCAATCTTTGAGGGGTTGGAATCATACGACACTATGGTATCTATTGATGGTCACAAAGTTTTTTATTTTGTTAAAGAAGGTGATATTTTACATGTGGAATATTTCTTTATGTCTATGCATATGTTTCGCACACACACAAATGGCAATTTGGCACACAGTCTTATATGCAGCTGATGTCTTTGTTGTAGTTGCACCACCTGAAATAAAGATAAATTAAAATATTATGTGATGTGATGCACATAGAGAGATGATGGAGGTTTTACATATGAAAGAAGATTTATCATATTTAAAGGCCATTTTCAGTTTCAATTTTGTTAGTTATTTGAATAACTTTTTTTCCATGTATTTAACTTAACTATTGTATATATGCATGGTTTACTTGATTTTATAATAGTTTTTATACATTTACTTTAGGTTGGTTTATGCATTCAATTTGTAGATATATTAACTTTGAGAATACAACACCACAAGTAAATAGTATTTTTGATAGCATTATAATTGATGACCTTTCATTTTTAGCTTATATTTATGCATAATTTGACCTTTTAAGTTATGGTTTATAATCATAGTATCTTTGCATAATTGCTTAGAATTCAATATGCATACCAATAGAGCATTTCAAACCAACCAACCCCTAACATAAGGCACATTACAAAATGAATTCACATGCATAACTGAGGATTAGTACCCTTAGAGGGAACACATCCACTAACTTAGTTAACTAATAAACTTGGTAGCATAGCTTGTGAATTTAGAGATTTAAGAAATACCTGAGCTTACATTCCTTCATTTCCCCTTCATATCTCTAAAGGGTGTTTTGATTGTTGCGCTTGATTTGTTCACATTGAGCATCAACATAAATGGTAACCATACTAGAAAATCCGTTTCTAGTATTTTAGAGTTGTTATTGCAAATGTGTTGCCTTTTTTAATTTGCCCTTTCTTATATATAACTTTTAGATAGCTATGTTACTTCATTTCAATCCAGTACACAATACTATTACTTATTTTCAATCGAAACCCTAGTCGAGCTTCCCTCAATTGTAAACAACCAACCATTGCAATTATAATGTGAAGAACATTGTCACTTTATGGCTCTTGTTTTGAAAAAAATTATTAAGAGTGTTGTTTGTTTTCCTTATAGTATAATTTCAATTATACAACTATGTTTGGATTAATTTAATTTTAATATCTTATGAATTTTACAATTATAACATTTTTTCTAGTCATTGACTATACTTATTTGTCAATTATACTGGTTCACATATACACTATTATTTATTTTACTTTCAATTCATCATCTATACATCATCTCATTATTCATTTTAATTATCCATTTCTTGTTTTTTCAGATCCAATGTTATATGTATCAACCTATACAAGTCATTATTCATTTTAATTATACATTTCTTTTTTTTAATTATATAGGTTGGTATATATACCAACCTATACAACATTGTTTGTTTGAGATTGAAAACTTCGAAGATTTATCCTTAGTTTACGGGTAAATAACATCACAATGATATCCATTTATATACAGTTGGAGCAAGAACAGGTACATGATACATCTGTTACAAAATGCAAATAGCATCGCATTCATATGAACTCGTATCCATTGTCTACATATGAACCAGACACATTTTAGTTTTCCATATGTGACATGTGGATTTAACCTCTACACTGTAAAGGACAGGCTACAAAAATGATCAAGAATTTTTCTTGATGATTTATGTGTACAAAGCTAAGGGTCTTATTGGTTTATTCTTTATTTTTTTTAAGACCCTTATTACTGTAATGTCTATATTGTTTAGATGTTAAAGTTTATTTCACCTGTCAAATACGCTCTAAAAGAGAAAATAATGTTCTCCGAAACGTCAAATTAGTCTTCTGCTCAGCCCTCCATAAATCTATCAGTGCATAAATCATATTTTTGAATGATCTATAATGACAATTTTTTTTTGCTCCGAAAAAAATCTTGAATAGGTATTAGGACGGTTAAGACCTACTCATTTGTGTTTCATTTTCAATCAATCTTACGTTTCTCTTTAAATCAATATTACGATTGTTAAATGCACAATTAATGCCATTATTGCCATGAATAATGAAGTAAATTCCATTAATAATAATTAATGTCGAACAGTCCATTGAAATCTTATCCATTTGTTCGGTGAAAGAGCAGGAAATCAAAGTGCAGAGGCCTCGTGATCGTGAACACGGCGAGATGAACATATAGTATTGGGCGAGCGTTATTTACTGGACAGACTCGTATTTAAGACGACTCTGTCCACTGTCAGAAACGCACGACGATCCATGGCAGAGTATGGTGTATGATAAAACCTTATATGTACATGATGCACATTCATCCATGGCTTAATCGGGTCATTTTCCGGTTGTTCTTTTTCAGGCACCTTCCATTCTAACATCCCTGCAGCCATGTCGCCATCAATTAAAATTCCTCCGCCATTCGACTGATTCGACAAGACAGGGCCCTGGACGCGTAACCTCAACGTTAATTCATACTATAGTTGTAACCCGAGGCTATGGAGGGAAATTTAAATTTTGGCCTCGCTAAATTTAAATTTTGAACAATGAGCATTCAAATTTCGAGCTAGAGGATTTAAATTTACACAAAACGAGAGTTGTAGTACAAAGGCGTTGTTGCAGCCATGTATTTCTTCGGTTTGGAGTAGATGAAGATGAAGATTGGATGCAACTCGCAGGGGATCCAAAACGACCAGGCCGAGA